>OZ023268.1:42423419-42788419 GCA_964006375.1 Tillus elongatus
GATGCAATAAGGAAATTCCCAATACCTAAAACCCCTAAGGAAATCAAATCATTCCTAGGATTAGTCGGATACTATCGTAAATTCATAGAAAACTTCGCACAGGTCACGAAGCCACTAACCAAATCTTTAAGGAAAAACTCTAAAATAAATATTAACAATGAGGAATATATTGCGGCTTTTGAATCATATAAAGACATGTTAATGAATTCACCTGTACTAATACCACCAGACTTTTTCAAAGATTTTATATTAACAACCGACGCTTCAAATGTAGCGATAGCCGTAATATTGAGCCAGGGCGAACCAAATTCGGATCACCCGATAGCTTACGTCAGCCGTACATTAAATGACACAGAATATAGGCACAGCACAATAGAGAAGGAGTTATTAGCCATCGTGTGGGCAACTAACTATTTCAGACCATACTTGTACGGACGGAAATTCACCATCTACACGGACCATAAACCCAACATCAAACGGACCAATCGAGAGATTTCACAGCACGATTATCGAACATTATCGATTATTTAAGACGAAATTTAAAAATATGAAACCCGTCGACTTAATACCATACTGTATATTCGCTTATAACTCGACGATACATTTACAGACACTAAAACCACCGTTTGATTTAATATTTGGCTATATACCAGAAATGTTCAACTATGACCCGGAAGTAATAATTACGCAAGAATACAACGTACAATATAAAGACTTAATGCAAATTATTTACGAAATAGTGAGAAGCTGGATAGAAAATTCGAAAATAAAAACACTACAAAGAACGAGCAAACACACGAACCAACCATTCAAAGAAGGCGATATTGTTTATAGAAAGATCCCGCCGGAATTCCACAAGAAACATAAAAATCCATTTTCAGGTCCTTACTCAATAATTGCATTATTAGAACATAACAAAGCTATTTTAATAAATCATAAAAATGTGGAACAAACTATAGCACATTTAAGAAATTTACGCCTTGCATGTTCCTTACGACGGGAATAATTGGACAAATACAAGACTTGACAGACAACCTAGGCATGCTACCAAGGAAATTAGGAACAGCATACACGAAGACAAACAGATGGAATTTACTACATATACATGACTTGACACAACTACACAAGGACTATAACCAAATAAAGCAACACTACGCAAACACGATTAAATTCATGACGACCGACTACCATTCTAAGTATCACAATTTAATATTAACCTTGAACTTTACTCTAGAAAACGTAGATGATATATTTTATAGGATTTTTCCAAATATAAACACTTTTAATAGTAGACAGACACGTGGCATAATAAACGGACTAGGTTATATATTTAAATCAATCACGGGAAATCTAGATTCACAAGATGGGGAAAGGATATATCAGGCAATAGAGGTTTTGACAACAGATCAAAATATAATCCAACTTTTTAGATCACAAAACTCAATCATGATCGACGCCATAAACGCGACTTAACATTACGGTTAAGACGTTTGAATTTTTACAACAATTTATTTGATACTTTAAACAATCAAAACTTCATTACTTAGTTACAAAAAAATGAATAATACAATATACTAAAAATAAGACGATCAACCTACATGTGATCTAACGTCTATGCACTCGGTGTGCAGATGACTAACTCGGAACAAGAATGAACGGTCGTATCTCTGTGAGCAGCCTCTTTATAGTCTTCCCTCCAGGCGTGGCACTATTGTCTTTGGAGGAACAAGGAATCTGCTGATGTATATCTTGCGATTTGAGCCTGCATAGTTGTTGGCTCCTTTCTGACTACGGCTGACTCAGCGGTTCTTACCGTGGGAATGCGACATTGTAGCATAACGTGCCATTGTTTGGGCTCCATTTATCTCCTCCCTTTTTTAAAGAACGAAGATATGGTTCGTTCCGGATTTTCAATGGAAATCCGGACTCGGTGGTTCCTGTTTTAGTTTCTTTATCTTCTTTGATGGTTCTTCGTTTCTTCAACCCCATTATATAGTTATAGCTATAGTTGTTATTGTTATTAAGACAGCTATGTACAGTAATATTGTCAGGTGATGGATCGGTATTTTTATAGGTCCTGGTATATTTTGCTTAATTTTTTGAAGTTGGTGTTGGATTTGATTGATGTTGTGTAGCTGTACGTTTTCTAATGATATTTCGGGTACTGGTCCTGGAATTGTTTGATCTTCTGAAATGGGGGTTTATAATGTAGGCAGGTTGAATAGTTGTTGTGTTTCTGCTGTTGCTGGGCCGGTCTTGTAGATTTTATTGCCTAGTTTCAAATGGCAATTTGGTTGCAGGTTGATTAAATTAGTACCCTTGATGATGTTGGTCCACTCCTGTTCCTGGCAAGTTATTCTGGCGTTAGTTTCTTCGGGTGCTATAACTATATACTGACTGGTTCCATATCTCGAAACTGTGGTTCTATTAATTTTGACTAATTCTTGATTACAATTGTTAATAGGTTTTTGAAATTTGATTAGCTTTATTTCACATCGGTTTTGATCATTCATGGTTGTTGGATTGTCGTCTTTGCAAAAATATATCTGGTTCTTTAAATTTTGACATTTTCATTACGATAGGCATATTGTTTACTGCTTAGGATTAGGTATTTGGTTCTAGGAATTACCATGGTAAAAAGGTGTGTTTTTCTAGGGACAGGTAATGTATATAATTGATAACAATCATATTCTGATTCATCTACCAGAGGTATCTCTATTTGAAATATAATTTGGAAATTGTTTTGGACTGCTTTTATTTTAAATACTTTTTCGTATAGATTTAGATCAGTTGTTGTTATTACTCTAGCATTAGTTGCATAGTTTTGTGTCTTATTGATTTCTTTTACTATAAATTTTGGTTTTAATATTGATGTGTGAAAGATTCCTAATTTTGCAAAAGTGATGGCATTTTCTGTTGTTAATGCTATTTCTTGAATATTATTTAATAATTGTCCTAGCTGCATGAGTAACTCTAGAATCTTAATGCGATGGTAGTCAGTTATTTGTTCACTTCGCAGGCTTTCTACTGTATTACCTAATTCATTTATCCTATTTACTATTGTGTCTTGGTTATGACTCAATCCTACTATCGTTCTGTTAAATTCGACGATTGCCTCGAGCATGACCGAATTTTGACACCTAAAAAGTTCATGAATTTTATTTTGATCTGTCGTTAAGACTTCTAATGCTTGCTGAATGCGTTCCCCATCCTGTGAATCGAGATTCCCCGTGATTGACTTAAATATAGAACCTAGTCCGTTTATTATGCCACGTTTTCGTCTATTAATAATATTGTTATTTGGAAAAATCCTGTAAAATATATCGTATACATTATCTATGGTAAAATTCAATGTCAATATGAAATTATGATATTCAGAATGGTAATCTTTTGTCATGAAGGTAACTGTATTTGTGTAGTGTCTTTTTATTTGGTTGTAGTCTTTGTGTAGTTGTGTCAAGTCATGTATGTGTATCAGATTCCAGCTGCTAGTCTCAGTGTATGCTGTGCCTAATATCTTTGGTAACATGCCTGAGTTGTCTGTCAAGTCTTGTATTTGGGCTGTTATTCCCGTGGCAAGGAACCTGCAATACGTAAATTTCTTAAATGTGCTATCGTCTGTTCGTCATTTTTATGATTTATTAAAATAGCTTTGTTATGTTCTAATAGGGATATTATTGAGTACGGTCCTGAAAATCGGTTTTTATGTTTTTTATGAAATCCTGGTGGTATATTTTTGTAGACAATATCACCTTCTTTGAACGGTTGGTTCGTGTTTTTATTTGTCCGTTGTAGGGTTTTTATTTTTGAAGTCTCTATCCGGCTTCTGACTATCTCGTAAATAATTCGCATTAAATCTTTATGTTGTACGTTGTATTCCTGTGTAATTGTGACTTCCGGGTCATAGTTAAACATTTCTGGTATGTAGCCAAATATTAAATCAAAAGGTGGTTTTAGTGTTTGTGAATGTATTGTCGAGTTGTAAGCGCATATACAGTATGGTATTAAGTCTATGGGTTTCATATTTTTAAATTTCATTTTGAATAATCGATAATGTTCAATAATCGTGCTGTGAAATCTTTCGATAGGTCCGTTGGATGTTGGGTTCTGCGGTGTTGTTGTATGTAACTCTATCTGATATGTTTCTAATAGTTATTTAATTACCTGGTTTGAAAACTCCATACCTGGGTCTGCGATTATTATTTTACACGCTCCATACTGTGAAAAATACTTGATCAAGTTCTTTGCAATTTCGGTTGCACTCTTGCCTTTTATTGGAAATGCTTGGCCAAATTTACTAAACGGATCTATAATTGTTAGGAAGATAGCTTGTTCAATTTGGAATGTGTCAATGTGTAATATCTCTAACGGTTTTGATGCTGTGGGGGTGTGCTCCAATGCTATTTGTACCGGGTTCCTATTGTATTTGCATGTTTTGCATAATTCGCAATTTCGTACATATTCCTCTATATGTTTCTTTAAGTTGGGATAGTAGTATATTTTCTTCATTCTTAGATAGGTCTCCTCAACCCCAGGATTGTTTACTCTTCCCCTAATGACATTTCATTATAGTCTCGGTTAATTCGTCCCCGTTAATTTCATTCCTAATTTCCAGACATCTATAAAATTTGGGTGATTCTACATTATTAAAGTTTTTATTGATTGCCGAACTTACTAGTTCGTAATCTTGTTCATTTACAAAAATGCAATAATATTTCCTTTGTGGTAAACAGTATTCTTTTATAAATTTCTCTATCTGATCTGGTTTATTTAAATTGAATTTTGCATATATGAAATTCCTTTTGTCCCTTTTGACTGAGAATATATCTGGTTTATCAGTATTTTTAAAAACTATCTGATTGGTTTTGCTGTTAACGATTTCTTCCTCGAGTATCGGTATGCCTGGTGCTGAATATGAGTCCGCATTCGAATTTGCTGTGTCTTCATCGTCAATTTCTATGATTTCTTCCTCTTCGTCGATATTATTCGCCATTGATTGATTATCTATGTCTAGTGGGTTTATTTCTACTCTGGAAAGTGCATCTGCTGCGCAGTTTAGCTTTCCTTTCTTGTATTCAATTTTAAATTCATATTCTTCAAGTTTCAGTCTCCAACGGAGCAATTTTGAATTTTGTTGTTTCAACGAAAATAACCATTTTAAAGGTTTATGGTCCGTAGAGATAGTGAATTTCCTTCCGTATAAGTATGGTCTAAAATAATTAGTTGCCCACACGATGGCTAATAATTCTTTCTCGATTGTGCTGTACCTGGATTCGGTGTCGTTTAATGTCCGGCTGGCGTAAGCTATCGGGTGATCCGCATTGGGTTCGCCCTGGCTTAATATTTCGGCTATCGCTACGTTTGAAGCGTCGGTTGTTAATATAAAGTCTTTAGAAAAATCCGGTGGTATAAGTACAGGTGAATTCATGAATATGTCTTTGCATGAGTTAAAGGCAGCAATGTATTCTTCGTCGTTCACGTTTATCTTCGAGTTTTTCCATTTTGTTAGTGGTTTCATAACGTGTGCGAAGTTTTCTATGAATTTACGATAGTATCCAACTAATCCTAGGAATGATTTAATTTCCTTTGGGGTTTTAGGTATCGGGAATTTCCTTATTGCGTCCAGTTTCTTTGGATTCGGACGAATCCCGTCTGGGCTGACCACGTGTCCTAAAAACTCGGCTTCCTTCCTTAGGAAATCGCTTTTGTCTAGCTGGATTTTTAAGTTGCTTTGTCTGAAGCGCTCGAATACTAGTTTTAGTTTCTCAAGGTGTTCCTGTAACGATGTGGAGAAAACTATGACGTCATCCATATATACAAGGCATGTTTGTCCAATTGGGCCTTCTAATACGTTCTGCATGAGCCTAGAAAAAGTCGCTGGAGCCCCAGATAACCCGAACGGCATTCTGGTGTACGCCCAATGGCCTGTATCCGTGGTAAACGCTGTTTTTTCTATGTCCCTGGGCTCCATTTCAATTTGGTGATACCCAGAGATCAAATCGATCGTCGAGAAATATTGGGCTCGCCCAATTTTGTCCAGTATTTCATCTATTTTGGGAATTGGGTGTCTGTCCGGTATTGTTTTTCCATTTAGTTTCCTATAGTCCACTACAATTCTCCATTTTTGTTTATTTGACTTGTCCATTTTTTATATAACCCAAATAGGTGAGCTATATGGGCTGTGGATTTTCCTAATGATTTTTTGTCTTAACATGTCATTTATTTGTCTGTCTACTTCCGGTTTATGTACGTAAGGGTATCTATATAATTTAGGATGGACTGGTATGTCGTCCGTTGTCCTTATTCTATGTTTTATCGCATTTGTGTGCGTTAATGGTTCGTTTTTATTCAAAAAGATGTCCCGATATTCTGATAATAAACTAAATAACAATTTTTTTCCTCGTCATTTAATTCTTTATTATTGAATCGTTTTTGATTACCCCCCGTATTGTAAGTGTTTAAATTATTAATATGAGTTTCACTAGAATTGTTATTTTGTATAACTGCTGGTGAATATGGACGTCGTCTCTGGCTGTCTCTGATTTCAGATGCATATTGTTTATTTAATCTGCTGAATGGCCTATCTCTTACATTATAAGCGTAGTTATTATTCAGTACGTGATTAATTGTCTCAAGTTCGTCATTACGTGCGAAATACTGCTGGGTTATTATATTATTTAAATTTAAATGGGTCTCGGGTAACAGTAAACCAACTGCCTTGGTTTCTGTCTTTACCGATTGACTCTCGCTAAGATCTGTGAATTTTATTGGTATAATATTCTTGCCTATATACAGTTTGTGATCCTTAAAATGTATTTTAGCTTCATTTCGTTTGAGAAATTCCATCCCAATCAATCCTGAAAAAGAAACGTTAAAGTCGAATAGACATAATTCTTGTGTCTCCTCTAAAATCGATTTAAATTTAATATGTGCACGTTTATAGTGCTTAGAAATGCCATGCGCGGTGCGTATGGTAAAATTCTGTGTAAATATGTTCCTAGGGTACTTACAATATGCTACAACAGGATTCAAAAGATTTTTGGAAGATCCTGAGCCTAACAAAAATTTACCTGATATTTCTTTTAATTCTATATACTGTAACTTACTTAATGTATTCATATTATTTCTATCTATCACGGTTCTCTCGTTGAGGCACCTGCAGTGGGAAAATTTCGCTGTTGGATATCGTATTCCTCGGCTGGCGAATTTTCGTAATTTAATTCTTCGTTTACGTAATTTAAATCGTAATTTGTTTCACTTATATCATTCTCATTAACTTCTATGTTATTTACATGAGCTGCTCTCCTTGGTTGCGTTAGTGACAGTCTAGTATTATAACTGTCTACTTCCATTGGTTCGTGATAATTATTTCTGTTAGCATTATGATTTACATTGGGTCGACCGGGTTGATTACTGCAATTGGGTCGCCTAAATTGACTAAAAAATTTTTGCCTTGGTACAAATTGTGGATTTTGTCTAGGCTGGGAATTTGTGTGATTGTTTTGATTATTATTATGCTGGTGAATTGGTCTAAAGTTTGTTTGGAAAGGCCTCTGAAATTGTACATTCGGAAAAAGCGGGTTATTTTGTCTCTGAAAGAAGGTACGGTTTTGTCCTTCTAGTTTATTATTATTACTGAAATTCTTATTTATTGTTTTATCTCTGTAATCGAAATTTTCTTCTGCCAACACGAATTTCAAAGCTTGTTATATACTTTCCGGTGATCTGCTACGCAAAACAAGGCCTATGGGATTGCGTAAACCTCCCAAGAACGCTTTTAATGTTTGGTTCTGGTAAATGTCTCAAGCCTTCATTGTGCTCGTTAGCTATTAAACTTGAGATGAGCAATTGCTCTATATGTCTGCATATGTTAGCGAACGACAGTGCGTCCTCCGCATTACGTTGTTTCAACGTCAGCAGTTCTGCCAATAAACTGTGATCATCTCGGTGATCACTAAAATTCTGAACAATAGCCTCTCTCGGGTCTGCCCACGTGTTGATTATCTTTATATTTACTATAAGCCGGGCTGTTCCCGTTAATTTAGTTTGAGCATAATTTAGCAAGAAGTGATTCATATACAGATTTTCGTTTGGCACGTAGAACTTATTCATGACCAAGTCACATGCTTTTAAAAAGTTGCCTACGTTGGCTGGTTGCCCGTCGAACTCGGGAATAGCTTTCAAGAAAAATTCTTTGAATTGGTCTGTCATGTTGCTATTACTACTCTTATTAATATTTGAATGATTTACTGTTATGCTATTGTCGCTAATGCTGATTGATCTAGATCTCTACTCTATGTTACATAAACTTTGTGATTCTTCCTCTGAATCAGACATATAACGTTTCAATACAACACATATAAACTTGGAAATGTAAAAATGGGATAGCAGTAAACTTACCAAAATACGATGGTTGCTGCTTGGCCACTATTTCTGCTTTAACTTGGCTCTGCTTGGCTCGAATTGGTTATTAGGCGTCGATACGCTTAAAAATCGATATGCTTTCGGTTTTCTAACCAATACTAACGACTGCGCCACTTAACTTTACGGTTAAGACGTTTGAATTTTTAAAACAATTTATTTGATACTTTAAACAATCAAAACTTAATTACTTAGTTACAAAAAAATGAATAATACAATATACTACAAATAAGACGATCAACCTACATGTGATCTAATGTCTATGCACTCGGTTTGCGGATGACTAACTCGGAACAAGAATGAACGGTCGTATCTCTGTGAGCAGCCTCTTCCCTCCAGGCGTGACACTATTGTCTTTGGAGGAACAAGGAATCTGCTGATGTAGATTATCACAGTGATATTCCGTCCTACTTGCGATTTGAGTCTGCATGGCTGTTGGCTCCTTTCTGACTACGGCTGACTCAGCGGTTCTTACCGTGGGAATGCGACATTGTAGCATAACGGGCCATTGTTTGGGCTCCATTTATCTCGCGTTTAACCAGACTATAGTGGGATTGAGTCATAATCAAGACACAATAGTAACTAGAATAAATGAATTGTGAAATACAATAAATAGTCTTAGGAGCTAACAACTAACTCATTACCATCGCATAAAAATTCTAGAATTACACGCACTGTTAAGCCATTTATTGAACAACATTCAAGAACTGGCAGTAACATCAGAAAATGCAATCACTTTTGCTAAATTAGGGATATGTGATACTTCAATATTAAAACCAAAATTTATAATAACCGAAATCAATAAAATACAAAATTATGTAACCAACGCAAAATTAATAACAACCACTGATCTTAATCTATACGAAAAAATATTTAAAATAAAAGCAGTTCAAAGTAAGTTCAAAATTATATTCCAAATAGAGATACCTCTAGTAGAATCTAATATCATGATTATCAATTGTACACTTTACCAGTTCCTAGAAATTCCCATACTTTCAGTATGATAATTCCACGAACCAAGTACCTTATCCTAAGCAGTAAGCAATATGCATACCGCAACGAAGAATGTCAAAATTTAAAGAACCAATTGTATTTCTGCAAAGACGACAATCCAACAGCCATGAATGATCAAAACCCATGTGAGATCAAATTAATCAAATTTCAAATACCTATAAATAACTAAACAAGAAATAGTCAAAATCAATAAACCAACTGTTTCGAGATATGGAACCAGTCAATACATCGTGATAGCACCAGAGGAAACGAAGGCTAGAATATATTCAGGGAACAAGAGCGGGCCAATATAATCAAAGGTACCAAACTAGTAAATCTTCAACCAAATTGCTAACTAAAAATAGGCACCAAAATCTACAAGAGCAGCCCAATAACATCAGAAACGCTACAACTATTTAGTCTACCAAGAATAGAACCCCCAGGTCCAGAAGATCCTGTAAATCCCGAAAAGGTATCTGAACTAGTATTAGAAAACGTGCAGCTACACAACATCGATCAGATACAAAATCAACTGCAAACGATCAAGCAGAATATACCAGGACCAACTAAAATACCTATCCATCACCTGGATATATGGACCATACTACTATACGTGGCCATCATACTAGCAATCATAACAATAGCCACAAGAGGGGGTTGGAAGACAACCAAAGAAGAAAGTCCAAAGAACACCGAGTCCTGATTTCCCTTGAAAATCCGAAACGAACCGTAGCTTCGTTCTTCAAAAAGGAGAGGAGATAAATAAAGCCACAACAATGGGCTTTTATACCATCAGGTCACCTTCCCGCGAGCAGGATAGCTTTGTCAGCATGATGATTGGAGGCGCCTGCCAGCTAGCAAGCTGAGCGACGGAATACCACACGTGAGAAACGTCAGCAAGACCAAAGTCACCTAGGGGAACAATAGAGCCACGCCTGGGGGATTTCCATAAATAGACTGCTCACCAGTGGAACGTCGTTCATTCTTGTTCCGAGTTAGAGACTCTGCACAGCGCGTGCTAAAGTAGTTATATCACTTGTATGTTGATATCATATTTTGTCTTAATTTTATATTATCCTTTTTATCTTATGTATTAATTGTTTAAAGTCATAATAAATTGTTTTAAAAATTCAAACGTCTTAACCGTAAAGTTAAGTCGCGACCTCCTAGTCCGATTCTAGAGGTTACTCGCCTCGAGAACTAAGCTATTCGGCCGAGCAGGGCACTGAACAGATAACTCGAACTGAATGCATCAGAAAAATGAATATTGATGTTAATATTGATACTGAACAAGAAAATGTTCAAATTGTGACAACTCAAACTTAAACCACTACACAAATAAATATTTATACTGAACAAGAAAATGAAACTTAAGTTGATACAACTAGTGGCCAAAGTTATAATTTGCGCTTTGCGCGACGGACCCAACGGCCGATTGCAACCGCCCTTCAGAAACTATTCCAAATCAATCTTCAGTTGAAGTAGAAAGGGTGCTGCCAATACTAGAAGTATTGGCGGTACCTTACCACAGACGACACTGTTCTGGCCCAAACAAGAGACTGAAAGACACCCTCTAGATAGCCTGCGATGCAAACGAAGAACCGCCACAGCATCCTATCGACCACATATAAAAGCCGGCAACTTTCGTCCTATCCAGAGAGACTGTGAAGAGGGAGACAGTCAGATTTTTGGGTAGACGTGGAACGCAGGCGGTACCTCTACGCTAGTACCCAAGATTCATATCGTAAAAATCCGGGCCTAATTGCTAACCACACACGTAACAATAATGTATGGCTGAACAAACCTGGAATGAGGTGCCAGATAAATGACCTGCAAGAGCTGTATACCAAACTGTGGAGCACAAAACCGTCTAATATACAGCTGCCTTCTGTCGGTATGGACAGCTGGCTACGTAGGCTGGCTCATGGTGCCCGTATGCCTTGACTAGTTGAAGGGGGGCAGCTGGCCAGGCATACAACAAAAAATAAAGAAAAAAGAGCTCGCTAGATGGGTGTTCAGGAACAATATCTTACCAAAAAAGGCCCTCCTAAGAGTTGATATATTATACCCTTTTTAGAAAAAAAAAACGCAGTGAATTTTAAAGTGATATAACTGACCTAGGTAGGATATTAATTATGTGTGTCAACGTTCTGAATGGTCACTCGTCGCAATATATTATAACTGCTAGCTTGCAGTTTTAAATTATACAAGTACATTCATACGTATTAGATTGAAAATTTCTCTGAGGCCATTAAACTCTAGTTTATCTCATTGTTTAGTAATACACAGTGTGTATCATATCCCAATCAGCTTTACCCACTCACATATCCTTATTCCTTAAACAATGGGTAATTAAAATAACAAAGTGCTGTATCACAAAATCAGGACCTGAATGTGCGACCAAATGTAATCGGACTTTCAATTTGAGATTAAAAGCCAGTCCCAGTTATCTTGCCTCCGCGTTGGTTGTTCGTGCATTCCAAGTCGCTAAAAACAACTTATCGTAACAACTTTGTGGCCCTTAATTAAATGGAAAACTTTTGGACAATAGGCCAAGGGCTGCAGTGCCATCGAGGCAGCAAAGCCGCGGACGAGCCCTGGGGATAAAAAAATGGAAAACTTACACACTAATGATTTATCCACAAGTAAATAAATTTCCTTGGTGACATTCATTCCATAAGAAAGCACTTAAAATCCTTCAAGAGAAAGGTACCAGTTGATAAATAAATACGTTTGGAGTTATATGTCTAATTTTGAGTATCAATTTAAATAAACGTTTGATTCATTATTAACCTAAATATTATGTTTTAGCCTCACATGTAGATTGGACGACAAATTCTATGCAATATCATGTGTACTCTTCTTCTGGACCTCTTTTAATTTTGGCAATTTAGGACTGAAATTTGCCTTGGTAAATATTAACGAGAGTTAAATGTACACGTTTGTCAAGTATTTAGTTTTGTTTCTGCAAAATATGAAGTGTGGCATTTAAATCACGAGACTAGTTTGCGTTAGATTATTATTAATTGTTGTTGCCTTTACTCGACGAAAGCGTTCTATACTAAATACAGATGTAGATACTTTTTCTGTTACTTCACAAATGCTTGTTTTCTTCTCTGCAACCAGTTTCGAATTTTATGGTATCGTAAAACGCGAAACATTTTGCAGAGCGAAAAAGCATTTGTGACGCCAGCGAGAAAGTATTTACCTCTGTATTTAGATAATTATAACCCCACACTTATGTTTTCTGTTTTAAAGTAGTTTTTATATGAATTTTTACACCGCTGTATGCGCATTTTTCACACTGAAAACAGTGCTGCCGACAATCAGCACATCTGATTATTCTTTGTGACGTCTTGGGCATTTTCGAGAACATAGAAAATTACATATTGCAAAACTAGGCAAATATGAACGATGGTAATGTTCTTCGATGTCAAACATGTTTCACAGTGCATGTATTGTTACGACCCAGATGTCGTAACATGTTTTATTGCCAACATATGTATAATTTTAATGGATTCCTTTAATTTAACGTTATACTTACGTTAGTGCGTTATCTAGGTCGACACAGGCGGTGTCTGTGTTCACCCTTGAGCAGGCGATACCTTCAGTACTCCTGCTCGTGTTATTTTATTATGTCTATGGTTATTATTCGGTGGTGTTGTGAGTGGCGTTGATGTTCATATTGTTTCTCTTTTTATCTCTGGCTGACAAATAGTTACTGTCCTAAAAGATTCTGGGCATATGTAAATAATTTAAAAAAACGAACAAGAATACCTGGTCAGATGTATTATAACGGTGATGCGCTAACTGGCTCACAACAAATAGTTGATGCGATGGCTGCACTTTGGTATTGTTTATACACCAGCCGGCGGAATTGACTTACAGAATAATGCGTCTGACTCAGCCTAATCAGTATTACGTCCACCCATCTAGAATTACGGAGGGATACGGAGAGTTACAAAAAAATTAAGCAGTAAAATGACGTCTGGCCCAGATCACATTCCGTCTTTTCTTGTAAAAGACAGCGCTAGTGTTTTCGTTGTTCTACTTTGCTATATATTTATTTTATGTTTGAACACTGGTCGGTTTCCTTCGATCTGGAAGTTGGCACGTATATGCCCCATATTTAAGACTGGTGATGTATTTTTGGTCATCAACTATCGTCCTATAGCTCGACTGTGCATTTTTGCTAAGATCTTCGAGATGGTCCTATACGAGGGTATCTACAACTCTGTGAAAACACTGATATCACCCTGTCAACGTGGATTTGTGAGGGGTAGGTCAACTGTCACAAACTTGGCCGTTTTCACTAAGTGGGTCTCAGACGGCTTTGGGGGTCAGATTGATGTTGTCTACACAGATTTCGCAAAGGCTATTGACCGTGTCGATCACTCGGTCCTTTTGAGGAGGCTTGTATCGTATAAATTCAGCGATAGCATGTTATGTCTTTGTGGGGATTATGTTAGTGATCGTGTTCAATTTGTGAGCTATGGCGGGTTCAGGTCCTCTGAGCTCACTGCTACTCCGGGCGTTCCTCAGGGCTCTAATCCGGGGCCGGTATTGTTCTTATTAATTACCAATGATTTGGACAGTAGTTTAAGTGTGTTGAGACTTTTCTATGCAGATGACTTGAAGCTGCCTATGAGAGTGACGTCGCTGGATGATTGCGTTAGATTGCAGGAAGATCTAGACTGGCTCTATGAATGGTGCTTACAGAATGGATTGGAACTAAATGTGGGTAAATTTAACGTCATGACTTTCACACGTAACGTTTTTTCCTGTTCAGTTTGAGTATACTGTGGGTCGGTTGGTGGTCGATCGTGTGGAGACTGAAGGACTTGGAGGTTCACTTTGATAAGAAACTGTCGTTTGACATTCACATCAATACCATAGTAAACGAGCGTAACAGGTTTTTCGGATTTATAGTGCAGAACTGTGGGTTGTTTACATGTTTTGGTGCTCAAAGCTTTATATTCTGCTTTTGTCTGGGGCCCATATCATGGTGCGCATATAAAATCACTCGAGTCTGTCCAGAGAAAGATCCTAAAATATCTGTGGTTTAAGGAAACTGGGCGTTATCCGGTGAGGGGGTTCGATCATTTTGTTTTGCTTGGGCACTTTGAATTGGTCAGTTTGTGTAAGCTAAGAAGAGTCGACTCAATCAAGTTTTTATATAAACTGATACACAATGTCATTGATTGTCCGGAATTATTGACGCAGATAAATTTCCATGTTCCCAGGATGAGTGAACCGCACAATATGTTATTTTATAATAATCAGGCTAGGACTGTTATGTTGAGATCTCCAATATATGTAATGTGTGAAACTTTAAATATCATTTGTTCACGTAGTGATATATTTAGCGACAACTTGTGTATATTGTTGCATAGAGCTATTGAAATGTAGTTTTAGGTTTGTTTTTGGATTAATATTATGTTATTGTTACTTTATGGTAATCTCACACGCTAATTAGTTTATAACTGTCTTGTAATTGGTCCTGTATTTGGCCTGTTGGACAAAATAAATTATTATTATTATAATTCCACGCCTCCCCAAAATACATAGAGGGCTGTCCCATCTGCCCTATGTTATATTTAGTTGATTGCATCTTTAAGTTGTCGAGATATCTGTCTTCCCTCTTAATGTCTGGGTTGGCTTTCCAGTCACCTTACTTCGTCAAAAATTCTTCGAAATTGATAAGTAGACTTAACAACGTAAAATTGGGACATAATTATTTGTTGGTATCTTTCGATTTCTCTAATCTTTTTACCAGTGTCCTAGTGAATCAGACTCATCCACTCTTCAAGAGTTTGCTTGCCTCATCTTCATTCAGTATTGAATCCCAGAGGGCTCTCCATGCCTTGGTCAAGATCTGCTTGGCTCAGAATTTCTTCTCGTTCAATGATAGAATTTTCGTCCAAAAAATGGTCTCCCTATGGGTAACCCCTTGCCACCCTTTTGTGCAGAGGTATTTATGAGTTTCTTTGAAAGGGAACTGGCTTTAAGAGACTATAATCCCTATTTGAGGTACGTTTCTTCCCGGTAACGTTATGTTGATGACATTCTGGTAATTTGGTCGGGTACCCTAGAGCAGCTCCACCTGTTCCAGGGTTGGCTGAATGCCCTACACATCAACATCGATTTCACAATGGAGTTAGAAGTTGAGTCGTCCATAAGCTTCTTCGACCTGAAGTTGAAGAGGAGTAACCACACCCTAGTATTTGACATTTATAGAAAATCCACTCAGACCCACCATCTCGTTCCATTCAAGTGTTACCATCATATGTCTCACAAGATGGCTTCACTCAGATTTTTGATTGACATATTGTTCAGAGTCCCACTGTCAGCGACCGATTTCATCAGAGAATTAAACCTCATTAAGCAACTCCCAGTCAATAACGACAACCCACTTAATATAGTTGATAAGATGGTCAACAGAAAGAGCCGTCAGCTCTTGATTGAACCGAGCACTAGTTTACCCCTCGCTCAACCTGAAAGGATATCTTATTTCCCTTTCACCTATTGTGGTCCTGTGTCTAACGCCATAGTCAAGGATCTCAAATGTGACAAAGTCAAATGTTCGTTCAAGTCCATGAACACTGGCAACAATTTGCTTATTCACAACAAAGATGATATTCCAGGCCTTAAGATGTCAGGCGTCTATCGTTTAAGATGTGGTACCCCTGGTTGTAAAGCTGTCTATATAGGAGGAACCGAAAGATCATTGGGCACCAGAATCACGGAACACCTCAGAAGTAGAAACCAACCCGACAATGACACGTCAGTCTTTGGTTGCCATTTGAGGGAGAGTGACCACTGCTTTAACAAAAATACAGATGCTAAGATCTTGCACCCTTCAAGTTTTGGTGTGGAACAATTTGTCTTAGAAGAAATTATGATTTTTAAACATTTCAACTACCAAACCAGTGATGTTTTGTACTTGTCCAACACTGATATAACAAACTTTCCTTCCTTCTACAACCAATTGGTGTAATAGTGGTACTGAATTCTGTTGTTTTCTATGTGACCAGAAGTACGATGGATTTGAGGATGGCTGTTCTGTGGCTCCCCTTCCATTTCTGCTTATTTTCTCATTGACACATGTCGCTTCTGACACTTGTTTCTGATTCACCCTTCTGAACTTGCGCCAGTGCCTTCTACCTGTTCAAGTTGGCATAATGGCTGACCTTCATTGCTGTTGTTTAATTAATTTTTCATAAATTTTTGTTTGAGGACAAATTTCTGGCGAATTCAGATGTAATGTTGCAGAACCTCTAGTGCAATAGATGGAGTTTCTACCTGTTGAACCTTTTGTATAGTTTCAACTTCAATTTTAAAGAATTGAAAAGTGAGTAGTCACCATTTTATTGTTCTTATTTAAGCTCATGAATTTTTTCACTTTAATGGTTCTCATTGAGTTTCTGCTTGATTGTACTTGCCACTTGTGGTGTTTACGCTGTCGGTTTTCCTCCTTGGCTTGTTCTATTTCTGCAATAGACATTAATTGTTTAATTTTCAAATAATATACTTTTTGCACTTTTTTGTAGCTTTCAACGCTTGTCAGTTTGCACTGATATTTCAATTTAACTCATTCTGACTGCATGTTTTATCTTTAACTTAGTTTTTTAGCTTGTGGTGCTGTAACTGATTGTGTTTTTCATTGTAACTCTCTTAGTTTTAGCTTGACTGTTAGTTAGCCTTTTACTGTGTGACTTATGATTTTAACCTTTGACGTTTCTGTAGAGAGTATTTTGTCACCATTGTACTCTAACCTGCACAATTGCCTACCAGAAAGACTAACGTTTTTCTGACAGACTTTTTTTGTTATGATTCTAGATTTATCCCCTGAAGATGACCTCGTAGAGGGTCGAAACGCGTCGGGAAAAAGTTTAAATAAATTTGTTGTCTGGAGAGAAGCCTTTCATTTAATGTTTAGTTACCAACATTTTAAATGACCTAAATGAACATTATATAAAACCATTTACAAGTTCCTGATGCTATACTAGATCCTAATTATGAAACAAAATATGCAACAAAACAAAAATCATTTTAATTGACCTAAATGAATATTATACACAAGCATTTATAGGTTTCTAAAAAGGAAAGGCAAAACATAATGGAGGCAGTATAACAAGTCAGTAATCATATAAACCTCACTATTTTATCCAACAATACCGATACTGGAAGACAGTGACTTATCCTTACACAGCCAGAACTCACAATATTGCAACCATTTACAAGAAAACGTTACACAACTTTGCTATTTCGCCCTTGACACAGTCACAGGTGTATTGCGCTTCCTTCTGCCTGCCTGTTAATTGGTTTTTGGTCGCAGTATCCAAATTTGCGCGGTCAGTTTTTTTACTATTTTCCCTTACTCAATAAATTCTCAGATCTTTCAATAGAAGGTGTCGACGGCGCACTGCTAGACTTTGGTTCCAAAGCGGGTTCTTCTACTACTTCGTTTTCTGGTAGGTTTTCAAGATCTGCTTAAAAATTTCACCATTTACGTATAGATGTCCTGACTTAATGTACGCGTTTTGTTTCTTGATCTTAGCAAGTTTAAGATGTTTTATCAATACTTTATTCTGTCTCTGGTTTCTTGCTGTCAAGTCATGCCCAACAAATACTTTCGTTCCCTTTAACCTATATGCCCTTGAACCTCCTTCTTTACCATATACGATAAGAATTCTACTATAATTGGCTTTTGTATGCCCTTGTCCATTTTGTACACATCATTTAGATCGTTTTTTTCTAAGGTTTATTTCCAGCGACTTATTCAGAAATTCTAAAGTTTTTTCAGCCAGATCCTCAGTATCATCGATGTGAAGTGGGAACATTAGAACATTATGTTTTCTCAATTTTTTTTTCTAATACGTGCTGCTTGTCTGCGATTTCATTGCATCCTACTGTAACATCTAGAATTCCCTGTGTTATTATATCCGACCCTGGCAGTCGGTGACAATCAGCAGCAAGTCAAGGCCAATCAAAATTTTAAAATCTATTTGTCAACAAGGGAAATTAATTCTTCAAAAACAGTGACATAGTTATGGTGTTAATTAGAATCTATACAGAGTGTGAGTCTACTAATCTTGCTTATTAGGGTAATATTGTCGATTGAATCCAGAAAGTCTTATCAGTCCTAAGATAACAAACAAGGCTGTGACATTGGCTGTCGGTTTCAACGGCTGGTGGAGTACAGGGCCGTACTTGGCTGGGAGATATTTACTGTATGCAGTGTTGTGAATAATTTAATGTATGGTGTTCATCTCTTGGCAGCCAAACATGTCCACCTGTGATTAACAGCAGGATATGACAGAATGCCTGATTGTAGCGTTTGTAAAAACAGGTGCGGGCGATACGATGATATCCTGATCTGTTCTGGGTGTAGCTGCTGCTTCCATATCTGATGTGTACATGTCTCAGTACAGCAATATGTGATGCTTCGGCAGGAGAATCGCGGTTTACTGTGAATTTGTAGCGGCTGCATCTCTCCTGCTGTTGTCAACCCTTCCGGTCTGGCGACTACTGCTGAGACCGCCCGTTCTGTTCAGCCTGAGTCGGCCGGTTCATCTAAGACAGCAACCAGTAATAATGAGTATATAAGCGACAGTAATATTTCTCTGAGTGCTGCTGTGACGCGCATATATATATATATATATATATATATATATATATATATATATATATATATATATATATATATATATATATATATATATATATATATATATATATATATATATATATATATATATATATATATATATATATATCGGATCGAGAATTTGATCTCACGGGGTACGGAAGAGGGGGTGGTGTTCTTTTGGCTATCGAATCGTGCTATGATGCTAGTCGGATTGAGGTAACTGCAGGAGGTCTGAATAACTGGCCCCTTGTTGATATCGTTTGCGTCAAAGTATCCATAATCCACAGGTTGCTCTACCGTATTCACTGTGTTGAGATACTTGGCGCCTAACACATCTCATGTGGTTCTTAATGATCTCTTTGATGCCCTATGTGCTTGTGAACTGATGCTGTCCTCCCAAATATTATTTCTTGGTGACTTTAATTTATCCGAATACGTTACCTACTTGGATGAAGATCGCATTTCAAATAAGGTAAGGATATTGTTATCCTTACAGAACTTCTTCCACCTGAGACAACTGAATTTTGATAGGAACTCTACTGGTAGGCTTATACATTTTCTACTTACTAACGTTGACGGACAGGTCAATGCTGCCTCAGATTTATTATTGGTAGACGATGCTAACCATCCAGCTTTTGAGGTCATACTCTGACCAACACCAATAAATCACGTATCAGGAATACTCGAGCAGCATTTCACTACTGCTATCGGAAAGCCAATATTCATGGTATGTACACTCACCTGTCCTCCGTTGACTGCTCCTTTCTGGAACACTTTGTTGATGTGGATGAATGTTGTGATGCATTTTATGCTGAACTGTTTTCTATTGTTGACATCTATGTGCCCAGAGTTGAGGCTCCCAACGTAACTATCCCCCTTGGTTTTATTCGGAACTAATCAATAACACAAGTTCAAATTCAGAGCCTGCAAGCGATACAAGAATGTTAAGAACACTGCTGATTATTTGTAATTTCAGAGGCTTAGACAATAAAAAACTTTTCTCGCAAAAGGTTGAGCAGAATAGTTCGTCGGATCCATCCAGCTTCTGGAAGCTGATTAATCTCAAGAGGAATCATTCATCATCCCAAACCTCGTTGCCCTATGAAGGCGTCCCTCTAACTGATCCACTTTCTGTGGCCAACGCATTTGCAGATTTTTTTTAGACATCCTTCGTAAGCCAGACAAATGGTGATACTGGTGTGGAATCTGACCTTGTAGGTAATAATTCGTAGATATTCAAGAGTTCACAAATCCGATGGTCCTGAGTGTAATTAAGAAAATCAGGCCGAAACATACATCAGGCCCTGATGAAATTTCAGCTTTCTTGGTTAGGGACTGTGCTCACGTTTTTATGTATCCTTTAACGTGCATCTTTAACATCTCGCCTAAAACATCAAATTTTCCTACCATATGGAAAACAGGTCGTTCTATTCCAGCCCCTAAAAAAGGTGATCAAACCCAGGTTGAACCCACCATAGACAAATCATCATCCTCAATAATTTTGCAAAGGTGGTTGAATTTGTTCTGAACGATTTTATTATTTTTAATGTCAACATTTAATTTCAGAGACTCAGCATGGTTTTATGAGGGGTCGCTGTACCTCTACCAATTTAGTCTGCTTTACAGACTACATAACTGCAGCAATGGACAGGGGATCTCAAACTGACGTTATCTACTTGGATTTCTCTAAGGCTTTTGACAGACTGAACCACAAGATTCTACTTCAGAAGCTTAACTGGTACAGATTCTCTCCGAAGCTGTAGAGGTTTTTTTAGCTAATACCTTATTGGTTTCTGTTTTGGGGCCTCTGTTTTCTAATTTATTCATCAATGACATCACTAACGTCCTTGAGGTTCATCACCTGCTCTACGCCGATGACTTGAAGATTTTTCATACCATTAACAACCGTGGTGATAGCGCTAAACTACGGGAAACTTTGTGTAGAATATATTCCTGGACCTACCAAAATGAGCTGCTGCTGAATGTCGGTAAATGTGAAGTTATGACTTATACACTCAATAAGCAAATAATCAGTTTTCCGTATGAATTATGTGATTGAATACTTAATAGAACTAGAAATATTGCCGACTTAGGCGTTCTTTTTGATAGCAGACTATCGTTTGTGAATCATATTGAGAATGCCATCTCTAAAGCCTCAAAAACCTTGAGCTATATCATCAAAAACTTTTCATGCACCTTAGAAACTCTATACTGTGCCTACGTTAGACCGCATTTGGAGTATGCTGCAGTGATTTGGGCACCCTATTATGACGTTCATAGGGATGCACTCGACGATGTCGGCTTCTCAAATGCTGGCGTATAGAGCTTATAATATCTACCCGGCTATTAGCACACCGCAGAGCTGTCTGTTGTTGCGCTTCCCTTTGGAGTCGCCGCAAAGCAGGCGAAACTACTTCGCTTTATTATTTTTATTCGGTCTGTTACATAATGTCGTGGAATGTCCACATATTTTACGCTTGTTGTGCTTCCATACGCCCAGAGTTAATTCCAGATCTCAGGTCCTGTTTCACATCGCCTGTCCTAGGACAAATGTAAGACTGAATTCACCGGTACAAAGAATGTGCTCTATATACAGGGTGATTCTTTACCAGTTCCTATTAGACGTTTTGGAGAAACTAGACTGATTTGGATTCTGCAAATTTGTAGGTTTTCCAATCCACGTAAAATATTTATAATATCCTGTGACTTCCGGTTATACAGGAAGTGGACACTAGCTCGCTTATTTTAAATGGAACACTCTGTATATTATTACAGATTCAGATACAGATCATCTTGACGAATCTCCCAATATACGATTTTTCTACTTATATTGAGCGCTTCACGGGATATGGCCATTTTTATTACAAAAATATGTCCCTTTCAACGCCCTGTATCTTATTAATTGATGCAAATTAGAAGTTCTTTGTTATGCATAATATTTTTCATGATTGTATGTTTTAACTTAATAGACACAATCTTTCGACAAATTGATTGTTTTCTACAGGGTGATTAAAAACGCATATGCCGTTTTTTTAAATGGACCAGTCTGTATATTATAATTCCATTGTCAAGATCTTTTTCTATTCTTCTAATTTTGTTAATCATTCTCTATACCCAAACCGTGCGGTTTTTGAGATATTCAGCTTCGAAATAAGCAATATGGGTATATGTTTGGCAGTTATGTTTTGAGTTGAGTAATACAACTAAGTGAACTTTAGTTCTCTGCACAAAAATTCAGTTTCATCTCAAAAAAGCAATGGAAAGATCTGGATACTCAAACCAGGATTTGATCAATCTGCTACTAATTCACGGACGACGGATGTCAGCAAGAACATGTCGTGTGTTTGTAGAATAATATCCAGATCTACCTCCACCTTCCCACAAACTATTGATGTCGTTATGAGAAAAAATGTCAGAGCAAAATGTGAAGTTGATAATGAATAGAATGAGGTGAATGTTTTAGAGTTTCTGACTGCGTATCCTAATGCCTCTATAAGAGAATTAATGCGTCACTGGCGACTCTTATTTTCAACGGTTCGAAGAATTTTGAAAAAACATAAATGGAGACCTTACTGCTACAGTACAGTTCATGCCCTGGTAAGCACTGATTCGGAAAAAAGAGTCGACTTTTGTGAATGGCTTATAATGCAGAAAGATGAGGATGAGAATTTTTTGAATAATGTCATTTGAGTTGGTGAGGCGAAATTCACGAATAACTGAAAATCCTTATGTAACTTGTCGAAGGGGATTTCAAAATAGGTGGTCCTTTAATGCTTTCTGTGCAATAAAAGGTAAGTAGACATGAATGTTTTATTCCAAACTATTTTTTAACAGACTAAGTAAGACTCAGCAAGTAGTACGGCTTACTCCTTTTTTTCAATTCTGATTCCATATTGTGAAATTCAAGGTAACACAACCTACTCGTTATTATTATGATTTGTTATTCTTTCCAGGTGATCGAATTTTATATGTCCATGACGAGAATCTTACTGGGGAAAGTTATTTAGAAATATTGAGGACCGTCATTCAACCACAATTAGCTGGAATATCAGACGAGGAAAGGAATCATAGTACCAGCAAGATGGCGCGTCACCGCACAGTACCAGAGCTGTCAGTGATGCAATGGTAACGAAGGTTTTCAGGCAGGTGGATATCAAATAGATGTCCTTACGTCTGGCCCCTACGTTCTCCGGACTTTTCACCCCTAGATACTTTATTTGGAGATTCATAACGAATGTAGTGTATGGACATCCGGTTACTACTAAGGAAGATATGATCAGACGAGTTCGAGATGCTTTTGCGTTGCTGACATCAAACCAGATTGAGCAGGCGATCACTGAAATAGTTCAGCGAGCAAATAAGTGTTTGCAACAGCAGGGGCATGTCTTCGAGCATTTATTATAATATGTATACATATACATTTTTTTTATATTTCAGTGTTCAATTGTTTGAATATTATTTTTATTTTTAATTTATTTCGTTGTTTAGTTCAGTTAGTTTGCTTGTTTGTTGACTGATTCACAGTGTGATAAGTTGCTAATAACGGCATTAATAGTTTCATGGAAAGATGGAGGCAAGTCTACATATGGTTGTGCAAATACACATGTTCTTGCTAACGTTCGTCAGCATTCTCCGTGAATTAGTATCAGATTAGTAAAATCCTAATTTCAGTACATCATATATATTTTTTAGATTAAACTGTATTTTTGTGCAGAGTAGTAAAGTTCACTTAGTTGTATTACTCAACTCAGAACATAACTGCCAAACTAAGAATTTGGTTACTGAAAAATCTACAACGGAAGGTGCGAACACTCCTAACAAAATCCAAAAAGCATCACCCCCGTAGTGCTATCGAGCGAGTAACCCTACCCAGACACCAAGGTTGTGTTGGAGTGTTGGATATTGGTAAACAGTTGGACCAGCAGATAGTGAACCTGCGTACATATTTCCATCAGCAGACGCTTACTTCTGAACTACACCGCGCCATATGCAAGGCAAATGATTGAACACCGGTACAATTAGAAGAAAGTGAAAAAAAAGTCACCATCGGACCGATCAGGATGCAGAAGCCTCTCCATGGGCGACATCTGAATGAGACATCCTAGGCACATATCGACAAATTTGCGTCGAACTACTGGTTGGTGTCCGGACAGATGTTTCCAGAGACAGAGGGGTTTGCTGACCATACAAAATCAGGTCATCCCAACAAGAAACTACCTGAAGTATATAGTTGGAGATAATTCGGTCCAAGATGACAAATGTAGATTTGGGTGTCAGTCATCAGAGACTATCCAGCACGTCACCGAAGGATGTCAAGCGTTTGCTGCAACAGAGTATAAAGAGAGGCACAACGCAGTTGTTAAAATACTTCACCAAGGCTCTGCAACTAAGACTTTAGGTCTCAGTAAGGTGCCCTACTATGAATACAGTCCTGAGCCTGTTCTAGAGAACTCAGAGTACAGGTTGTACTGTGATCGGACCATACTCACAGACCAACGAGTTGCCCACAATAGGCTAGATACAATAATAGTAAATAAGTTCTGCAACCAAGTGGCGCTGATTGATCTCGCCATTCTAAACACTAATAATCTAGAGATAAAGTACAACGAGAAGATCATTAAGTACAGATACGTCGAGATACAAGTAAAGAGACAGTGGAGGGCAGATAGTGTCCGAGTGATTCCAACAGTCTTGTCGTCAACTGGTGTGATTCCTAAGAATCTTCGAGAGAACATTAAGAGACTGGGCCTTGGAGAGCATCTATATAAGGTTATGCAGAAGGCGATAATACTTACAACTGCCCACACCGCGCCGTGCGGAGATTCCTGGGAAATGAGGATGTGTCGCGTTGTCGTTCAAGACCCTATAACTTGGAAAGGGCTCCATCTGAGCTCAGTCCCTTTGGTATCTTGAGATGCCTGTGATGAGTGAATGTTGCCCTTTGGGGGAGTGTGAACGCCCTTCAGGCTAAAGTCGATAATAATAATAATAATCACCAAAATGCCCTCGAAAGTATATATATATATATATATATATATATATATATATATATATATATATATATATATATATATATATATATATATATATATATATATTGCTAAATACAGCAATAATAAAAAGTGTATAAAGTTGGCTACGCCGCTAACGGCGAGTCTGTTGCTAGATCACTTCACAAAAATGACCGGCAGAAGCACGTCCGAAAGATAATAAAATAACATAGTTTAGGTATTTTTGCCAAAATGTTAATTTTTGTGTTGTTAGATCATTCTAAATCGTTATGGACCGAATACCTGCAAAAGAATATTAGCACAGTTGTAGATGTAAGGTATTGGGAATTATTCATCCTCTGATCACGCTAACTTGGTTGGTGAAACGATCGTACGGTTTTTTACTTACGTTTGTTTTATCAAGTTATGCTGTTATGAAGTGTAGTTTCTCACTCTGGGTGTTAAGGGGATAATATTTTAATAATGAAAGTTTAAATGCCACAGTTATATATTTTCGTTGCTAAACGATAACATTTGCGAAACAACTTTATCAGCCTCCTTATTTGATTGTCATCCTCGATCCAGCTTGACAAACTTGTAGTTATACATTTATATGATCTTAATCTGTTTGGCTTGTTTTAGGAGAAGACAGCAGCTAATTTTGCCATTCTATGTCAATACGTTCTATGTAATGCAGTTATGTATTTCCTGGGACAGAATGTTGTGAATGCGGTAGGTATGGTTATTGCATATAAGTTTTATAATCGCGTTGATTTTTTACAAGTTAAGAAGTACCCAAGTGTTTTACCTATGGATGAATCTAAGCCATATTCTACGTTTACCAAAAACTTTGTTTGTATTTAGGCGGGTCTGAAATCCACCTTCGATTTTAAACGCTTGGGTAAAAGTTGTGTTATAGTGTCGCAAGAGTTACATTGTGTTAAAAGTGATTTATGTGTGATAAGATAGTGATCACAACTGATACAGCAGAATCCACAAATATAACTAATAAGTTTCCGAATGGTGACTTTAAAATAGAAAAATATAACAAGATTACCGAAGGTATTCAAACAAATCAGAGTAGTTGCCACAGAACAGTGTTAAAAAGACACGTGGAACTAAATAATGAAAGTAATGTTTCATCAATAGTGAATAGTTATAATCAGAAAACCAACGAAACTGCGAATTTTAGAGAAGAAATGGATAATCTAGACCAAAATGAATATGAAGAAGAAAGCTCACAGTGGGGTACCTTTATTACTGTGCACTCGAGCAAAAGAAGACGAACTAGCCCAAAAAAGAAATCAGAACAGGCTCCGCTATTAACAAGTAACAAATACGATGCCCTTAGGGGAGAAACTTCATCTCAAATGGATTGGTCGGCCACAATGAACGATAATGAAGAAACGTTACAAAACAACGAAGAAAAAAGTAAGGCTAAGAAACTCCCTCCCCTCGTGTTACACGGAGAAATTAAAGATCATAAAAAATTCGTCGATACGATTGGCTCATTAATTAAAAATAAATTCTATGTAAAATATAACCGAGAAACTATCAACTTATATACAAGCACAGAGAATGACTACAAAATATTGTACGAAAAAATGAAGAAGGAAAAACAACAATTCCATACGTACTCGCTGGAAACCTCAAAGACACACGCTTTTGTACTTAGAGGACTGCAAGGCGAGCATGAAATAAAAGAAATAACTGACGATTTAATTGAACAAGGTGTAGAAACCATGAAAGTTATGAAAATGGTTACCAAATTCGACCCGTTATACCTGGTGATCACATCTAGTAAAATTAAAATAAACTTTCCAAACAAAGAAGTCAAATTTGTAGATCATACCCAACTTAGAGTTGTACTTCAATTGAACTTCATAAAGTTAAATTTATTTACTTGAAGTTACAGTACAACGATATATATATATATATATATATATATATATATATATATATATATATATATATATATATATATATATATATATATATATATTAAAATTTAAATAATATAAAAATTACAATAAAATACATATGAGTAATCTAATACCATTAAGGCTGGATGGCAAAGACTAACTGTTGAATATTAATGTTCGACATATATTTATAGACTATTAATTGCTGATCAAAGCCAGACGCTGAGTCGACGGAAAAGCCGGTGTAGCGCAACGTACCCATATGTGCTGAAAGGAGCCTTGGTGTGTGTAGTATACCGGGTGGTGCAACCATAACTCCTCCGGGGCCAGATAGAAAATTTAGGGGAGCTAAATTTTCAAAGTGATATTCTCCAGGGGGATTTCTTCCAGGGGGCATCTTTGTTGTTGTTGGTTGGTGTTGGATATTGGTTCTTTGGTTGGTTTTCTTAGTCTCCATAAAGCATAGACTGCTATCAGGGCAACAATCACGTACAACAGGATGGTCCAGATGCTAGTAGACAGGTTTACTTTCGGATGCCGAACTGCATTCAATAATGACCGTTGGTGTTGTAGTTGATGCTTTGTTTTTTTGTAATTCATCCAGATCTATTGATTCTAATTTGATTGGGGCTGTATTTACTACCTCTTGTAGCTGAAAGTTGGTAAGCTTCAACTTGGGTAGTTGGATGTGGTAGGTAGATACTATCTCATTGTGAGATGGGGAGAACATTTGCTTATTTACTGTCATTTGACATCCTTCGGGGATTTGAACCAAGTAGCTTCCTTCTAGGTTTGTGGTTTCTTGTCGGCTACGGCATCGTTGGTGTGCTGTACTTTCACGGGGGAATACCATTATCCATTTGTTTGCACTTATCTTCTGGCTCTTCATCTGCTGTATGTTGACTGGGTGGTGTTCGCAAGTTTCGTATCTGGTGGTGAACTTGACCAATTGGACTTCACAAGGGCTGCTATTGCTGATCTGATTCATCGTTTGACCTCTGCATAAGTAGTCTCCAGGGTTTAATTCTTGGCATAGTGTGTTTTGTAAGTTATAGCTTTCATCGTTAAGGGCTAGGTATTTGGATTGAGGGATGATGACGGTATAATTTTGACTAGGACCTTGTTTCACAGGAAATGCATAAAGGTGATAATAGTTATAATGCTTAGATTCTACTAACGGAATTTCACAAGCAAACACTAAAGTATAATTTTTGTAGTAACACTTAATTATCGACACCTCCTCGTACAAAGCTACATTATTTGCATCAAGCTCATAGGGGAGATTGGTTACGAAACTCTCAATTCTTTTAAGTTCTATTAGTAAGTCTTCAGGTTCTAATATGGATGGATGCATTGTTTCTAATCTTGCAAAAGTTATTGCGTTAACTAATGTGCTTAAAATGCTTTTAATATTAATGATTTCTGTAATCAATTGTATATACACCATCTGCAGACGCATTATGTATTCGTTATTAATTTTTTTTCCTGTTCGAAACCTAAAGTGATCAACTGCAAACGTTCCTCAATTTTGTTTTGGTTTAAAATGACCGAGGATATGGTTTTATCAAATTTTTCTATGGCCTGTTCTGTTAACATGATTTGATTATCAACTATTGTTTTAATTTTGTCTTGATTTGATGTTAATTGAGAAAATGCCGTATCATAACGTTCTGCATCGTCTGCGTCCATGTTGCCTGTTAAGGTCTTTATGATTATACCTACAGCATTAACTAGTCCTCTTTTATTACGATTATTATTAGAGGGTATAATTTGGTTAAATATTTTTTGTGTCTCCACATTTTGATGGGAAAGGATATTTTGGTAATTTTGTATCTCGTTTTGATAGAGATTAGAATGTGTGGAATTGTGAATAATGTCATGGATATCTTGGGACTGTTTATCTATGGAACGAAACCCACTGAGAAGTGGTGTTAAAGGGATTACTCGAATAATGGTCCATTTGTCAATGGAATTTTGCATTTTGCCCATGTTAATTGATAATAGTCCAGGGTTGTCATTGACCTTGTCTAATGTTATTCTTTGTCCTTGGGTTTGGATAAGGAAGATGGACCTGAAACATTAGGTCGTTTTAGATTTCGTAAATGACGTTTAGACAATTTTTTGTTTTTTCTTAGTCATTATATTTTTGTCAGATATGCTTACAACCTCGTAGGGGCCGTCAAATTTAGGGTTATTTTTGTTTCGTTTGTCTACTTTTGTATATACATGTGTTTGATCTCTAAATAAGTCGGTATCATTGGTTCTATTATTAGCGTTAGAAATGGAACGAAGCTTATTTTTCTTTATTAATTCTTTCACCTTTTCATATAATATTTTTAATTTATTTTTGTGCGATATTAGATAATCTTGTAATAGCTTTTCATAATCATTTATATCGAAAATATCCCTATTAGAGGTGTGTCCAAAGGTTATTTCTAAGGGGGTGTGATTTGTAGATGTATGTATATTGAGTTGTATGCCAGAAGGGCGTAGTTCATTAAATATTTTATGGGGTCTTCAGTGTAAGTTTGTCGTAATATTCGAACGTGTTCAATTAGTGTTGAGTGTAATCTTTCAATGGGACCGTTAGAATTTGGATTTTTAGGTGTAGTAAAATGAATTTTAATTTTGTGAAGCTCTAAAAGATTTTGGATGGTTTCCGTTCGAAATTCGGTTCCACTGTCCATAATGATGTGTTCGGGTGTGCCATAGTACGTAAAATACTGTATGAATGCATTAGCAGTTTCTACCGGATTCTTACTACTTATAGGTATTGCTGTCCCTAATTTTGAGAAAGTATCAATGATTGTTAAGAATACTTGATTTTCTATTATAAAGGTGTCAGCATGTATAACCTGAAAGGGTTTACTAGGGGTGTCTGTTAGCATTAAGGGTATATTGGGTGGATTTCTATCGTACTTGGCTCGCTTGCAAATTTCACATTCATTAATATAAGCCGTTAATTTTTCACGCATTTTTTGAAAGTAATACTTGTTGGATATTTGTTTTGTAGTTTCTATTATACCTCTATGGTTAGTTTTTCCCTCGTGATAATTTCTAATTACCTCGTTAATCTCTTCATCGTCGGCTAAGGGCAGACGATGCTTGGGGCAACTGATAATAATGGGTGCATTGTTGTTAAATATTTCCACATACACCGAACAGAAATCTTGGTATAATTTTTCTGTTTCGAATTTAAAGTAATACCTTTTGTCTATTGTAGTATATTCCTTTAGAAAATTTATGATTGCTTGTCGATTGTCATTTCTCGGGATTTGCACCAAATATTTATTTTGATTGTTAACCTTTAGTTGTTTTACTGGTCTTGGATTATTATGTATGGGAGATATATAATATTGGTTTAGTTGTTTTTCTATAGGAACATCTGATATTTGAATACCTATTTTTGGTTCTACATTTACTTGTGAATGATCACTGTCTCGTAAGTCGTTATTTTGTTCAAGTGTTGTTTTGTCTGTTCGGCTTATAGGTGGAGTAGTGTTGCTTGAGGTGTTAGGAATTTCTATTGGAATAAAAGAGAGTTATGGAGGGCTCTTTGGGGAACATATTCGGGTTCAGTTGGTTGCATAACGTCATCAAAATTTGGGGTGTTGAGCTGCCTTTGTAAATCTTGGAGAGGTTTTTTGTCCTCATCAAAATTATTAGAGATTGATGAAATTTCTGCATCATATAAAGCATGAACTTGGATGCGGGACAAGGAGTCTGCGTTGCAGTTTAGAGACCCTTTTTTATAAATTATTTCATAATCATATTCCTCGAGTTTTAAACGCTAACGTGTTAATTTTGAATTGGGTTCCTTTAGTTGCATAACCCATACTAAAGGTCTGTGGTCAGTATATATATATATATATATATATATATATATATATATATATATATATATATATATATATATATATATATATATATACAGTGTGGAACAGCCAAATGGAATAAATTCGATAACGGATAAATGAGGACGTGTTGGGAAAAACATTGGGCACGTCGATTTGTATTTTTAACTGCGCATCTTTTTCAAGAAAAAAAAATTATATAGGGTGCGTCATGTGACAGTGGCCAATACCAACTTTCTTATTTTAAATACAAGCCCCTGTATATTATTAATTTTTTGGATTCTTCAGAAAATTCTAGACATAATTCATGTACAATGTCCTATACCTATCTTCAACTGTTTCGGAAATATTAAGTATTTTCAGATTTATTACAAAAATTAACATTAAAAATAGAAAATTATTTTATTTCACAAATTCTAATAAGAAATACTGATTATTTCTTAATAATTTAAAAAAACAAAAAAAAATTAATGTCAATGTAGTAAATGTTCAAAATGCTCGCCACGAACATCTTGGCAACATGCTAATCTGGTATAGAAATGTCTTCTAACATTACTCAACATCTCAGGCGTGACTGATCTAATCGCAAGCGTGATTCGTCTTTTTAAGTCATCTAAGTTGAGGGGCTTAGTTTTGTATACAATACTTTTGACATATCCCCACAAAAAGTAGTCTAATAGCGACAGATCAGGAGATCGTGCTGGCCATTCTATCGATCCGCGCCTCCCTATCCACCGATTTGGAAAAATTTGGTTCAGGTACTGCCGGACATTGATTTGGTAATGGGGCGGTGCTCCATCTTGCTGAAACCATATTTTATTGGCAGGAACTTGTGGGTTTGCTGGATCTGGATATAAGTTTGTCAAAGTTGGCACGACATTATTTTGGAGCAGTTCTAAATATTTATCCCCATTCAAGTTGCCATCAATGAAAAAGGGACCTACGATATGATTTCCAACAATTCCTGCCCAAACATTAACTTTTTCAGGATATTGCGTATGTTCCTCTCTCATCCAATGAGGATTCTCATTAGACCAATAGCGGCAATTTTGACGATTAACATGACCGTGAAGTGTAAATGTGCTCTCATCAGAAAACAAAACATCTTCTAATTGGATCACATTGTTATCTAACATTGCCATCATTTGTTCACAAAAATACGTTCTCCTATCGAAATCGTCCTCCATGAGCTCCTGAGTTGGTATCATTTTATAGGGATGCATTTTACTTTCCTTTAATGTTCGAAAAATTGCTGTGTGGCTAACGTTGAATAGTTGGGCTGCTTGTCGACCAGAAGTATGTGGGTTTTCTTGAAACTCAAGCGTAATATCCAATTTCGTATCATCACTTACTGCATTGGCAGCTACTTTTTTTATCTGTCTCACATGACCAAGCTCGCGAAACTGCTTTTCTATTTTGCTAATTGTTCCTTGGGATACAGGCGGCAAATTTGGAAATTTTTCGTGAAATAAGCGAGACACTTCCATCTGTGTCCGTGTGTTATCTCCATAACCAATCATTTGTAGAATGGTTATTTTGTGCATTTCTGTTAAATGAACCATTTTTCTGATATTATTACGTACAGTTAACGAAATTCAAACGACAATAGCACTGACACTAATCACTACTGTCATGCAGGCAGACAACAAGTTGCTAAGGCTACGAGTTTTATACGAACAGAAAGAAAACTGTTTTTGTTTTTGTTTCATTTCATATCAGTAAAAAGAAACGCAGGAATGGTTTTTGTTTACTTTCTCATTATCAAGAGCTGAATGGGAAATAAGTATTGAATGCAATGTAGCGAATTTGTGAAATAAAATAATTTTCTATTTTTAATGTTAATTTTTGTAATAAATCTGAAAATACTTAATATTTCAGAAACAGTTGAAGATAGGTATAGAACATTGTACATGAATTATGTCTAGAATTTTCTGAAGAATCCAAAAAATTAATAATATACAGGGGCTTGTATTTAAAATAAGAAAGTTGGTATTGGCCACTGTCACATGACGCACCCTATATAATTTTTTTTTCTTGAAAAAGATGCGCAGTTAAAAATACAAATCGACGTGTCCAAGCGTTTTTCCCAACACGCCCTCATTTATCCGTTATCGAATTTATTCCATTTGGCTGTTCCACACTGTATATATATATATATATATATATATATATATATATATATATATATATATATATATATATATATATATATATATATATAGAACTTACGACCATAAAGATAGGGGCGGAAGTATTTGGTGGCCCAAACAATAGAAAGAAGTTTCAGTTCAATGGTGGAGTATCTCTGCTCTGTTTCATTGAGGGTACGAGAAGCATAACTAATAGGTTTATCATTACCTACTGGCCCTTGAGAAAGGACAGCTCCAAGTGCTACATTGGAAGCATCCGTAGTGAGTATAAAGGGTTTTGTGAAATCAGGGTATTGTAATACGGGGTCATTCATTAATATATTTTTGCATGTTTCGAAAGCTTCTATAAAACTACTATCATCAACTATAGTTGCATTTTTTTAAGCATCAAGTCAATGGTTTTGTTATTTTACCGAAGTCTTTAATACATTTTCGGTAGTACCCTACAAGACCTAGAAATCCTTTGATCTCTTTTCTTGTTTTAGGTATGGGGAATTCTCTTACAGCCTTTACTTTATCAGGATTTGGTTTTACGCCTTCGGACGTGATAATGTGCCCGAGGTATGCTACTTCCCTTTTTAAAAATTCACTCTTGTCAAGCTGTATTTTTAAATTAGCCTTTCTTAACCTTTCGAATAAATTTGTCAACCTTTCTATGTGTTCTTGCAAAGAAGTACTGAAAATTATGATGTCATCAAGGTAGGTAAAACATTTTTCATTTTGAATACCCCTAAGGATATTATCCATAGCCCTTTTAGTGAATTTTTATTAAAAAAATTCACTAATAGAGAGGTATCGATGGTGAGACTTTGCAAAAATTCTTTCAAATGAGCGCGAATTAGGACCCCTAGAACCCATATCCGGGGTCAGTTTGAATTTTTATATGCTTATATATATATATATATATATATATATATATATATATATATATATATATATATATATATATATATATATATATATATGTATCCGTCTGATAACTCAAAAAATAATTAACCTATTTAGATGAAACTCGGCAAGTGCCTTTCTTTTATTAATGGCTTGGATGAGTTCGTTGGCCAGGAAAATCGGACGGGGTTTTCCGGGAAAATTTTGAGTTTTCTTTCAAAAAAAATTTTTTTTTCCGAAAATTTCGATAAAATTTGGTCTACATATTGCTTTGGGAAATACCTAACTATGTGCCAAAATTCAGCTTTCTAGGGTTACAGAAAATTGAGCTATTCAAATTTGAAACATGTTTAAATCATAAGTATGTGGTTGCTGTTGGTTAGTCAATGCTTTTCTTATTGACTCATGAGATTCATTTGTAAGTTTCCGAGAAATGTCAATAATACTGAATTCACTGATTGTTAATCATTGGAAGCATTTACGATTATATATAACCCTATTGTAATGTATTATCATTTATAACCTTTGTAGTATAATTATTTTTGCCTTACAACTCGCAGCGTTTTTAGTCAATTGTTGTTATTAATAGTCAATAGTTTCCCGAATACACAAACCTTCCATTGACTTCTGCTTCTGCCGCTGTTACAGTCCTTTTATTTAGAGCTAGAGTTGTAACCATTGACTATCTATCTACGAATAGACTGGGCACACAGCCGAATTGTTTGAAGCCAACATTCAAGGGACTCTATGTTTACATCGGTTCTCTGCTCTGATTGGGTGGTGGCTAACGCGTTGCCGCTATGTAATAATTCATCCTTAAATCGCCGAATATGATGACAAGGAAGTCATTGAGGATGACAAATTTATTACTTTTCTGTCACTTAAGACATTACACTTTCATTAGGGCTTATTTATGAATGTAAAGATGTACTAACATATATTTTCCTTGGTTTCTCCCTTCTTTATGTAAATATAACCAGAAAACTCAGCCCATTATTTTAAATCGTTTTCCTGCTGCATGTGAAGTATCTAGATTTTTATTAATCCTCAGTTGTGGCTTGTATTTGTCTGTGAATAGTATGCAAGTCTACTGAGAGTTTATTTTTATGTGTTACCTTGATTGGCAATAAAGATTTTGAGTTTTGTTTTGGCAAAATGGTGAAAAGGTGTATTGTTTGTAGAAGATTACCTGGGGATGTGGCAACGGTGTCTCTGCATACGTAAGTACCTTGCTGTTTGCTATTTTCAGCGGCGGCACGTCAGTTTGGCACTATTTTTAGGTTTCCATCTATTAAAGAAATGAGAGAAAAATGGTGCGCAGCCTTAAGTATAAAAACGGATACGCTGCCGAAATATTCTTATTTATGTTCTCAGCACTTTAATGAAGACTCTTTTAGTGAATTTTTATTTAAAAAATTCACTAATAGAGAGGTATCGATGGTGAGACTTTGCAAAAATTCTTTCAAATGAGCGCGAATTAGGACCCCTAGAACCCATATCCGGGGTCAGTTTGAATTTTTATATGCTTATATATATATCACTGTATCACTATATATATATATATATATATATATATATATATATATATATATATATATATATATATATATATATATATATATATTTATATTTATATATATATATATATATATATATATATATATATATTTATATATATATATTATATATATATATATATATATATATATATATATATATATTATATATATATATATATATATATATATATATATATATATATATATATATATATATATATATATATATATATATATATCCGTCTGATAACTCAAAAAATAATTAACCGATTTAGATGAAACTCGGCAAGTGCCTTTCTTTTACTAATGGCTTGGATGAGTTCGTTGGCCAGGAAAATCGGACGGGGTTTTCCGGGAAAATTTTGAGTTTTCTTTAAAAAAAAATTTTTTTTTCCGAAAATTTCGATAAAATTTGGTCTACATATTGCTTTGGGAAATACCTAACTATGTGCCAAAATTCAGCTTTCTAGGGTTACAGAAAATTGAGCTATTCAAATTTGAAACATGTTTAAATCATAAGTATGTTGTTGCTGTTGGTTAGTCAATGCTTTTCTTATTGACTCATGAGATTGATTCATCAACCTTCCATTGACTTCTGCTTCTGCCGCTGTTACAGTCCTTTTATTTAGATCTAGAGTTGTAACCATCATACAAACAGTGTTTTTTAACCACGTGGCTGGGCGACTGACCGAATTCATTCCCAGTTGCTGTTGATTTACTCATATTCTCTTAATATGTTTGAAGATGTCGTGTCTACTTCATTCCAAGTCACTATTAACCGACTATTTATGAAATCAAATAAGTAAATTAAATCGATTGTCATAAAATATGTAGTGTATTAAGACAAGGGAAAAAGAAATAAAACATATATAACTGTGCACATTTTGATTATATTTTAGGGTGCTTGAGAGAGGTATTGTCACAGCATAATATCTTATTAAAGTTCATTTGTAAATAGGTTTAATTTTTATATGTTTATATATATATATATATATATATATATATATATATATATATATATATATATATATATATATATATATATATATATATATATATATATATATATATATATATGATAACTCAAAAAATAATTAACCGATTTCGATGAAACTTGGCAAGTGTCTGTCTTTTATTAATGGCTTGGATGAGTTCGTTATCCAGAAAAATCAGACGGGGTTTTCCGGAAAAATTTTGAGTTTTCTTTCGAAAAATTTTTTTTTCTCCGAAAGTAACAAAGCTGTTTCAATGAAATTTACTATATATGTTGCCTCAACCTTACTACGTACCAAAATTCAACTTTCTAAGTTTAGAGAAAATTGAGTTACTCAAATTTTAAATTTTCTTTCGAAAAAAATTTTTTTCTCCGAAAATTACAAAGTTATTTTAATGAAATTTTGTGGATATCTTGCCTTAGGAAAAACCTTACTACGTATTGAAATTAAACTCTCTAAGTTTATAGAAAATTGAGTTATTTAAATTTGAAGCATTTAATAAAAATTCACTACCATAACGCACTTGCTGCGTCCCGAGTTTTTTCTATATCTTCAGGATTCATTTCAATTTGATGATATCCTGAGGCTAAGTCTAAAGTGGTGTAATACTGGCTACGACCTAATTTATCCAATATTTCCGAAATATTGGGTAAGGGATACTTATCACCAATAGTTTGTTCATTAAGACGTCTATAGTCTATGGCCATGCGAAATTTTTGTTTGCCACTGGCATCTGATTTTTTGTTAATAATCAGGACAGGGCTATTCCACGGGCTGGAAGATGGCTGAATAATTTTTTGTCTTAACAAGTCGTCAATTTGTCTTTTGACTTCTTGCTTTTGAGCTTCAGGTAATCGATATGGCTTAATAAATACTGGGTTAGGATTAGATAACCTGATACTATGTTTAACTTGATTAGAAAATGATAAGGGGACACCTTCGCAATAAAAGATGTCTCTGTATTCGTAACATAAGTTTTCTATCATGTCTCATTCTTCGTCATTAGTGTGATCAAGTCTTAATCTGTTTAAGTTTTGAATTTGTAATTTGTCAATTTCATTAGCAGTACCATCTATGTTTTCTAAGTCGATATCTTTGTTATGATGAATTGAATTTAATTCGTTAGTTGAAACAGGTTCTGCATAAATAGCTTTATGTATAATGAGCTGTACGGGATTTTCATTACTATTCACTATAGAGGTTATAGCCTGGCCATTTATTTAATTCTTGTGGTTTCGAGTTACATTCGCGATGTATGTCGTCGTCACATGGTATATACAAGGGAATGCATGTATGCTTCGTTACCAATTTCCTATTATAAAAATCTATTTTAGCTCCCAGTTGTTGGAGAAGGTCAGTACCAATTAACCCATGATATTGATTATTAATGTTGAATACATAGAATTTAAATTTAGCTCTGCCTGTTTTAAATATACTTGGTAGAGGAATTTTTAGAATTTCATTATGAAAACTGGTTTGGTGAACAGATTTAATCTGAAATTTTTCATGCTCTATAAATTTGGAATAAAAATTCTGGGCAATATTTTCACATAACAGCGATTTCATCGAACCGGTGTCAAGCATAAGTCGCATTTGAAATGAGGGGTTGATTTCGACCAGTATATAAGGCAATTTAGGGTGGTTTACAGAATTTATCTGCACTCTATTTTTTTGTTTAGTTCGATAACCTGAATAAAATTTTATTCGATGTTATCTGTTTGTTCAAAAGCTGCTTCAGGTCTAGTTTCTTCTTCGTACGTTTCATGATTCGTTTCGTCAAAGTAACGAGCGTCGTCTTCAGGAATTGTATAAGAGTGGGTTCTGAAGGATAATTTTCATAAAATTCGTCATAAACAGGGTTGTCTGAGTTAAATTCATGTTTAACCTCTTGATGGTATAATTGGGTAGGTGATGACTGTGCGTTAGGCCCGTTAGGACCTCTCGGATGAGTATTGAAATTTCTAGATGACGTCTCCATAGGTTCGGGCTGGAAATGTTGTCTAAAATTTGGATTGGGACGTGTATGTATCGAGGAATTTTTTGCAGATACCACCATAGGTGTTGGCCTATAGTTTGGTCTGAAATTTGGATTTGGTCTGAATACGTTTTGTGTCAGCTGTTGTGGGGGCGGATTACGTAAATTTAAGGGCTTTCTGTATGTGGGTTGGTTATGGAATTGTCGGGGGTGCGTAAAATGCGGAACGTTATTTCTATTATTTTGCTGATTCTGTATGTATTGAGGTTGTTTATTTGGTACATTTGAGTTTTTAAAATTTGTGGATTGATTGTGGAGATATTTCATTTGTTTTTCTCCATATTGAAAATTCTCTTCTTCCAGAACAAGCGACATAGCGTGTTCTAGATTAGTCGGGTTTTGTAGCCTAACTGCTAACCCTAGTTGACCACTCAAACCATGTAAATAGGTTTTCAGTGCCACTTTATCGTAAAATTCATTTTTAATTAAACGAAATGCTTCGTTTGCAGTTGTTAGTCTTACTTTTGAAGCTAAAAGACTACGTGAGTCTTGTATTCTCATACCGAATTGGTATGGGGTTTCTCTAGGGTCTGGTTTTAAGAGCAAGAGGTCCCTAGCTAAACAGTCTTCGTCTCTCTGGTCGCCGAAGTATTGTTGCAATAATTGTTTAATACGAGGCCAATTTGTGGCATCTTCCCTACTACCTATCAATGTTCTAGCTCTACCTTCTAATTTACTTATTACTATTCTAAGCATCCATTGGTTATTTGGATTGTCATCATTTGTTCTATCAACAAATGAAGTGAGAAAATTTTCACACGCTGAAATAAATAAAGCTAAAGTATGCTGGTCCCCATCGTATGCGGGAATAGCATTAATGTGATAATTTTGTAATTGGTTTGCCATAATTTGATTGTTATTTGAGCTTATTGTATTTTCCTCTGTTACTATAAGTTTAGGAGGTGCTAAATTTACTTTTACTTTATTATTAAAATTGTCAACTGTCTCTGTTTCAGAGTCTGACATCAATTTATTAATCAATAATTTAAATTTGGGTAAAATTTTAATTAATATTTCCCGTAATATTTGTTTCTAACTTTAATCGATTTTAGATTAAGGTAGGACAAGGAAATTCAAAGGAACAAAGAAAGAACTTACGCCAATGTGACGATGAAGACGATTTCTGTTCTTCTTTGCTTCAGCATCATAAGATACAGCGAATAAGGCAGACAACTTCGTAGGCAGAAGTTCCGTATCAAACCTTATTTTCTCTTATGATCGCTCGCGCACTCACTGTTTTTTTTTTTTATTGAAAGTTACTTAAATTATTTTTATCAACTTGGACAATGCTGTTCTTCGTTGACTTTGAAGCTGGTTCTGAGTTTTTAACGATAAAAATCGAAGTGCGGACTTTTGCGATTTTGTCAAAAGGCACTAAACTAATACTACCGACTGCACCACTTAGAGTTCTACTTCAATTGAACTTCATAAAGTTAAATTTATTTACTTGAAGTTACAGTACAACGATATATATATATATATATATATATATATATATATATATATATATATATATATATATATATATTAATATTAATATATATATATTAAAATTTAAATAATATAAAAATTACAATAAAATACATATGAGTAATCTAATACCATTAAGGCTGGATGGCAAAGACTAACTGTTGAATATTAATGTTCGACATATTTTTATAGACTATTAATTGCTGATCAATTTCCCATCGGTAATGTCGCTGCACTTCAGCCAGACGCTGAGTCGACGGAAAAGCCGGTGTAGCGCAACGTACCCATATGTGCTGAAAGGAGCTTTGGTGTGTGTAGTATACCGGGTGGTGCAACCATAACTCCCGTGTAAGTTGGGAGATCTACAAAAGGAAAAGGGCATTTACACGGTGCCACAGGTGTCAATGGGGATATGCAACCATAAATTGCTTCCTGGAGCCAAAGTGTCTGAAATGCGCGGAAAACCACACAAGCGACAAGTGTACTAAGCCGAAGACCACGTCTGCGGTGTGTGCTAACTGTGATGAAAACCACCCTGCGAATTCGCTGAACTGCAGAGCCTATATAGAGAGCCTCAACTGGATTACCTCGCAAAAAGCAAATAAAAATACAAACAGCAATAAAAAGACGCTTATACCGGCCCCTCTGCCAAAAGTTAATTGCTGGAACCCACAACATCCAGTACAAGAAAGTGCTAGTGTAGGTCCAGGTGTAAATAAGGAGAGTGAAATTTCCTCTATCAATATTTTGAACACAGCTGAACTGTTCAAAGACAATACTGATAATAACGTAAGTAACAAAAATAACGACTGTCATAACCTTATAAAGGAAATTAGTAGTCTAGATAAGATATTAAATATTAAGAAAATGTTAAATTTAGTACGTATGCTCAAACAAACATTAGTCTCATGCAAAACTGAGTCTGAGAAATTCGAGAAGTTCATCGACTTTTGTAAGCAACTTGATGAATAATACACTTAACATTTGTTTTTGGAATGCTAACAACGTTAAAAGTCGCTGAACTTATCGAGTTCCTAGAAACTGAAAATATCAGCATCATGGGCATCTGCGAGACAAAATTGGGTGAGCGAGATCGCCTTCGAATTAAAAATTATAAATGCATCAGAAAAGATAGCAATTATAACGGAGGGGGTCTCGCCTTTTTAGTTAAAAATAATACACCGGTTGCTAATGTTAACAATGTAAATTATACAAGTATTGATAACCTAACAATTAGACTAGCTGATAATACGCATATAACTATTGTATATAATACACCTCAAAATAACTTTTCAACAAACGATATGGATGCTTTACTATCCATAAGTAATAAAATGCTTATTATGGGTGACTTTAATGCGCGACACCCCGACTGGAACTGCCTAACCTCAAACACGAATGGTAATCTCCTCAGCAACTATGCTTTAAATAATCAATGTTTAGTTTTACACCCTAACACACCTACACATTACCCATCAAACAACACTACTCCTTCTACCATCGACATTTTAATAATCAAAAATGTCTCAAATACACTCTCCGAAGTCTCTATCACAACTTAACTCTGATCACAACCCCGTCATTTTCTCTTTAGGCAATCAGCACCTATTGAATATAACACGGCGGGTGTATGACTATAAAAATGCTGATTGGAAAAAGTTTAGGCACAATATAAATGAAAATATTAATTTAAATACAACAATTCAAGATGTAACTGAATTGGAATCCGAGTTGGAGACTTTTACAAAGCTGATACAAAATAGCATAAATAAATCCATAAAACGACGGACTATAACACTGAACAATGCAAAGTTACCTGAAAACATTTCAAATAAACTAAAGTTAAAAAATCAGATTAGGAAAAGGTGGCAGATCCACAGAAATGAACAGGATAAGGCTTTACTAAACAGATTGGTTAGAGAAATTAAAACCGAAATAATTGATTTTAGAAACCTAAACATCACCAGGAAATTTAGTAAATTAAATACCAAAGACAATAGCATCTGGAAAACAGTAAGATCTTTCAAGAATCCCTGCCAGAACATTCCTTCACTTATGATATATGACTTGATATCCCTAACAGATGTTGAAAAAGCCGAGACCTTGGCGGCACACTTTGAAAATGTACATAATATAGATATTGTAAATAATACCCCGGCGCAGGTAGATATTATAAATACTGTGAATACTTTTATAGAAAGTGAAAACGATGATAATACCTGGCAAACTAAACTAGCAAGTCCCTGGTAAGTTCGAAAAGAAATATGTAAGAGCCGTAACAACAAAAGAGGCGGTTTCGATAATATTCAAAATATATCTCTGAAGAACCTTCCGAGAAAAGGATTAGTCACGCTCACGAGGTTAATAAACACAATTATTCGTCTTGGACACTTCCCATCAAAATGGAAAATAGGAAACACCGTACCCATTCATAAGCCGGGTAAACCATGGAACAGAAGCGACGGATATAGGCCTATCAGTCTCTTAAACACCTTAAGTAAAATCGCAGAAGCAATAATAAATAATCGCATTGAGAAGCCTGAAAAGGAATGTACCCCTATTACAGGAATCCAATTTGGTTTCAGAAAAAAGCACAACACAGTTCAGAAAGTACTCAGAATAGTAAATGACATATCTGTTAATTTCAATAAAGATAAGTCAACTGTCATGGTTTTATTAGATATACGAAAAGTATTTGATACGGTGTGGCAAGACGGACTTATTTATAAAATGATAAAAAGTAATTACCCCAGGTACCTAATCAAATTGATATACTCGTATTTGAAAGACAGAGAATTTTGTGTTACCATAAATAACACAACATCTACTAAAAGAAAAATTGGGGCAGGCGTTCCGCAGGGGTCTTTAATCGGACCCAAGCTTTTTAATATATATATATATATATATATATATATATATATATATATATATATATATATATATATATATATATATATATATATATATATATATATATATATATATATATATATATATATATATATATATATATATATAAATAAACGACCTACCGCAATTTTCAAAAACCCTAACCCCTTTATTCGCTGATGACACCGCAATATATGCGCATTCTTTCAGTGCTATAGTGGCAGCGAAACAAATTCAGATTCATTTAAACATGCTGCAAAACTTCTTTAAGACATGGAAATTGCAAATTAATGCAAATAAATCTGAATGTATTGTCTTTTCGAAAAAAGTTACAGACTTCAAAATATTTCAACCTCTAAAGTTTAATGGAGAAAATATTAAAGAAAATAATACGGTAAAATACTTGGGAGTACACTTAGATTCCAGACTAACATTTAAGAAGCACATAAACACATCCATAAAAAATGCTCATTTGGCAGTAAAAACACTTTACCCCCTTATTAATAAAATAAAAATAGCAAAGTTAGTATAGAAAATAAACTGTTACTATATAAAACCGTATTACGGCCCATGCTCTCTTACGCATCACCAGTCTGGAATGGTGCAGCTAAATGTCATATAGCAAAAATACAGCGGTTTCAAAATAAATGCCTAAGAATGGCACTGAATAAAAGCAGGTACACTAAAATTAGGGAATTACATGATATCGCAAAAATAATGTACATAAAAAATTTCATTACTAAGACAGCAAATAAATGTTATGAGACTAAACTCAATAACCCACTAATGAGTTTAATTAAAAATTATAAAGCTAGCAAATTAGAATTTAATCTTAAACATAAATTACCTTTTGTTAATTTGAGGTTTTTTAGAGACTAGTATACTAAACTATCACCAAAAGTATACATGTAAACTGTAAAAGGTATATTTAACAATTAATGTTAATAAGCATAATTATTGTAAATATGTATATATGTGTAAAATTAATGTTTATAAGTATAATTATTGTATGTATGTATGTATATATGTGTATATGCTTATAGTGTGTGCGTATGCGTGTGTATGTATCCAACCAATATTGGAGCTAACTGCAAATAAATACAGATCAGCATAATTGTGCCTGATCTATTAGCTAATAGGTACATCAGTCTATAGACGCAGGTTTTTTTAAAGCATTTTTCCTGTAATTCAGAGGAAGAAAATTCTCAGAATTTTCTTCCTCTGAAGATGTTGACTTTGTCAACGAAACGATCGTAAGGTCTCTAAAATATGTGTTGTGGTGATTTGGGTGTTCTCCAACTGTACTTATGAGTAAAATACTAAAGCGACGAACAAACGCCAGTTGGCAGTTCAGGCTTAAACAAAAAAAGTAAGTATTATTAGACTATAATTCAGCTATGGAATGGATTTAAAACAAGATCAAGCTCGATTAGCGTGTTCAGGAGTTATCGACCTTTTTCTGCAATACGAATCAGCCCACCCTCTACACATCTCTTAAGAGACGGGTCAAAAAGTGAAATAAATATTTTTTAGAGTTTTAATAAGAAAGTCCAAACGACTTACCTTCGTTATTGAGTTTTGGAGAAAACCTGATTTCTCTATTTTTAGTTAAAAATACGCCATCTAGCGGTAACATTTGAATGTGGAAAATATTTTAAGTATTCTTCTAGGGTCACTTTTGTTATAATTTTTTCCCGCAAGCCCTAGGATAAATAGAGAGATACAGCCGCTAGCCGACCTTAGCGAGACACTCGGTATATCTAAATCAATTAACTCAATTTAATAAAATGAGCTTTTAAGATGCTATAAATTTTGTTTACAAAGTTTTTTGGGTGCATTTTTTTGTTTTAGACTATAAAATTAAATGAAGCAGTTTATGAACTTAAATGGTACGAGTGGAAACCAAAGGACAGATATTTTATACTTATGGTCATGATAAGAACCCAGAAGATACGATACATAAGAGCTGGTCCTATATCACAATTCGATTTGCCTGCTTTAGCAAGTGTAACTACAATTTAAACCCAAATGAATTTTCCCTTATACATACTCTTTTATTTTTCAGTGCTTCAATGGTGCCTACTCCTTCATGATGTTCTTTTACAATACTATAAATACATAGAACCAGTTAAGGACAAAAACTGTTCATACATGAATATATTACAAGTTAAGCGCCAACGTTTCCCGGTCTGACTATCAAATAAACGACGTAGACTCACAATTAAATTTTATTTTTTAACATAGTCTCCCCTTACTAAGTGAAGGTTGGAACATGTGATGAGCACTTGTAAGTACACTTAGAGAAACCCTATCACAACACATTGTTAGAGACCTAACGATCGTTTCGCTAACAACGTTAACTTCATCAGAGGACTAAAATATTCTAAACTAATTTCCTGCTACAACTTATATTTATACACATCCTTAGGTAGAAGAAACGAAATCGAAGGTAACATTTTTAGTCGAAGGCGGATCTTTTGTCTATGTTGTCTCTACTGAACGGACGAGGTTATCGAACTTCCTTTATTCCTCTACCTGACAGATTTATGAGTGTTTATCTAATTTAAAGGGATACAGAAAATAATAGGCCTGATATGAGAGGTGCCGCTCTATTTAAGGAAGTTCCGTTCTTTATTGATCTAGAAATATATGCTTTCGTATGGATCAAGCATGTATTGCTGTCTGACATTATTGATAAGTTTCAAATTAAGATCTTAAATACGTCGGACAGACTAAAAGAAACATCGGTGTCAGATTTCGTGAACATATCGCCCATTTACGTTATGGTAGTATAGAGAAGTCATGCGTTGCACAACATTATGGAATAATAACCACCGCATTGATAAAGATGATTTGAAATTTATCAAAAATGTCAGTCAGCAATACATGCTTGATTCATACGAGAGCATATATATTTCTAGATCAATAAAGAACGGAACTTCCTTAAATAGAGCGGCACCTCTCATTTTAAGCCCATTATTTTCTTTATGCCTTTAAATTAGATAAACATTCATAAATCTGTCAAGTAAAGGAATAAAGGAAGTCAGATGACCTCGTCCGTTCAATAGAGACACAATAGACAAAAGATGCGCGTTCGAATAAAAATGTTACCTTCGGTTTCGTTTATTCTACCTAAGGATGTATATTAATATAGGTTGTAGCAGAAAATTAGCTTAGAATTTTTCGTCTTCTGAAGCTAACGTTGTTAGCGAAAGGATCGTTAGGTATTTAAAAGATGTGTTGTGGTGATTGGGTTTCTCCAGGTCTACTTACATAGTCCCGCCTAACATCAATGCACTAATTACATCGTGCCCCGAACCCCCTTTTAAAGCAGTATCAAGATTACTTACTTATAGAAAAACCTATTAATGATTAAGGTGATAATTTAATGTTGAAGTCAAAATTGTGTAAATTTAAACAAAAATTTCGTAGAGGTTTTTCCTGATGTTATTTTTGTTACTCAATTAGTTAAAACAGTGATGTTGACCAAGAGAAAATATTAAAACCTCTGGACGCAGCAAGTGCGTTATGGCAGCGAATTTTCATAAAAATGTTTTTAAATAGCAAATATGTGTGTTTTTTTTTAAGAAAGCAGGTATTAAATTTAGTTACCAGTATAACCTATATAGTAAAAGCCTGGACGCAGTAAGTGCGTTATGGTAGTGAATTTTCATAGAAATGATCTGGCATCAAATATATAATTCTAACTTTTTTTCCTTGTAACATGTAAATCTAAATTTTGGTGTATAGTTCACCTTTTATATCGTAAACCTACCTACCAAATTTTGTTATCATAGATTTTTTATTTTTTAAGAATTTTTTTTTTTTCAAATGAAAACTCGAAATTTTTCCGGAAAACCTCGTCAGATTTTTTCGATTAACGAACTTATCAAAGCCATTTACAAAGGGAAGGTACATGCCAAATTTTATCAAAATCGGCCCATTATTCTTTAAGAAAAAAAATTTTTTTCAATAAAAACTCAAAATTTTCCCGGAAAACCTCATTCCATTTTCCTGACTAATAAACTTGTCAGAGACATTTACAACGGGAAGGTCCATGTCAAATTTTATTAAAATCGGCCCATTATGTTTTCAGTTATCGGTGTGATACATACATACATACATACATACATACATACATACATACATACATATATATATATATATATATATATATATATATATATATATATATATATATATATATATATATATATATATATATATATATATAACATATATAAAATTTTAAACTGACCCCGGATATGGGTTCTAGGGGTCCTAGTTCGCGCTCATTTGCAAAGATTTTTTCAAAATTCAAAAGTCGGGATCTCCCCATTGTGAATTTTTTCTACGAAAATTCGCTAAAAGTTAAATTAAAATAATACTTACTCCTTGATTTTGATTAAAAGCACATATTTATTAGACCCTTAGTACGAAATTCTTACACTTCAGATATATAACTGTACTAGTTCCATATCTAGGTATTCACAATAAGTATTTAGTTTATTTACCCTGCTGACGAACTCAGGAAATTCTGACTAGGGGGTTTATTGCAATAATAATCAGGAGTAAAACGCAACAATAGTTTTTATTAAGTGCTTAAAACATAACGTAGGATGTGAGTGTCAGATTGTCAATATTGACAATAAATCGGCTATTATAATAATCAATTGAGCTCCAAAATAACTTTTATATGGAAAGTTGTAACATATATGATAAGTCTGTGGTGAATGGAAGAGTAGATGCATCTTCCGAAGCCATCCCATATTCCATGCACATACATACATGCAACATATATGATCTGGTCAGATTGGTTATTTAGTGAGAAGTAGACGCATGCCCTGCTTCTGTTATAAATTCCAGCTCGTGGTTTTATATTTATTATTTAATATTGAAAAGAAAAGAAATAAAAATAAAGTTACTCGGAGACTAAAGATGAACTGTTAAAAACATACTAAAGGGATGGGTTTAAATTATTTTGGGCAGCACTTCTAAGATAGTAAATGTTAACATGAAAACTATTTTAATTACAGAAATTACGGTAAATGCAAATAAATATCTCCGATTTTTAGGCTACATCAAATAATTATCATTTAACCCTATTTTTAGCAGGCACGGTAAAGAAAATGAAACGTTGAAACTCAGTTGTTTCAAAATCGCCTTTATTTGATCCGTTTGCCAAAACAATTTGACAGGGTAAAAATAATATTATAAAACACTCAAAAGTTCAAAATGGTAGACTCACGTGTTTCACTGCTGTTACCAGCTAATTTGCCTTCAAAAAGTTTTCTAAACTTCTTGTTTCTCATTCCAAACCAGGACTCCAGAGTCAAATATCAAGAGCTCATTTATTATAAACGTAAAGTTAAAACTTCACAATCCTAGTTATTGCATATTTGTACCCAAAATTGAAACTCGAAACTAAACCTCCAGAAGTTATATTTCTAACTTAGACCCAATACCAAAAATCCAGAGCCAGTAATCAAAAATTATGAGCCATAAACTTAAAGCCTAGAGCTAGAAGTTAAAATATCCCACAAGCTAAAAGCCAAAGGCTGAAAACTAGAAACTAGAACCTCTGTGATCATAGAAACAAAAACGTTGTAAAATGTGAAATAAATGAAGAATGGACTTCTTCGACTTACCATCATTTAAGATGAGATTTGTTTTAGACGAAAATCACAGTCGCAAATTTATTTACTTTAGACTGCGACACTACTCAAGTACAATAATCATTTCAATTATCATGCGATCTGAACCAGCGGAGCTTAGACTTATCGGCACTATATCACTCAAGTTTGCGCCGCTGAATGATGAGCCCTTTACGTTTCTCTCTTAATTCGAGTATGTCCCCACTGCATGATTTTTAAGATCTCCTTCTGATTGGCTGTTCCCATAAAGAAGATTTCAGAAATTTTTCTAAAATCTTCAGTGGGGGAACGATTTCGTTTGCCAAACACTCGCAACGACTTTTACTTTTCTGGTCCAATACAAAAGCGTCTGAACATAAAGATGTTTATAATATTTCCTTTGTTCTAAATTGTGTGTTATTTCAGACCTTTAACAGTTGAATCGCTCTTTGATTTTCAGTATATAAAAAAATCAGAAATCTCTCCTTCATTCGATATAACATTGTAGAGAAATATATTTGACTGGCTTATTTATCTCTTAAAGAATTTTAATGTTTTCCTTATACGATATTTTATTTCAGAATCAATGGTTATTTGTATTAAAATACGTAGTAGCTGAATCCTTTTTTTTGTCATGTAGTGATATTCGTCTCTCAACAACCTGTAACAAGGAGTCAGAACGATGTTTACCATATAGCGCATATTCATAACTCTGTATGACGATATATTGTTTGCCCATTCCCAATCAAAAAATATTAGCACTTAAAAAAATTCACATTCACACAACTAAAGCATTTGCTAAGGTTATCAAAATGTAAGCTGACATAAAAGTCGAGCGTAACAATCGTTTCAGCAATAATTTGATATACCTAAAAATATTCTGGCCATATCTGGACTATACGGAGCGTGATCAATTTGTTCGAAACTGCAGTTACGAATGGTGGCTTGAGAAATTCCAGTGTACACGGGTGCATTGTCATGGAGCAAACGCGCGACTTTGGTCGTTTCCCACGTCTTTTCTCCCAAATATTTTGTCGTAATTTCTGCAGGAGTGTTGCATACTATGCCCCGTTGACTGTGGTGTTGCGTTCTTTAAAGTCTATAGCGGGCTACAGACGAACGTACATGTCTTAGATAATCAACGTACGTACATGTACTCGAACATCAATGTACGCACATGTACGTCTAGCATCAGTTTAACTAACTTTTTAGCCCACAGACCTTTATAGAAATTATTTTGTGCGCTTATCAACCATAAGTAATTGATTTTTTGCAGTAGAAAGGTGTCAGATAAATTGTTTGACGGCAGTGACGTGCAGGGTTATTGCAAGGCACAGGTACAGAAAAAAATTAAAATACCGTAATAGATGGTGTGAGGAATGACTTTTAAAACAGAAAGCATTCTCTCCTGTGAATTTATTAAGACTAGAACCTTATGATTAGCGCAAGTACCTTGGAATGGAGAATAATATTTATGTGAAGCTTCTAGAATTGGTTACACCTTTAATAACATACCGAGACACGACTACGAAAGCTACAATAGCAGCACATGAGCGGTCGAGTGCAACACTTCGTTTCTTAGCATCAGGTCGAATTTACGAAGATTTACGAAAATTCTCAACCGTAATATCGCCTCAAGCTTTAGGTAAAATAATTCCAGAGATTTGTTATGCAACTTACAGAGTTTGCATGAGCCGTACATGAAGGTCTATTATATATACCACCAAAATATTATGGATGGTAAACAAAATCTACTAATTTATACAGGCAATTTTTTTTTTGGTGCATATATAGTTTTCGTAAAAAAATGCATAGGTCATTTCTATGAAAATGCACTACCATAACGCATTTGCTGTGTCCAATTTCTTTTAGATATGAGATCGTTTCCAGGCTTTCTATTCTTATCCATAAATTGATAAAAAGATATTAATTCTTATAAAACTTTTCTGGTCAACTTTGAGCCCCGATATTACCAAATTCAGCTTGTTATGAGGATAAAGTACATTGAATCACAATGCTTTAAAATGATCTCCACACACCTATCTTGTGTTGGTTCTCAGTAGGAACATCCTATATATATATATATATATATATATATATATATATATATATATATATATATATATATATATATATATATATATATATATATATATATATATATATATATATATATATATACACACATACAGTGTGGGCCATTTAAGATGGAAACACCTCTGTAACTTTGGTATTTATAATTCGATTTTGATGATAAAAAAATCAAAAGATATAAGATAAAAAATTCAATAAATGCTGTGAAAATGGTTCGCTATATCACCTGACCAAGGCCTACTAATGCAGTTGTTTTTATTTAAAAAAATCATTAATAAAGAGATATCGATGGAGAGACTTTGCAAAATTTTTTTAAATGAGCGCGAACTAGGACCCCTAGAACCCATATACGGGGCCAGTTTCAATTTGCATATGTTTATATATATATATATATATATATATATATATATATATATATATATATATATATATATATATATATATTGTAGCCGGATCCTCAAGTTGCCCAGTTGCAACGGTAGTTACCGTTATGATTCAGGCGAATTCGCGGAGTCTTTTTCGTACAAGTGCACTGTTGTAAACGGTCCGAAGTGTCGAAATAGCCGTGAAAAACTTTCACGTGTAGTTTTACGTGCGTAAACGTGGACAAGGACAGTGATTTCGACGAGCTTCGATGGTCTCATCGCTGACGCTCGCTAGGAAGGAAGTCATCGCCACACTAGAGGAGCACCTCAGAAGACAATCTCCACGAAATCTGCGGAAGCAACCTGTGAGTATGTTCCATTTTATCAGATTAATTATTGTTTTGTGGTGATGCTCTCATTCTCGTACATAACCGTTAAAATTTAAATACGAATCCCCTCCGGCAATCGATATTCTGTAACGTATTTCAGTGCTGCCAACTTAGTATTTTCAACGCTGCAGTTTCAAGTAGCTTTTCAGTGTTGCCAGCTGCGTATTTTCAGCTCTGCGGATACGAAACTATTCAGTGTTGCAAACTTAGGTATTTTCAACGCTGCCGATCCCACCGTATACAGTCGCGTTGCCGATTCTACCGGTGGACAACGCTGTCGATCCTGCCGGTGTACGACACTGCGTTCGAGGAACTTTTCAGTGTTGCCGAGCTAAATATTTCAACACTGCGTTCGTGGAACTTTCCAGTGTTGCCGAGTTAAATATTTCGACACTGCGTTCGTGGAACTTTTCAGTGTCGCCGAGCCAAATATTTCAATGCTGCGTTTGTAGAACTTATCAGTGTTGCCGATGTAAACAAGTTCAACGCTGCCGACGTATTTCAGTGTTGCTGTCAAACTTTTAACATTTTCGAGGTGAAACAGCCCGGTGTTAGCAATCCATAGCGAGTTATCCTGTGCTAAACGCCGCTAAAACGGCTACGCGGGACAAAGACTGTACTACGTGTAAGCCATATAACTTGAGGTGGCGAGAGTGCAAGTGTTCCGGCTCAGAGATGTCACTCGCGGACGGCGCAAACACACCGCCTGGAGCTGCTGCAAACATTGTTATGACCAACGAACAGTTTCAAGCCCTCCTTGATGGAATGTTGAGGATATCTGCATCGCAATCGGGCGTGCAGGCTGAATATCCGAGGGTAGAACCGAATTTCTCTGGATGCACTTCACGGTTTTCTGGGAGTGAAGACAACGTAGAAGCTTTCATAGGTGCTGTAACAGTCTATAAAGATTGCTTAAGGGTGAGCGATGTCAACGCCTTGAAGGGCTTGCCTATGATGCTCACCGATCGTGCCGCACTCTGGTATCAGGGAGTGAAGGCTACGCTAACCACATGGGACAGAGCTACGGATGCTCTGAGGCATAATTTCGGGTACAAGAAACCCGCTTATCAGATCTTTAGGGAGGTATTCACCCACGAACAAGGACCCCAGGAGTCTACGGATATGTTCGTCAGTTCAGTTAGGGCATTATTTGCCCGGCTGCCAACGAGTCCACCACTGCACGAGACTCATCAGATAGACATGGTGTATGGTCTTCTGCGACGAGATATCAGGAAACATATCTCGCGAGATACAGTCGAAAGCTTTGACGTGCTGCTGGACAGGGCACGTGATGTAGAAGCGCTGCTTAGGGAGGACACATTCTCGTCTCCGAAGCCGCGCGAAGCTAACGCACGCCAAAAGACTGCACCAAAGCCAAGACCCAAATGTGCGTACTGCCGGATCTTTGGACATTCTGAGCATGAGTGTCGCAAGAAGGCTGCGCAGGAGACGCAAGCGCCAGCGATCACTACAGATCAAACGCGCAGGAGTAGCGAGGTTAAACCACTTGTCTGCTACGGATGTGGAGTGCAGGGACACATCAGAAGCCGATGTCCTCACAACAGGGCAAGGACGAATCCTTCAGAAGAAACACCAGATCTCCCCGTTTCCTCAGTCGAACTTCTGTACAATAAGGCGGAACGAGGAGCGGCAGACCCGTCCAGACCCTTACTGAAGATAGGAGTCATGGGATTGACAGGCCTTGCGCACGCTGACACTGGAGCACGCTACAGCATAGCGGGGCAGCGTCTTCTGCAGCGACTATTCAAGGTCAAGTATCCATATGTGAAGAAGACCTATAGTATGATTCTGGCGGACGGCGACAAGAGGCAGGTTGAAGGTGTCACATTCACTTGCGCAGTGCATATACAAGGCAGAGTAGTGCAGAACACCTTTATCGGAGTGCCTGAGCATGTTAACAGCAAAACGCTGCTAGGCATAGACTTTGTACGACGTGCAAATATAGCAATGCTGGCGCCCCTGAACAAATGGTATTTTATGAACGATCGCTCGAAACAGTATAATTTCGAGGCAGAACCCATAACCAAGGCGCGAGCTCGTGATGAAGTTCCGGCCTTGGCAGCACACTCTCTAGGAGAAGAAGAGGGAGGGGTGCTCGACGAGAATCAGAAGAGGGAGATTAACCAACAAGAGAATGCCAATGGGACTCAGGAATGCAGGATCAACGTTCCAGAGACTGATCGACCACATGCGGGCGGGATTGCCCGATGTATCAATGTTGGCGTACCTCGACGATCTAATTGTACTGTCGCCTTCGGCACAGCAACACGTCGAGGATTTGAAGAAGGTCTTAGCACGTCTGCGCCATTTCAGGCTGCGTGTCAACAGAAGAAAATGTGCTTTCGCAAAGGCAGAAATTAAGTACCTAGGGCACGTAGTGGACGCTGCCGGAATTAGGCCAGACAAGGGCAAGGTCGATGCAATATTGGCGATGAAGGAACCCAGGAATGTCAAGCAGCTGATGTCGTTTTTACAGACCTGCTCCTGGTTCCGCAGATTCATGCCCAACTTCTCTGAGGTGGCCCGCCCACTCAGCTCGTTGACCAAGAAGAAGGCGCTGTGGAGATGGGATGAGGAGCAGAGGCAAGCCTTTGAGACGCTGAAGACTCTGCTCACCTCCGATCCCATACTTCGGCAGTCGGATCCAGATTTGCCGTACATTCTGCGCACCGACGCTAGTGCATATGCGGTCGGCGCATGCTTACTCCAGGGGGAGTCCATAGACGAGGAGAGACCAGTGGAGTATGCGAGCAGACTGCTTACCTCCGCTGAGCGAAATTATTCTACAGTCGAAAGGGAGGCTCTCGCCGTGGTCTGGGCCGTGAACAAGTTTAGAGGGTACCTTGACGGAGCACGTTGTGTAGTCCGGAGTGACCATCAGCCGTTGAGATGGCTGCTGACCCTGAAGTCACCTACGGGACGGTTGGCTAGGTGGTCCCTGGCTCTGCAAGGGTATGACCTCCGCATAGAGTACACCCCAGGTAGGCAAAACGTGGTTGCTGATGCTCTGAGCAGACCTCCCATGGACGAGGACAATCCTGAAGTCCTCACTTGCAGCGCGATGTTTGATTTGCTGCGGACGACGCCAAGTCGCTCAGAGAGGTTGGAAGACGACGAGTTGAAGCACATCGTCGAAGCTCTGGAAGACGACGGAGGTGCCCTGGAAGAGGAGGCCAAGAAGTGGTCCAGCAGAGGGTATCTCATGAATGATGGAGTGCTGTACAATTACTCCCAGGAAGCGGACGAAGAGGAAGCCCAGCTGGTCGCACCGAGGAAGTCCATTCCCAGAATAATGAAGCTGCACCACGATGCGGGGTCAGCTGGACACAATGGTGTCGATAAAACCCTCCAGAGAGTAGCTCGCAGGTACTACTGGAGAGGGATGCGCAGGACAGTTGCCGAGTACGTTCGCGCTTGTCTTGATTGCCAGCGTTTCAAGCCCAGTAACGTGAAGCCGGCAGGACTGCTGCAAACGCCAGTGATGAATCAACGATTCGAGGTGATCGCGATCGATTTATTTGGGCCCTTGCCACCTACCCCCGATGGATACAGATGGGTATTCGTGGTAGAGGATACGTGCACGCGTTGGGTAGAACTTTTTCCTATGCAAAACGCCACATCAGAAGCGTGCGCACGCTGTCTCGTGTCAGAGATAGTACTTAGGTATGGAACCCCACGTAGAGTGATTAGTGACAATGGTTCCCAGTGCGTCGGAGAGGTGATGCAGCATCTGGCCAGTTGCCTGGACTTCTCCCAGAGTTTGGTGCCTTTATATCACCCGGAAGCTAACCCGGTGGAGCGAAGAAACAGAGACATAAAGACACAGTTGGCCATTCTCACTCAGCACCGGCATGACGGTTGGAAAGACCATTTACCCAGCATCCGGTTCGCCATTAATACCGGGAAGTGCGATGCTACCGGCTATACGCCCGCGTATCTAACGTTCGGGCGCGAGTTACGAACTCCCGATGACGTGCAAAGGAACTTGACCAGTGTTATAAACAATGAGAGATTTGTGCCTCAAATAACCCCGTTCTTGAAAGACATGAGTTTCACGTTAAGATGTGCGCGGGAAACCCACGAGAAGGGACAGGACAAATCGAAACGGTACGCCGATCGGCGGCGGCGACGCGGAGCAGACTATTGTGTGGGGCGGGAAGTGCTCGTGGAAGTTCACGCGCTTAGTAACGCTGCAAGGGGATATTCGGCAAAGTTCGCGCCGCGAAGAGACGGACCTTATGTCGTTACGCGGAGAGTATCACCCACTACATATCAGGTTGCTTCGCCGCAAAACATCGATGTGCCACTTGGGACGTACCACACGTCAGCCATGTCACCGTTCCACCGCCCGGTTGACGTCTCACAGAGGATCTCACCTGTGAAGCCATTGAGAAGAAGAGGACGGCCAAGCAGAACACCTGATGGCGCTACGGAGGTGCAGGCCCACCAGGACTGCCAATCGAAGCGGCGGCCCCTGGCGGCTTCCTCCCGTTCAGCCCCTGAACCCGCAGTCGGAGTGGCTGGCAGGTCAGCTCCCGCAGCGACGTCTGTCCGGACCAGTGGCAGACGCCGACATCGAAAGGACTGCCGGACTTGCCCAGGGTGTCCACCCGGCTACCAATAATCGGAATACTGCCGAGGACGTTTACGTATTCCGAAGGGGGAGTGTGTAGCCGGATCCTCAAGTTGGCAAGGCTGTTAGGAAGAAAGAAGAAGAAGAGACAGAGTGACAGTAGGTTAAGAGAGTTAATGGAAGCACGAGAGTGGTAGAATGTAGAGAATTGTAATGTCGGGTTTTGTATTGGAATTGTTATTGTTATGTGTTGTTTTAATATAATTTAGCGGTATTATCCCGATGTGTCGTTATTTCGCCAGCAGGCATCGAACCTACGGCCTTTCGACGAGACTTCTCGGCGCCAAGGAGTTCTCTCGAGGCTACAAAACTGGCGCCTCAACTGGGGCGATTATTGGTAGCCGGGTGGACACCCTGGGCAAGTATATATATATATATATATATATATATATATATATATATATATATATATATATATATATATATATATATATATATATATATATATATAGGTATCCGCACGATAACTCGAAAAGTTATTAACTGATTTTGATGAAACTCGGCAAGAATCTTTCTTTTATTAGTGGCTTGGATGAGTTCGTTAGCCAGGATTATCGGTCAAGGTTTTCTGGAAATTTTTCTTTCGAAAAAATTTTTATCTTCGAAAATTACAAAGCTATTTTGATGAAATTTGGTGAATATGTTGCCTTGCGAAAGACCTCACTACGTACCAAAATTCTATTTTTAGGAAAAAAATAAGTACGCCACTGCTTTCGTCATCCTTCAAGATATATAGATACATAGAAAATTTTATAAAAAAAGAATTACTAACCATTTCAGAGAAGTTTATTTGTGTGACCCTTCTAATATGGAAACACACCTGTAACGTTTGTATTTATAACGCGATTTTTTTAACGAGATCTCATAAAATAGAAAATGAAGAAGTTTGTAGATTCTGTGAAAATTGTTTCCCATGCCATTCAATCACGGACTACTAAAACTATTCCCATATGTCAAAAATTATAAAAGAGGTTTAGGATTGGTTTTATGAAAAATATAAGTATGCCACTGGATTCGCCATTCTTCAAAACTGTTACGTTCCAAATTTCATCGAAAAATAACTCTTATCAACTATTTCACAGAAGTTTAACTTATGTTATGAATATTATCTAATGCAAAAAAGAAAGTAATGGTAACTATGATAACAAGTTCAAGCAAAATAAATTGAATGACAAACGTCAAACAAATTAACTAGTTTCTCAGGAGTCATTATATGTAATTAGAATTCTTTTTGTATGGCTATGAAAGTCAATATTGCATTCAGAACGTTCATGTTGCATTTAAAAGTGTTTACCTACAACAGTAGTTATGGGATATCATTTGAATTTACCGCAAGTTAACACATGGCTTCCCACGATATGTCACGTAGATGGTATCAAGTTACATTTACATGTAGCAGTTCCCATCAGCAGATTCTACGAATTATACCGACCGTTACAGATAGTGCAAATTCAGAAGAAGCTAGATCTGCATGTTCTCGTGTGAACCTGCAACGAACAGTTGTCCGACTATTATATAAAGCCATTGTTTTGTGTGATATTTGTTCACTTATATTTTATGCAGTAACTATGCTAGTTTATTGTAAAATAGTTTAAGTAGTTTAATATATATTTTTTAAAAAGCAACCTAAGTACAAGTGTTGTTAATTGGCGCAGTCGGTGACGGATTTCCCAGCAAGCTAAGGCATCAAAAGAATATTGGTTCCTTGGTTTTTTAAGAACAAATGGTCATCTGGTTGCTACTATTACTGTGAGTTGCTCTCCTATATTTTCTCTGTTCCTTTGTCATATGTATGTGAATATATGTCGGATATTGATGAATTGATAAGCAGATAATCAGTTTAATTTTGGAAATAACTTAGAAGTCATTCCTGAAGAAAATAATTTAGATAATAATATTGTTGAACAGGAAGTTCAGAATAATTTAACTCGTAATAATAATAGTATTAGTCTTGTAGAACAAATTGATACTAACCTAATTAGTACCACAGAAAATAGCATAAACATGGCCCAAGCTAACAATATGACAAACAACTTTAGTGAATTCTATTTAAAGATGATACCTGAGTTCAATGGGGAACTGGCAAATGTTGGTAACTTTCTTAAGGCATGCGACCTCATTATGAAGACATTTTATAACGCCGAAGACGAAAGATTATATTTAAATCATTTTTTAGTTAATTTTATACAATCAAAATTAACCAGTCATGCTAGACTTATAATTAGCACAAAAATTATTAATAATTGGCAAGATCTAAGACAGGCTATAGTGCAAAACTTTACGGACCAACGAGACGACACTAGTCTTTTGAGTGAACTTTTAACACTTAAGCATAAACATAATGAGGATGCTTCAACATTCAGTAATAGGTGTAGATACATTGAACAACTTCTGGTTTCTAATTTAATTTGTAATGAAAACAATCAACAAATACTAGAAGTGAAAAGAACAATTTACGCTCAACAAACATTAAAAGCGTTCTTCGGGGGACTTAGAAACCCTCTAGATCCACTGCACCTGCATCTATTAAGGACGCTCTTAAGTTTATAGTTCTAGAAGAAAATTATGAGTATAGAGATAGGGCATTTCTTAAATCAGGCAATTATACATCGCCAAATAATAAAACCCCCAATCCACAAACCAGGTGTTTTAACAATCGTTATACTCCCCAAAACTTTCCAGTTATGCAATTTCAGAAACCATTTAGAAATAATCCCCAATATCAAAGCCAAAATAATCAAACTTCACAATTTAGGAATACTTCCCAATATCAAAGCCAAAATAATCAGAATTCACAATTTTCTAGGCCACCCTCTTTTAAACCAGCAAACCCACGAGAACATTTCCAAAATAGATATCCTGAACCCATTGATACTTCGAGTGGCAACACAAGGTTTACAAGACATTCTAATAATTTTTCAACACAGTCAAGAAGAAATAACTTCCCTGCTAATCAGCAAAGGTCCACAGTTCCGGGAACAAGGTTTAATTCTGACGAACTATTTACCCATGAGATACACCTTCCGAAATTTATGACCGTGAAAATCAAAATTTTCCTACACCGGGTACATCAACCGAAAATCCTTAATAGAAATAAACAATCTCAATTTATGTCAACTTCCTTATGTTGAAATCCCCGAACTGCCTGGAAAATTGCTCATAGATTCGGGAAGCAGCAAAAGTCTTTTGAAACCAGATATTGTTCAAGAAGAATATAAAAATAAAATCTTTCAAAAATTGTTTCACATTAAATCAGCTCATGGATTCTCCGTGCACAAATATAGGGCAAATATTTTACTAAACTCAATTACTAATCGTCCACACGAATTTTGTTTATTTAATTTTAATGATAACTTTACGGGTTTGATAGGAGCCGATTTTCTCCTTGCAAGTAAGGCTAGGCTAAATTTTAATAATAGGAAATTATACTTAGGTAGGTTAGAAATTGATATATATTTTCCTTACAAATATACTCTTGAGCCAAATACGGAAACTAAAATCAATGTTCCTGTCAATAAGTTCAATATGGACTTGTTAACCAAAGGTTAATTAATAATTCATTTATACCTGACTGTTTAGCTAAATTTTCAGATAGTGAGGCCAGTGTTAAAATAATAAACCCAACTTCTACACAAATTAATGTCAGATTTACTAAACCCTTAGAGACTATTGAGTTAAATAATAATGCAATATATAGTAGTTATAATCATAAATATAATAATAGTGTTAAGAAAAAATTGCGATGAAAACTGGGTCTTAAAAGAAATACGTATGGATCACTTGAATCAAGAAGAACGTAAACAACTAATATATTTATGCACACGTTATTCAGATATATTTTATAAAGAGGACGAAAGGTTAACTTCCACACACGTGGTAAAACATAGGATTAGAACGACTGACGATATACCTGTACATTCGAAATGATATCGTTACCCACAGGTGCATAAATAAGAGGTACAAAAACAGATGGATAAAATGTTACAGCAAAATATTATTAGGCGTTCACATTCACCGTTGTGTTCACCAATTTGGGTCGTCCCAAAGAAAGCAGATGCCAGTGGGAAACAAAAGTGGAGAATCGTTGTAGACTACAGAAAGCTCAACGATAAAACCATACCAGATCGCTACCCCATACCCAAAATAGGATAAATATTGGATAAAATTGGTAGATCTCACTATTTCACTACAATTGATTTGGCATCAGCTTTTCATCAGATAGAGATACATCCGGACGACATTGAAAAGACAGCATTCTCAACATATCTAGGTCATTATAAGTCTTCAAGGATGCCATTCGGCCTTAATAATGCTCCAGCCTCGTTTCAGCGCCCAATGAATAATGTTCTACACGGATTGATTGGGAAAACTTGCCTTGTCTACATGGATGACGTCTTTGTGTTCGCGACGTCTCTACAGGAGCATCTAGACAAGCTTACACAAGTATTTGAAAGGTTCAGGAACTAAAGATACAACTGGACAGAACCGAATTTTTAAAGAAGGAGGCTGAATTTCTGGGACATGTGGTCAGCCTAAAAGGAATTAAACCTAACCCACGAAAGCTCGAAGCCATAGAGAAATTTCCGATTCCTAAAACACAAAAAGAAATCAAATCGTTTTTGGGTTTAATAGGATACTACCGAAAATGTATAAAGAATTTTGCGAATGTCACAAAACCTTTAACAAAATGTCTAAAGAAAAATTCAAAATTGATATTAACAAGGAAGATTATAAAGAGGCATTTGAAACATGTAAACATATTTTAATGAACAGTCCAATATTACAGCCACCAGATTTTACAAATAAATTTATGTTAACTACGGATGCTTCCAACATCGCACTTGGAGCTGTCTTCAGTAAAGGCGAACCAAATTCAGACCTGCCTGTAGCTTATGCAAGCCCAACTCTGAACGAGACAGAAAGCAGGTATAGTACAATCGAAAAAGAGCTACTTGCAATAGTCTGGGCTGTAAATTACTTTAGACCCTACCTTTTCGGCAAAAGATTTACCATAATGACCGATCACAAACCACTGAAATGGTTATTTTCATTAAAGGAGCCCAATTCGAAGCTAGTAAGATGGCGTTTAAAGCTTGAAGAATATGAGTACGATACACAATACAAGAAAGGAAAAACAAATAACGCCGACGCTTTATCACGTGTACAAATTAATCCTCTGGATGTTGATAATCAATCAGTAATTAATAATATAGATGAAACAGAATGGCAGAAGGATAATGAAAACACTGATGAGGAAATCGAAGAACTAGATATAGTTAATTCTAACCAGGAATCATACGCCGCACCAGGCATTCCTATTTTGGAAGAGGAAATTATCAATAATAAATCCAATCAAATATTCTTTAGTTGCTCAGAGGAACCCGAAATTCTACACGTCAGAAAAAGCAAGATAAATTTTATTGATGCTAAATTTAATCTAGAAGATCCAGACAAAATAGCGGAGTTTGTGAAGCAGCACTGTGTGCCTCAAAAGAAATACTATTGCCTATTTATTAATGAGAGACATTATGAATTAGTTAGTTCGGATATCAATCAACACTTTAATAATGCGCATGCGCCGCAATTTTATAGATGTGCTAAAGTTTTGGAAGAAATTAACAGTGAGGATGAATTAAAGGATCTTATAATAGCATATCATCAAGGTAAAATCAACTATAGGGGTCCAGATGAAACTTATTTAAGGATGAAACAGAAATATTATTATCCTAGTTTAAAACAACAAAAAAATAGAATTCATTTTAGACTGTGCGACATGTAAACAAGCAAAATACAATAGACATCCAATTAAAATACCTTTAGAACACACTCCAACTCCTTCGAAACCTCTAGAATTAATTCACATAGATACATTTCAAATCGAATCATCTCAGTTCTTTACAATTCTTGATCCTTTCAGTAAATTCGGTCAGGCCTTTCCGATTAAAAGCAAGAATGCTATAGAAATTTCCAGGGTATTAATAAGATATTTTTCACAATATGGTACAGTAAGAGGCGTCGTTTCCGACTCTGGTACGGAATTCTCAAATGACACTGTCAAAGAGCTCCTAAAGTCATATCAAATTGAACTGCACATAACTACACCTCATAATCCCAACTCTAACAGCCCAGTAGAGAGATTTCACAGCACACTGATTGAACACTATAGAATCTTCAAAATAAAATACCCAAATCTAAAACCTCCTGACTTAATACCCTACGACAGCCTAGCTTACAATTCAAGCATTCACTCTCAAACCACCTTTTGAGCTAATATTCGGATACATCCCAGAAATCTTCAACTTCGATCCCAAAGGATATACTCTCCCAAGAGCATAACCATAAGCACAAAAATTTTATGAAAATAGTTTATGATATCGTACTAGATCGGATAGAAAAATCGAAAGAAAAAATACTCCTCAGAACTAACGTCGAAGTTAATCAGCCATTTAAAGAGGGGCAAACAGTATATCAAGAGATACCCCCTGGATTTCACAAGAAGCACAAAAACCCCTATAAAGGCCCATACACGATAATATCCCTCTTAGAATATAATAAAGCTTTACTCATAAATCACAAGAATGACAAGCAATGTGTAACTCATTTAAGAAATCTTCGCCTTTCAGGTGGGCATGCGGAGGGCAGCCACAGCTAGAAGTTTTAAAGAACAACCCTGGGTTTTTACCTCGCAAGTTAGGTAGAAGCTATTGCCAAAATGACGTATGGCGCCTTATACATGTATATAATATGGAATCCTTATTTACTGACTACAGTAAACTTAGATACAAATATTATCTAGCCAATACTTTAAGTGATTATTTTAGATCTGAATACCATAATTTTATAATCGCCCTTAATTATACTGTAGATAACATAGATGAAACTTTCCTTAGAATTTTTCCTGATAAGTATAGATTTAAGAGAGGTTTACTCAATCCTTTAGGTACAGTTTTTAAAGCAATCACTGGCAATCCAGATGCTGATGATGGCGAAAGCATCAACAAAGCCCTTCAATTATTAGCTGATGATCAAAATAGAATGCATGAGCTATTTGACGAACAAAAATCTGTTATGATAAATGCAATACACAAATTTAATCAAACAGTAAATACTTTAACTCATAATCAAAAAGAAATTGTCAAAAGAATGTTAGCACTTCAAAACATTACTATAGATTTAGCTACTAATATCATGCCTGTTTTGCAGCGAGCACATATTCTGGAACTGTTGACTGAAATCGCTTACCTATTTAACGTCATAGAATCGGTAGTATTAACAACTGAAAATGCTATAACGTTCTCTAAATTAAATACTTTTCACACTTTTATCATCAAACCAAAATTCATTATTAAAGAGCTTCCCGTAATAGAAAAATACATTTCACAATCTAGATTAGTAAGCAAGAATGACATATCTTTGTATGAAAAATTATTTAAAATCAAGTCTATCCAAACTGGATATAAAATTGTATTCCAAATTGATATTCCACTAATAGACAAATCTGACTATATCTACTACCAACTGTACTCCCTACCTATACAAACCAATCCTAACAGCTTCTCTATGATAATACCTCGATCCAAGTACCTTATCCTAAATGAGCAACAATACGCCTTCAGAAAAAACCCCTGCCAGGAGCTTACGAACGAGATCTATGTCTGTACAGAAGATACAATAGCAGACGTCAGTGAAGATCCTCCCTGTGAAGTTAGGCTAATTAATTTCCAAAAGCCTATCAATAATTGTGAACAAGAGACTGTAAACATTACCAAGACTATCGTTTCCAAATATGGCAACACACAGTTTATGGTGGTGGCTCCAAAGGAAACCAAGATGTCAATCAGATGCTCGGGAGAAGAAAACACATAAATTATACAGGGCACGTATATGGTGACACTCAAACCAAGATGTCAGTTGTCGATTGGTGGTAAACGATACAATACAGTGCAGACCTCAGTTGAGACACAACAATTGTTCTCCTTACCAACGTTGGAAGAAGATCCAGAAAGCAAAATGAACATAGAAGAATTGCCTGCAATGGAACTGGAAAACGCCCCTCTGCACGACGTAAGCAACATTAGGGCTCAGCTGCAGTCTATAAAAAGTAGAATTCCCAACAAAATTAGACTCCCGTTGTACCACACAAGTATATTGGACGATCCTACTCTACATCATACTAATCCTTCTAACAACAATATTTATTACAGTTTTTTTGTCAAAAGAAGATCTGCCCAGCAGAATGAAAGACGCAAAGCAGAAGCGTAAAATTCTTTAAGAATTCCGAAACCCAAGGGTTCCGTCCTCTAATGGGGGGAGGAGTTAACACATGGCTTCCCACGATATGTCACGTAGATGGTATCAAGTTACATTTACATGCAGCAGTTCCCATCAGCAGATTCTACGAATTATACCGACCGTTGCAGATAGTGCGAATTCAGAAGAAGCTAGATCTGCATGTTCTCGTGAGAACCTGCAACGAACACTTGTCCGATTATTATATAAAGCCATTGTTTTGTGTGATATTTGTTCAATTATATTTTAGGCAGTAACTATGGTAGTTTGTTGTAAAATAGTTTAAGTAGTTTAATAAATTTTTAAAAAAAGCAACCAAAGTACAAGTGTTGTTAATTCGCATAAAGTGGAAATAGTCACACCAAGAAGATAACCTTCCTTAGGCGAGAGAAGTAGCTAAGGAATTCAATAATAGACATCGCAAAACACAACCTATAAGCAGTAGCACTGTTTTTAGAATCCGTAAGCACTTTAACGAGACCGACACGGTTTCAAGAAGAAATAATGTACGTAAACAACAAAGACCAAACAATCAAATAACTATAAATTATTTCCATGACAATTCTCGAAACAGTTTGAAAATTGCCAGCTTAGAATTGAACATACCAAATGTATAATGTATAATGTATATATTAACAATGAAACAGGCCAATGTCACCTGAATGACACAGGGATGTTCATGTACGTCAAAAAATTAACAATAAGAACGACAATAGCACACACAATAAGCATAACAATTAAGGAAAATTTTTCCTTAAATAATACAAAACAAAGATACTTATAAAACACACTTATAACGTTTATAACGTTCAAAAGATAAGAGCTGCAGAATCCAGATCCAATTCCAATATTGTTTTTTAGAGTCACCAGGTGCACTAGGTTTATAGTTTATACTATGGCAACTACACTACAAACAAAGTGTTCATATTATAAGAATTTAAAAACAGAAGATAGTTAATGGTAGTTTATGTGTAAAAATCATCCACCGAGTAGCACGTCTTGTTTATAAGAATCGTTTTCACTTTTTTTTTTAAAGCTGGTAAAGTGTCAACATTCCGTACATCTTCCGGCAACGCATTATACAACTTGCAGCCATTGTAAAACAGTGATCTTTGGTACAGAGCTGTGCGATGTTTGTCAGTTTGCAGGTTATTTCTACCTCTTGTGGTATATCCATGTTCCACTGCATTGCGTGTGTATTTGGTTTTGTTTTGAAAAACATGGGTTAGCACTTCCATGATGTATATGCTGGGGAGTGTAAGGATACCCTGTTCTTTAAAAGTGTTTCTGCAAGTGTGTCTATGAGGGATATTGAATATGATCCTCATCACTTGCTTTTGTTGTTTAAAAACTCGGTTTACTTCACTTGCTAATCCCCAGTGCGTAATACCAAACCTTAGTTGTGAGTAGAAACACGCATAATACAGTGACAACACAGTAAAGGTACTGCATCTTTGGGTAAGTGTTCTTATTGCATATGTAACGGATGATATTCGCGAGCAAAGTTCATCGATGTGAACATTCCATTTTAACTCACTATCGATATGAAGTCCTAGTAGTTTTGTAGATGGCTGCAAGGTTACAGTTTGGCCATCAAGTTCTACGCTTTGTACAGTACCTTTTTTTGATTTTGAAGATTTAAAAAACACGCAAGCTGTTTTATCCTTGTTAAGTGCAAGCTTGTTTTTATCGACCCAATTGGTTAGACTTTTAAGGGTTTTGTCAGAATCAGCCATAATGTGCTCAACACTATGTCCACATATCAAAAAGTTGGTATCATCGGCATAGGAGGCGACCGTTCTTTTGTTATCTGGATTGATGTTGTTTTCAGATTGGTGCGTGATGTACTGAAGTAGGCTGTTGGCATAGATAATGTACAGCGTAGGTCCAAGAACTGTTCCTTGCGGCACCCCAACCGTTACTTCAAAAGTCCTAGATAAGTAAGTGTTGGTAGAGTTAGATATTACAACTCTTTGTGTTCTGTCTGAAAGATAGCTTCTGAACCAGTCCAGTGCGGTGCCCGTCACTCCATACCTACACAGTGAACATATAAGGATCTCATGATTCACACAGTCGAAGGCTTTGGAAAAGTCCACAAAAACTCCCAGCGCTACCTCTTTTTTGTCAATGTGTTCGACAATTTGCTCCACAAACTCAACAATTGCAGTTTCAGTGCTTCGTGCTTGCCGAAAGCCATGTTGATATGGCGAAAGAAGTTTATTATCAGCAAGATAGGTTGTCAGCTTGTTATTGACTATTTTTTCGAGGGTTTTTGCGAAAGTTGGTGTTAGGCTGATTTGTCTGTAGCTTGAATAATCCGCGGGATCACCCTTTTTATATGTCGGTTTTGTGTATGCTTCTTTCATTTTTGATGGAACGATACCTCTGGATAATGAAATGTTATATATATGTGACAGTGGTAAAGAAACAACAAAACTGCAGCGCTTAAGCAATGTGCTTGATACCTCGTCCGGCCCTGCAGAGCTAGATGATTTGAGGGTATTTATTGCGTTTAGGACATCCTCTTGAGTAACAGGTGGGAATTTAAATTGGGTGCTCACTTGTGGTGTTATCCCCGCAACAAATGCTATATCTACCGCAGCAGGCAGATGAGCAGTTGCTTTTTGAGCAGCAGATGAGAAGAAGTCTCCAAACTGGTCTGGGAGGTCCGCATGTATGACAGGGTATTCAGTTTTACATCTTACATTCCTCCCTGTTAGTTCGTCTATGATTTTCCACATAGTTTTGCTCTTGTTGTTGCTGCGGCTGACAGCTTTGTCGAGTTCGGCCTTCCCTACATCTGCGATCAGCTGTTTATATTGTGCATTTACTTTTTTGAAGATAGGCTTAAATGCTGAAAAATGCTGGGCAAACTCACCATATAGAGCAAGGACCTCCTTCATCTCCCTAACTTCTGTCGTTGCAGGAGCTCTACGTTTCTTACCGATTTTAACTTCCCTAATGGGAAAACATGCATTAAAATGGTTGTTGAATGTTTCCAGGAAATTATTATAAGCAACTTCGGGTGATGTCTCTTGAAGTACGTTTGTCCATGTCTCATGTTCAAGCAGTCCGATGAAGGCGTCTATATTGGCCCCGCTGATTATTCGTTTAGCAACTGTTATTCCGCTCGTGCTACACTTGGCATTGGGGATCCGTATGAGCACTGCATGATGGTCACCAAGGAATGTTTTCAATGTATTGGCTGAGAATTTAGGTAAGGTCCTTTCACTAACAAGGAAATTGTCAATGGATGTAGATGATGTAGGCGTCACACGTGTAGGATCGTGTACGGTGATTTTCATGCCGTAGCTGCTAAGGATGTCGCGAAATAGTCTATGAGAGGTACTGTCTACAAGCACATTAATATTAAAGTGACCACCGATCACAACCTGAGGGAACCGGCCCACTGAGTTTATTGTTCGGAGAACACCATCAAGTGCACTCAAAAACGCCTCAACTCTTTCCATGTTATTGTCCGGGGGATGGTATATGCACACTACCAAGAGACCGGAAGAAAGTTCTACAGCACAGCATTCACAGAGATTCTTGACGCTCAACTTATTCAGTGCCGTTACGGGTTTAGCATCTATACCCTGTCTGGCATAGATTGCAGCACCACCATGTTGATTTATGTCTCGGCAAAAGTAGGATATCAATGTATAGTCCTTGATGGGTAGTGTTTCGAGTTGCTCCCTGGATTGCCAGTGTTCAGATATTAGAAGTAGTTCGGGATTATCGTCTTGCAGAGCTATTTCCAGCTGATGAATCTTGGAATGCAGACACTGCATGTTCTGGTGGAGGAGCGTAATGTGGGTCTGATCTGCGTTGTCGGGTTGTCTATTACATACGTGTATGTCTTGCTTCTGTAGAAGTACTTGCTCCACACTGTGCGTCATCTCACTTAAAAACCCTGTTTAGGTGACATAGGTAGGTGATACATACTTTGTAGTTCTCGAGACCGTTGTAGGTAGCTTGTGCGTTCCGTTAGTTCATAGGATCTATATGCCCTGAGATCAGTTTCAGCCTCCGACACTCCCAAACCATAGGCTTCGAAAAACCTGGTGTAGTATATCTTAAGCTGCCCATGGTCGTAGGGAAGACCTTCAGTGGCCAATAGTAATCGTATACTATTTTTTGTCACACCCTGCACACATGTATTATCTGGTTGATCATGTAAGAACGCCAGATAAAGACGGACAGCTTTAAATAATTCCGGTTGTCTTAGACGGGCAAGTAAGTATCTCCCGTCACCGTCTGCTGATAACTTTGTTTGTTTTGCGCAAGGTGGCCATAGCGGATCCATGAAAGATGTTGGTATACTCGGCTCTTTCGGTCTTTTGTCTACTGTAGGATGGAGAGTATCCCCTTTAACAAATGTCACTGGCTCAAGTGGGAGTTGAGCTGTACCTTGCATTGATACTATGTCACCGGAGTCTACGATGTTGACCGCTGTGCTGACAGCTGCAAAATCTTCCTTGATATTCCTGTCACGATGTGTCTCATTTGTCTCTGTATGTGTCTGATGTGTGACCCGAGGGTTAGTCCGTGCAGTGCAGCTAGTGGTGGGAGAAGCCAATGTATTATGGGGTGAATCAGATGATTTTGATTGCGTTAGAGGTGAATCATGTCGTGTCTCCTCAAACCAGCGAACACAGATCCCCCGGGGCCAGAACGCGGGATCTAATAATTTCTCCGCGTATGCAGGTTTCAATCCTATCTTATAATTAATGTAGGAGAGCTTTTCAGTATCTTCTCTTTCTGACCTCTTGATAAGTGGCTCTATGTGCACATAATCAGTAATGCCTAATTTATTTTTTATGAGGCCCACAATTAGCTGAGGTTTGAAATGAGGAGGCACATTAGAAACGTGTACGTATCGTCTATCATAGCTTATGTTCCTTTTAGAAGTAGCTTGAGAATGTTTGTAGTCTTCTGTTTGAGATGATGAGTCTTTAAGATGTAATAATTTGGAGGGATGCTTTTCCTTGTCGACTGGGGTTGGCTTACTTTCTATAAGTTTCGTAATTTTACACATATTTCCTCCAGTTTTTTGAAATTCCTGTTTATTTGTTGCGTAGCGGGGTCATATATTTCAACATTAATTGGCTCATTATCTTTAGTGTCCTGCTTATAAAAAACTGACATTAGTGTGGCGACATCAGATTGTATTTTGTCAAGAGAGGTTTTGATCACCTGTGGGTTTTTAACAGGTCATCTGCACATTTTATCAGTGAATTTAATGAGCTCTTTTTATTCTTCTGTTCTTGATCTATGGCCATGCATACATCGTACGTCTCCTCAATTGCTGGTTTTAGTCTGGCGATACTTCTTACGTCATTAGCCAACGCCTCAAATTCGTCTCTAGGGACCATTGTATCAATTATTTTGCTCACCTTCTGATGCAAATATTTAAGGTTGTGCGAATCGCAGGCGTTGCATACGTATCGTACTAATCTATTATTAGAGCGAGCAAGGCTCTTAAATAAGTCCTTATCAATGTCAGAGCATTTCAGACAAAAGAGTCTTCTACAGTTGCCAGAGCATTGCAATGATTTGTTGTTTAAATTACAAACGCTACAGATAGACGACATTGTAATATGTTTATTTACCACGGTGTATAAATGTAGAACAAACAAACAGTATGTAGGTCACGTTATATTTTAGCTGCTACTGCATTTTCTATGAACTTGACTTTGAATATATTGTAGCTGTAGGAATTTACTTCACATTGCAAATATCTCACCAGGATCAGCAGTTTCTTGCGAGATAATCGGGCTACTGTTGGATAGGAATGAAACAGATCTGCCGATCTTAAATGCGGATATTATTCAACGTTATTTCAGCAGAAAAACACATGTAAAGCACAAGCGTCACACACACACATCCAGCACATGTACAAGCACAAAATACTCGAGGAAGGAATCTGTGAGACAATTCTTGAAAATTAATAAAGTAAAACCTTACAAGCCAAAATGTTTACATACTCAACAGCCAGAAGACAGTGAAAGACAATTGGAGTTTTGTATATGGGCACAGGGCGAGTATCTCAATGACCAGGATTTTCCAAAACAAATCATGTTTGCTGATGAAGCAACGTTCACCACTAATGGGGTAAGGCTAGATGCATTCTCACCACAATTAGAACCGTAGACCGGTTTCGCTCTAATTAGAGCTCGTCAGTACGGCATACTAATTGCAGCGAAAATACACCTATAAAGTAATACGGCTATGGTAGCCAGCCTTCCAACACTAAGTGACATATAAGACACGAAGCACGTGCCGCCACCTCGTTGCGGAACCAAGTAGTATGTTGTCACGGCAGCTCAAAATAACATAAAGTGTTAAAAAAGAGACTGTATACAACCAACTAACAATTTAGTAAATTGTCAGCCCTGGCCCATTTCTACCCTAATATAGTGACAAAGTATGTAAGGCTAGGTGCATTCTCACCACATTCTCACTTAGTGTTGGTAGGCTGGCTGCCATAGCCGTATTACTTTATAGGTGTATTTTCGCTGCAATTAGTATCCCGTGCTGACGAGCTCTTATTAGAGCGAAACCGGTCTACGGTTCTAATTGTGGTGATAATGTATCTAGCCTTACATAATTTGTCCCTATATAAATGGGCCTGGGCTGACAATTTACCAAATTATTAGTTGGCTGTATACACTCTATTTTTAACACTTTGTGTTATTTTGAGCTGCCGTGACAACATACTACTTGGTTCCGCAACGAGGTGGCGGCACATGTTTCGTGTCTTATATCTCACTTACTAATGGGGTAGTTTCATCGCAGAACCTGCGGAATTTTAAATGACACTATCATAGGACCTTTCTTTTTGAATGAAAATCTGAATGGCCAAAATTTTTTGGAACTTCTTTAACAAAACGTAATGACCCGTCTGGAAGATATAAACCTATATTTTCAATTAGGCGGTGGTCCAATACACAATTCTGCTCGAGTTAGAAATGGTTGAATTCACGTTTAAAAAAAAAGGATAGGTCGAAATAATCCATTAGTCTTCTGACCTCACCTCTCTAGATTTTTTTCTGTGGAGCCAATAAAAATTAAAGTGTATGAGTCGCGCACTCAAAATATTGAGGATCGTCGAGCCCGTATACGTCAGGCGTGTAGGGAAATAACACCATAGCAGCTGAGGAATGTTCAAAAAAACATATTAAAATTCATTTAACATGTATCTAATTAAATGGCGGCCTAGTGTAAGCTTTCAAGGCTTAGTTCACTCATTTCATTTTACTGTACCTGATTGTGTTGTTTTTTGAATTATATCTGTGATAATACAATAAAAATCTTTGTATAGCTAAGTTTTATTTTGTGGGTTAAATTTACTATGTACCTATTTGTTTCATATTTTATACCTATTATACAAGATAAAACACTTTTAAATGCACGAAAGACCCATCAGCGAAAAAAAATACCGGTTTCATTGAAGTGCTTATTGATTTTAAGAACAGCGTTACTGTATAGGCTGTCTTTGAGTATGTCTACTATTGAATTCCTTAGCTGCTTCACTCGCCGAATAGACGCTATCTCCTACTAAACGGACTATTTCCACTTTATGCAATACGAACGTTCTGAATGCAATACTGACTTTCATAGCCATACAAAAAGAACTCTAATTACATAATATGACCCCTGAGAATATAGTGAATTTCTTTGACGTTTGTCATTCAATTTATTTTGATTGAACTTGTTATCAGAGTTACCATTACTTTCTTTTTTGGATTAAATAATATTCATGACATAACTTAACCTTCTGTGAAATAGTTAATAAGAGTTATTTTTCGATGAAATTTGGTGGGTCACAGTGTTGAAGAATGGCGAATCTAGTGGCGTACTTGTATTTTTCATAAAACCAACCCTAAATCTTTTTTATAAATTTCGACATATGAGAATGGTTTTAGTAGGCCGTGATCGAATGGAATAGAAAACAATTTTCACAGGATCTATAGACTTTTTCATTTTCTATTTTTTGAGATCTCGTTAAAAAATCACGTTATAAATACTAACGTTACAGGTGTGTCTCCATATTAGAAGGGTCACACAAATAAACTTTTCTGAAATGGTTAATAATTCTTATTTTTTGATGAAATTTGCTATGTATCTATATATCTTGAGGGATGTTGAAAGCAGTGGCATACTTATTTTCTTCCTAAAAATGGCCCTGAACCTTTTCCCATTTTTGACATAGCAAAATTGCATTAGTAGGCCTTGGTCAGGTGACATAGAGAACAATTTTCACAGCAGTTATTGGATTTTTCATCTTGTATCTTTTGATTTTTTGCTCATCAAAATCCAATTATAAATACAAATGTTACAGGGGTGTTTCCATCTTAAATGGGCCACACTGTATATATCTAGTCAAATAAAAAATTCAAACCGACCTAGGATATAGACTCTGGGGACCCCAATTCACGTGTCAATGTATAAATAAATCTTTTGAAAATCATATTACAATATTGATCACGGCACTGCGAGATTATTTACAGAAATATTTATTTGAAATTCATTAAAAATATTCAAAACTAAGAACTAGGTTTCTATTTCACTGGAAAATCACGCGGCATACATGTCTGCGGATCACACACATTCACGAACATCAACGTCCGAGCATCGACGCGGTGACATGTTTTCTAGAAAACAGGTTGCTTCGAACATGTCCGCAAGTACATGTTCGAACGTTTGTATGTCCACAGACATATGTTATTGCTCGAACGTCGATTAGCGTACGTACATGTTCTAGAACATCGACGACCGCCTGTGGCAGCCGTATGACAAAAAATCGTAGCCACCACTTTTTTGCGGACTGACAGACCTTGTACTTTTTGGCGGTGCTTCTCCTTTACGCCTCTATTCCATCGACTGCCTTTTGCACAAAGGATTGTGGTAGAGAACCATAGCTTCATCCCCAGCGATAATTGTCTTCAACACGTCCACATGGGTCCAAAAATGATCCGCCACATTTAACACGACGCTGGCGTTGAACTGCAGAAAGATGTTTGGGGACCCACCTTGCACTAACTTTATTCATGCCTAAACATTTTTGAGATAATTTTCCACGCACATCCCATCCAGCTGATCTTTGATACGTTGAGGTGAAAGACCTTCTCGAGTAAGGAATTTAATAACAGCTCTATACTCAATTTTCGTGACTTCTGGCATCGCGATGAACAAGTGTCAGTAAGAAAACAAATTGACATAAAATCCATTTTTGTTTTTTCCAAGGCTAATAAGACTTGAACCAATGTCTCACGAAAATTTGACAGGCTGCGATACCCTGGATCTATATCAGGCTGGGAAATTTTAGCGCTTACCTCGTACATGTTTAGTACCTGTTATTAATTGTAAACCTGCACAGTGATTTTAGTCGAAAATATTTTAGGTGCACTAAATGGAAAATACTTAAATAAGTTTGTAATTTAAGACCAAAAGTAATAGGTAGAAATAACATATGACGGAAATAAGTAAAAAAAAATGGATTTAATATATGTACCCTCGAGGCGATATATTAAATATATACATTAAACAAACAATTTGTAAACCATATCATAGTAATAAATAACATTCTGTTAAAACGCGATGTTAGAAATATATATATATATATATATATATATATATATATATATATATATATATATATATATATATATATATATATATATCTATATATATATATATATATATATATATATATATATATATATATATATATATATATATATATATATATACAGGGTAATGCACCAAATCGTTGGTTAGAATCTTTTGTACTTGTAATCGGAATTTCGATTTGAAAATTTTAGGGTAGTCCTAGTCGAGGCTGATCTTTCAGGCTAAAATATTTCCAAGATGGCGGCACATCAGGTTTTAGCGGAACTACTTTTAGATTTTTTCAAATAGAACATCTTATATATTATTGCGTTTTTACATTCAGCCCTGAATTCTGCATTAACTTTGCTGGAGTTGTTATGTCCAAAATATTAGCCGTTTCAGAGTTATCCCGAAATTTACGAAATTTTTCACCGTAAATGCCACCACATGAATCAAGGTATCTATGGGTTGAAAACAACGTATGGTCTGAAATTTTCTGGGGGTCATATAAAAAGGTCGGTCCATCTATTCAAATGAAAACTTTCCTCAAATTACATACAAGCTGTTCATAAACTTACCTCAAAGTTATCGATGCAAAATCTGAAAAAAAAATATGAAATTTTCAAATGGGACACCTGCATTTTATTACGCTATTGGATATAAAACTTCAATGTCTATGTGAGCGTATTAGGCTTCCCTATACCTATCTAGTACGGCTTCCTAATAAACAGATATTTACTGACTTTCAACAAATTCCCAAGGAGTTGTGCATGTACAAAAATTGCAATAAACAGACAACTCCTGGTGACACTTTCATTTCAATTTTTAGTTGTGAAATTAATTAATACTTGTGATCGATCTTAGTATTGTTGTACAAAACGAGTAGTCAGTTGAGTGGTTATACAAAGCTTGTTATTTTAGATTTATTTTACATTCACAGGGATTGTAGTAAAGTGGTAGACAGAACTATGCTTTTAATGATAGGCAACCTGAATTAGCTGCATCAGAAGTTTACACGCATTGAGGCCAATTTTTGATGGCTGAATCTTAATACAGTTAAGCAAGTTCTTCGTTCAGTGACAGAAGATGAAAATAATGAAATCAACGTCTTAGCCTATTTACAGGCTTACCCACAATCGTCTATACGTGCAACATGCGTCGATTTGAGAATAAGTTATTCATCAATTCAAAAAATTCTCTCAAAGTACAAATATCACCCTTACTCTTTTGTGCCAGTACCGGAACTTTGTGCAGATGACAATGAAAAGTGTGTTGCGTTTTGTAAATTGATAATCACGAAACTAGAAGAAGACGAATTTCCTTTCCAAGATCATATAGACGCATTAATTCGCATCATTGGGCATAGAGCAATCCTCATATAGCAAGAAGTTCACTTCCAGCATAATTTTGGATTCAATGTTTTTGTGCTTTTAATCTTTGACAAAGTAACATATGACATTTATGATCATTTGACTGGCGAAGGATATCTTCGCATACTAAGGGGTTGTGTTACAAGGTTCTAGGATAATTTGCCACTCAGTTCTCTAAGAGATTGCTGGTATCAAATGGACGGGGCTCCTGTGCACTCAACGTTGGTGGTTTATGAGGAGTCGTCACGTCTGTTTGAAGATCGCTGGTTTGGAAGTAGTGGACCTTGGAGATGACCACCTAGATCGCCTGACTTGACTCCCCTCGATTTTTATTTTGGGGTCACGTCAAAAATCAGGTATATTCTAGTCTAATTGATACCAAGGAAGAAATACTCAACAGAGTGGTCACCAGTCTAGAAAACTTGTCACCAGATCATTTGAGGAAAGCGACAATCGATTCTGTCCATCGCAGAGTTTTGATGTGCTTGGAACAAAATTAAATTTTTAGGTTCTATGTCGATTGCGTAGCCCGGATCAACCATCTGAGCAAACTCATATAACGTATGTGAGGGTTGGCCGTTATAATAGGAACCAGATACAATATTAGTTTCTATGCGAATCTGTCTAACATCCACTATTTCAACAGGTAAATCAGATTCATAAAAGATACCCGGCTAAAGAACTTGTTTTGAAAAGCCCAGCCCAATCGAACCATCAAATTCAAAACTGACATTTGTATAACACTTTATTTTACATTTGATGGTATTCGGTTTAGGTCTCAGAATCAGAGCCTGCTGCTTTTGTTCGTGTGTTGCTGTAGCACCAACAAATTCATTTTGAAGTAAGTCTTCCAAGTGTGTTATTTCATATGCACCAGTGGGTATCGTGATGGTCCGCCAAGCAGCTCCTTCTTTCACATAAAATTTGTTTTTACCTCCATATATGTTAGGTATGTTGTTGTATGTGTGAAAGCCTATCAAAGCAACAGCATAACTACCATCCAAAGCAATTGGATAGTAGTCTGACGACAGATGGGAGCGGTGATCTTTCAACACGAAGGTGTTCGCCATGACTGATACACACAGGCTACTGTGTCTTTTATTGCAAAAATTTTAAACACAAGTGACCATAATTATATTTGATACACATCATGATTATACAATATTGAATAGTCTTTAAGGTAACGTTGTAGCTCCACAGGAGGCTTCAAATTTCCATACGAGTCAAAGTACTTGACGATGTCCGCACGTTTCCTCACTGCAACCCAATGACTGCCTGGCTCGTAATTTGTTTTCAAATTCATGATGAACGATTCATTTTTACGTGGCCCATTGCAAGGTAGAGCATCTCGCATGTATACACCTCTAAAATATGGGATTTTCATATTACCAGCCAACTTGACAAGATCTACATTTGTCAGAGGTCTTGCTGGTAAAGGTATCACACGTTTTTTGGCTTTTGCAGATACAACCCATAGCCGGAGCGTTGTTTATTGAGATATAGGCCTTTGTCCAGTCTTTTGCATAAATTTCAAACCACTGCGTCTCTCACCCATCACGATGGCTTCCATTGTTGTTTTGTGACGTTCTTCGTCCTCTAGTTTGCGTTTAGCTCCTTTAGCATCGTTCAGGGCTTTAGCAATACATGCAGTACCACTACCCAGAGCCCCAAGAGCAAATAAACCACCAAATATCAGAGGCAACAGTGGAAGGAAGCCTCCGCTTTTAGGTATTGGAACAACTCGAGGTTTCTGCACATTATTACGCCGACCAATGTTTCTAACGATTGCATGAGCTCAGACTTATTATGTTTTTAAAGGGTACTTTCTTCTTTGACCCACATCAAGTTTTCTGTTAACTTTCATCGTGTTTGTAACGCTCCAACTTTTCAGCAAAACTTGCGTCCTTCTTTGTTAATAGCTGTCACGACCCTCAACCTGTGACACTAACATTCATACTGACTGCGCGCCTCACTTGCATCTATATTTATATACATACACCAAAAAATATTGTTTAGTTCAAGTCAAGATGCGTACCATCAAACACGCTTCTGCCTTACCCATTACAAACTTGGACGATGTTGTTACGGATACAGCAGAACAACAACTGAGGCATGGTCCTCTCTTTCCAAACACCGTTCGATGTATTATATGTGGTCCTAGCGGGTGTGGTAAAACAAATGTCATGCTGAGTTTATTGTTTGAAGCAAACGGTTTAAAGTGTGCGAACGTGTATGTGTATTCAAAGTCTCTGTATCAACCGAAATACAATATGTTAAAGGAGGTGTTGGATGCAAAAGGTGTTGGTTACTATCCGTAAGTATACCTTAAACGACCAAACAGCTTGTATCGCTCTAACAAGTGATTAGACCAACAGGTAACAACTAACTTTAGCACAATGGAGCTAACGGGTAAACAAGAGAGAAAAGTTAAGAAAAATATTTTACAACTTGCTGATAATATTCTAAAAAAACATTTAATGCTTAAGCTTAACAGAGCTGAGAATGATGGTGCTCTGCAACGTTTATATAAACCAATTGTTGAGCCACTAAATGAAATATCTAAAAACACATCAACACTTAAACTGCAGCAGCCGTCAGTGGCTAAACAAATCAAAGAAGAACTTGATATACCAGAAACGAAACCCAAAGTCGAGTTCCTTAAAGACCATGAAGTTTTTATAGCCACACCAGAGGTAGAGACAAGTACAGATGAGGATATCCCAACATTTGAGGAGCTTGAGGCATATCTACAAGCAATCACAACCACACGAGCATATCAGAAATGTCTGGAGCCATATCCTGAACGAGTTCGATATTATGCAGACAAGTATTTTACGGAACCACCGAGACTTGCCACCACCGATGAATCGTATGGTGCTCGCTACGATAAAGGTACCGGTAACTGGAGTCTTGGCAACAAACACTTGGACTTTACCGATGATGACATTCAGCTGGGTCAAAGAGATATCCACAAACACAAGGTCTGCTAGAATTGATATTTATGAAAAGGTGTACACATATGACGATCTTCAACACTATTTAGATATTCTAGAAGCAACTAGTGTTCATAAAATTAGACACGATCCCAATGCACGAACCAAAGGTTGTACCTCGGAAAAGTATCTGACTGTAATAAAACCAATTATAAATCCACGAGGTCGAAGATCCTCTACTCCTCACGGTTTTGGTTACGCCTACGATGACAACACACATCTTAACAAAAAACAAAAGAGTGATAAGAGCAGCGGTATCAGCAGCAGCATTAGCACTAACAATATACTTTTCACAAGCTAATCACTATACCTGATATACTTTACAAATAAGGCCAAACCTCGAATATTGCTCCCACATCTGGGGTGCAGCTGCCGCTCCACACTCGCTATCCTGGACTCGATTTAAAAGAGAGCTATACGTCTCATCGGTCACCCTACCTGCACCCAAAGGTTGCCATCCCTTGCCCATCGACGTGCCGTTGGTGAACTCTCTCTTTTATAGATATATGCACGGGCATTGCTCAGATGAGCTTTCTTCCATAGTTCCTTCACCTGCTGCCCCTCAACAGATCTACCAGGGGAACAGCGAATGCACCCTTATACTGTCCAGGTCACCAGACATAGAACATCTTGTTATGCCCGCTCTCTTGTCCCAAGGACTTCCAAGTTGTGGAATTCCTTGCCGGCACATGTTTTTTCTTCTCCTCCGAACCTCCAAACCATCAAGTCCAGAATTAACAAGTGCTTCTTTCATCTCTGTCGACACCCACGGTACGATATTATTTAGGCTGTAAGCCCTCGTGGTGTGTTGTTGAAATATATATGATACAAAATAACAAACAAATAGCATATGTGTATTGGGATGACATAAACGAGTTGGTTGACAAACTTAGACTTTTAGTGGCTTCCCAAGTTGCTGCTGGTAATAATGCTCATAACAACGAAACCCAGTCAATCTTGGAAGAACTAAAGGCAGCTAGTGTTATCGCCTAGTAAACCTACATAAGGTCATATATGCCTATCTACTGCTTAGTATAAAAATGTCTATCGATAAGTTCGGACGTTCTCGGTCCACTAAACGTGTAAAGTTTAAAATTATTGAAAGAGAGACTGTCCCCAGAACAGCAAGTGGTAATTTCGATGTACAACGCCGTAGATTGTGTAACGTGATGCGTGGGTGGACGATTATCAGAAACATAAAGCTGAATATCTGAAGAATAAAGATGAAGTGACACAAAGACTAATAGCCATACTGCTAGAGGCTGTGCACAGGCCAGAGTTGGAAGATTTGAAAAACGAATTTGAACAGAAAATGAAAAATTTAACCAAGACCACAACAGCTCAAGCTTTAAAAGATATCGATATGTCAAAGAGCCACAAGCTGAAGAAGAAGTTGGGTGAAATAGACAAAAATCTAAAAGATTTGCACAAGTGGATACTTTTAACTCCAACATCGCCATGAAGCGTCGCCGACGACAACAGGAACATAACGATGAACCATCTGATGTTAAAAATTCTATAAATGAATTCAAGCAACCGGCCGGAATCGTAGAACGTAGGTGTACCATACTTTAAGGTTGGAATGGCTTGTGGCAGATTGATTTGCCCTAGTTTACACACTTGTACTTAGAATCAAATAAAAGTCTTTGTTAAAATTAATGTGTTTTTATTAGTGTTTTTATTTTATAATACAATTAAAAATTATGCCTTGAGATGTTACTTCCGTCACATCTAGGGAGCCAGTATTCCGACCCCCTAGATGTGACTCTAGCTTGTTGTAATAGGCAATCAACTCTTTAGTGTTCTTATTTTCCAGCCAATGTCAATGCCGATGCACAATTTTGTTGCATTGAAATAACCAGTATTCTTATCGATAATTACTTTAGAGTCTCCAAATAAACCATACCAGAAGTTGTCTTTAATTTGCTGATAACACACATCACTTAATGTAGCCATTTGAAAACAGATAGAACAAACTGAAGCACTTCCTGTCCCTACGACAACTCAATTGTGAATGAGCTTAAGAGTGTGTCTGATCAGCAATTAATGCATGTTGACATCACCTTCGTTTTTGTAAACTGTTTTTGTTTTCACATAAGACTTGACTAATAATTACATGTGTTTAGCTAATATCTATTTGTATTAGCAAACACGTTATGCGATACTTATCTCTCAAAGAATTTAAAATTATACCTCACACTGGCCCTCTAAATCAAAAATTAAAAAAGTATATGCATTCAGCATGGGAAATCGACACATGTGTATACTTAACCTCAACAAACAATAACATTCAACAAGTGTCAAACATAACCACAACTTATCACATGGTGAACTCACAACAAACAAGCATGTGTGCACACCCATAACACGCTGCATATACAACACGTGGTGGGAGCGTTGCCTGGCAACCAAACACGTGCTGAGCTTAACCCAAGAACAGTCGGATAGCGGGAATCGGAGTCCTATACGTCACAGAGGCAACACATGCTTGATCTTATATGTCAACAAACAAAGCCTAACAAACAAGACTTAACCTATAACATTCGGGATATACAACACGTTGTGAGAGTGTCACCTGTCAAACACATATGCTGGCTTAGCCTAACATTCTTGGGCAGCGGAAGCAGAATGCTATATGTTAGACTTAACCTCAAATTAACACGTAGTGTGTTCCTAACGAACAAACATTCGGCTAGCGGGCAGTCGACATAACCTAACAAACACACGTGTATATGCTTAACCTATAGCATTCGGCTAGCGAACAGCAGACAGCCAACATAACCTAACAAACACACGTGGTGAGCTCCTAACAAACAAACATTCGGCTAGCGGGCAGACTGCATAACCTAACGAACAACACATGTGTGTGGCTTAACCTAACATTCTCGGATAGCTAACTATATGTTAGACTTAACCTCAAATTAACGTGGTGAGCTCCTAACAAACATTTGCCTTGCAGGCAGCCATTATAACCTAACAAACAACCCATGTGACTTGTGCCTTTCATTCTCGGGTAGCCCACAGAACCCCAAATTTCCAAATGGTCAGCAAATACGCTAGCCACCGTCTTGGAACATGTGACGTCAGCTGACTTCCACGATCTATCACTCGCTGACAGATAGTGACAGCGGCCATCTTGGAACATGTTACGTCAGCTGACAGATGACTCACGTCAGCTGACAGATGACTTTCGTCATCTTGGAACATGTATGACAGCTGACAGGTTTGGAACATGTGACGTCAGCTGACAGATGACAACTCTGTTACCCATGCATGACAGCTGACAGGAACATGTGACAGGTCAATGCATGCCCACATAGTCTACCCCCACTCCTCCCAACCTGACGTCACAGCCAATCAGAACGCTCAGACCAGTGGTCCCAAGTAGACCATTATCTACTCACATCATCAAGAGTAACTCTCTAAATATTATTTCGTATTCAGTTACACGTATATAATATTAACATTTTACACATTCAAATACACGCATATATATATATATATATATATATATATATATATATATATATATATATATATATATATATATATATATATATATATATAGATGATTGGAATAACTTCTTATCAATGGCTTCGTGGATCATTCGTAAACACATTGACTTTCAGACAGAGAGGTCCAAGGTTCTAGTTTATGGCGCTCGCTTTTCTTTAAGAATATAATTTGTTTGGATTTCAATCTCTATCTCTCTCTCTCTCTCTCTCAAATCTATCCCTCTCTCTTTCTCACATGCTATGTGTGTGCATGTAGTATATATATATATATATATATATATATATATATATATATATATATATATATATATATATATATATATATATATATATATATATATATATATATATATAATAATAACTTCAACAAATGTATATATCCACTCTACACACGCGCAGACACAAATTTTCATTAAAACTCAAATTTCCCGCCAAATATGTTGTAGCTCATGGCAACCAAAACACAAGACGCATCGCAGTTAATGAGAACAACAACAACAACAACAACAACAACAACAACTGACAAACACGGGGGCCATGTCATATCATCAAAATAGCGCTATACGTCATAACCTCAAATTAACACGTGTGGGAACATAGCCAAACAAACGTTAGGCGAGCGGGAACCACTTGAAATGTCAGACTTAACCTAACAAACAATTGGCGAGCCGCATATATCATCTGTCAAACACAACAATTAACACGTGGAGACTTAACCTAAAAACATTCGCGGCGAGCGGGAACAGGTACGCTGACGCTTGAGAACTAACCTAACAAACAACACGTGGGAACGTCAAGTCTTACTGATAGGCTTAACCTAACAAACACTTGGAGAGCGGAAACAGGCACGTGGAGGCTTAGACCTAACCTAACATTCACACGTGGCCACCAGGCATCTTGTGACATCTCACAGATGACGTCACCTGTCAGCCATCTTGTGTCATTTCTCACCTGTCATTTGGCTGCCACCTGTCATCTGACAACTGTCATGTTACGTCACGCGCATGAGCAATACAAAAAGGAGCGGAGCCACATACCCCACCACGCTACCCCTACTCTTATCCATCTGTAACGTCAAGCCAATCATAACGCTAGAATGGGTCCTCCCAAGTGTCGCACTATCTACTTATATAAACATATCGTCTGAAACTGGCCTCGGATTTGGGTTGCAGGGGTCCTAGTTTGTACTAAATTAAAGAAATTTTTTCAAAATTCAGCCGCGATCTCCTCATTAGTTAATTTTCTTTAAGAAAATCCGCTAAAATGAAAGGGGCAAACCTGTGACTGCGTATATTCTTCGACTGTTGAAAGAAATGGAATATTCTATCTTGAGCATAGGACCCCGAACCAATCTATCCTTTAGTTAATTGATTTTGCTCAACACTAATATAATAGTACAGCTACTCCAATTCTACCAAACATAGATTCTGAGTAAGTCACCAACCAAATCTGCTATCACAAGCAACACCAAAAATGTAACGAACTCCAGCTAGTTGTAGTCACTCTTAAATCCTATGATATGCTGGAATATACATTTCATAAAAAATAGTGTACGCTACAGCATGAGCTGACTAGATGTTAAATCATATTCTCACCTTCACCCTCGAAGGCAGATTCACGCTTGAACAAAGCAATTAGATCTTTCCACATACTAAACCATAACATAGACATACAGTTTGTTACTGTCTTATGAGACCAAATAAATCTGAGCACACCATGTTATACAATTGAAGCCGTACCAGTGACCAGAAATCATCTCTCGGGACACCCATATGTCTCAGAAACTTACATAAGTACAGACAAACTTTAAACTCCAAGTCCATTCATAATTTACCACCAACCAGATACGGGGGTGCTGGATACACTTGGGATATTATTATAAAACCATAAAAAACAGTGAGAAGCTGAATACCAATCTCTAATCCATGAAAGAGTGTTTGTTTCAATAAAAGTAAGTTTACCATTAAAATCACCATACATGTACAAATTAAAAATCCATAAAGCTGCTGAAACAAATCAGATGAGAATCTCTAAAGCTGCTGAAACGACAATTTTTTATAACCCAATAGTCTTTAGGTCATTACCAAGTCTGATCAATTAGGCTGCTTTTTGAATTCAGGAATTATTTTTTCAAGTGTCTCACCACTATAATTTTTTTATTATCAGAGGTATCAAAAAAATTCCAACGCTATCTGACAAACTACTATGCTATGAGTTGAAATTTGCGACAGGAAAACAATTGCACATCGCCTTCATAGAAATCCATGGCCAACGTTGATTTTCTTTAATGGAACGATATGCCTCAGACACACAGTCGATGCAAAATCGAAACCTGCGTACAACGATGCCACGCTCGCATTTCTGAGTCCAGCCGTTTCGGAGACATGACGTCACAAAATTTCAAAAGGGGGGTGGGGGGTGAGTTTTTTAATTGTCTCACCCCCGTAATTTAATTTTCTAGGCGACGTGCAATTGCTTTTATGTCGCAATATTTTAACTCATCGCATGATAGTTTGTCAGATGGCGTTGGAATTTTTTGGTATCTCTGATATTAAAGAAATTACATGGGTGAGACACTTAAAAAAATCACACACGTTTTGAAATGTTGTCAAGTCATGTCTCCGAAACGGCTTGACTCAGAAATGCGAGCGTGGTATTGTTCTACGCAGATTTCGATCCTAGATCGACTGTATGTGTCTGAGGCCTATCGTTCTATTTAAGAAAATCAACGTTGGCCACGGATTTGTATGAAGGCGATTTGCAATTGTTTTTCTGTCGCAATATTTTAACTCATCGCATGATAGTTTGTCAGACGGCGTTGGAATTTTTTGATACCTCTGATAATAAAGAAATTATAGGGGTGAGACAATTTAAAAAATCCCACATGTATTGAAATTTTGTGACGTCATGTCTATGAAACGGCTCGACTCAGAAATGCTAGCCTGGCATCGTTGTACGCAGATTTCGATTCTGCGTCGACTGTATCTGTCTGACGCCTATCGTTCCATTTAATAAAATCAACGTTGGCCATGGATTTCTATGAATGCGATGTGCAATTGTTTTCCTGTCGCAATATTTTAACACATCGCTTGGTAGTTTGTAAGATGGCGTTGGAATTTTTTGTTATCTCTGATAGTAAAGAAATTACAGGGGTGAGACAATTAAAAAAGTCACACACGTTTTGAAATTTTGTGACGTTATGCCTCCGAAAGGGCTTGACTCAGAAATGCGAGCGTGGCATCGTTGTACGCACATTTCGATTCTGCATCGGCTGTATGTGTCTGAGGCCTATCGTTCCATTTAAGAAAATCAACGTTGGCCACCGATTTCTATGAAGGCGACGTGCAATTCTTTTTGCAATATTTTAACTCATCGCATGATAGTTTGTCAGATGGCGTTGGATTTTTTTGATATATCTGATAATAAAGAAATTACAGGGGTGAGACACTTAAATAAATCACCCTGTACATATATCTGCATGGTCCAATAATCTCCTTAGACATGATTGCTTGTTCATACGAACGAAACTTTGAAGGAAACACTCTGAGAAAGTGAATTATTGTTACAAAAACTTTAAATGAGCATTATGTGTCAACTTTGTTTAAATTATTGTTAGAAAAATTAGCACATAAACGCTTTCAAGCAGATTTACAGTCGGTAACTCATAAAAAAGAACACGTAGCACAAACGGTGGAACGCGGATTCACAGGCCGCACCCCACAATAATCAAAAACCAACCAGACAATCTTAACATTCCCCACATCGAAAGATAAGATAATATGACCGCCAGACCCGCGAAAACCGGGACTTCCCTCGCACATAAGAATAACCAGACATGCGGACCCTCACTCCAAAGCGTGACCTATAGAAGGTTAAACTATTACAGTTTTTCCTTTCTTTGCAAGTAGGCCGACATGGATACGTTCACATTTATCAATTCATTGACTGAAGCTAATAAAGAACCATTGTTATAAAAACAGCCTTTAATATTATTAACTACCTTAAGGGATTACTTTCTTTTGTATCATAGAAAATAAGTTTTACCAAAGCTTTTACTTGACCCTAACGTATAGCAAAACACAAGTTATGAAAACCATACGTTTTACTTTGAAACATTCCGGTTAAAATTCGTCAAATGAAGAAAACTTTTATTCATGCAGGTGATCCGTTTAGCTCTAATTGATATCCATAGCAATATATTCACAAACACTGAAAAATCCTCATACATGTTAGTATTAAAAAGTAATTATCATTAACGATGGTTATTATCATTAATGATTATTATTGAAACGTTATTTTATTTTTCATTAGCCCATACGTTTAAGGATGCCAACATTTTTCAGCAATGATATTACGATTTTTGCAGAAGCTACTTCACACTCTTAACGTAGAGTATTTGTTCCGTTCACTTTTAAGGAATTAAAAGTACACATTTAATATACCCTCTATCAAAAGTAAGCAGATGTCGCGCAAATTTGACAAAATACTTCCCAGAATACATTTTGGCTGCTTAAAGCAACTGTTAATACTTCATTACCTATTGCCTAGCGATGGACGTTTGACCAAGACATTTTATCTAAAAGCGTGTTTGCTGTATTCTGCAGCAATACCCACATTGCTTGCAGCAATTTACAATACAGTACATTACATCGTAGGTGAGTAACAATAATACTGTTATTATTAATAATAATAGTTAATTAATTATAATTCACCTTTTCGCGAATTTTCGTAGAAAAAAACACTATTGATGAGATCGCGAATTTAAGTTTTTGAGAGAAAAAAAAACAAATGAGCGCAAACACTAGGTAACCTAGAACGCATATATGTTGTCAGTTTCAATATATACAGTGTGAACTGTTAAGGATGGAACCACCCTAGCCTGTATACTTCTATCTATACAATGTGGAGAACCATATACGCTAAGGTCTACGTACGGAAATCTATTTTTTCTTGGAATATACAGCTTTTTGCGAAGGACAATTTAAAAATATTAATAAAGTGACAGGCTGTTCGCAAAATAATACATATCAAACTGTTATTTTCTCATGAACCACCATGTGTCTTATGCATTTTTGAGAGTACTAAAAGAAAATAAAGCAAGTTACAATCCTTATTGGTGGTGCTTAATATATAAAAGCCTGGACGCAGCAAGTGCGTTATGGTAGTGAATTTTCATAGAAATGATCTGGCACAAAATATTTTATTATAACTTTTTTTCTTGTAACATAGAAATCTAAATTTTGGTGTATAGTTTACTTTTTATATCGTAAACCTATCTACCAAATTTGGTTATCATATCTTTTTTATTTTTTGAGATACAATTTTTTTCGAATGAAAACTCACAATTTTCCCGGAAAACCTCGTCCTATTTTCCTGACTAACGAACTTATCCAAGCCATTTACAAAAGACAGGTACATGCCAAATATTATCAAAATAGGGCCTCCATTATTTTTTTGAGTTATATACAAGTAGATAGGGCGGCACCTGGGACCATCCCCTCCACTTTTTACTGCGCATGCGCGTGACGTCATGCGCATGCGCTGACCTGCGCAGACCTGTGACAGTTGACAGCTGACCTGTCAGATTTGACAGGTGTCAAATGTCACTGACCTGACAGCTGTCAACGTCAGCTGTCACCTGACCTGACATGTGTCAACGTCAAATGTCACCTGACCTGTCAGATGACGTCACAAGCATTCCAAGATGGCTGACCTGTCATAGACAGTCGCAAGCCGGGTCTCTATGGAACTGTCTGACCTGAGATGACGTCACAAGCATTCCAAGATGGCTGACCTGTCATAGACAGCTGCAACCCCGGGTTCTCTCTATGGAACTAACCTGTGATGACGTCACAAGCGTTCCAAGATGTCTGACCTGTGTGTCCATAGATATCTACAAGTCAGGTCTCCATGTGTGTGTTTGTCGAATACCATTTGTCTGATTGTTTATTAAGGTTATGTATTTGTTTATTAAGGTTATGTTCACACACGTGTCATCTGTTTGTTTATTAAGGTTATGTTTTGTATTTTGTTTATTAAGGTTATGTTCGTAAACACAGCTGTTTGTTTGTTTATTGTGTTGTTAAGGTGTATTTTGTTTATTAAGGTTATGTTCGTAAACACAGCTGTTTGGTTTGTTTATTGTGTTGTTGTTGTTAAGGTGTATTGAAGTTTGTTAGGGTATTTCGTTTTTGGCGGGAAATTTGAATTTGTTTGAAAATTTCTGTCTGTTGTGTCCAGAGATATGACTCATCGAGCTAGAGAATATTCTATTTGTAAAGTTGTAGAGTGTAGAGAATATTCTCTAGCTCGATGGGAGACATCTGTTGGACACAGTCATTCGGTTTAGTCACACACACATACATATATGAGGAAGATATATTGAGCGGGTAATTTGAAATTTTGATTTTAATTTGAAATATGATTTTTGAAAGAAAAGCATTCGCCAGAAATTAGATTTGAACCCCCAACCACACAACTTACTCAGAGAGATACCTGTCGCTAAACCAACTATTCCACAGACACACACGTTAAAAGTTTGTTCGCAGTTGTATATATAAAACAAAAACCTGTTGCATATGCTAATTTAAAACGAGTTTATGAGGCTGATGTGTGTGGGCAGGGGGTGGTATCTCTATTACATTCCAATTGAATAATAGGAACTGTAATTTAAAAAACAATTGTTTATTTATAGTAAAAAGAAATTTAAAACACGTACCAATTTACCTATCTAATATCATTTAATAACAAAAAACGTTTGAAGTAAACTATATCAATAAGAAAAACGTATTTACATCTAGATATGTTAATGAGTTTATTTTAATAGCGCAATAAAACTCGGGGACTTGGTTTTATTGTCGGCGTGTTTGTTTATGTTAGTGTGTTTGTATTTTGAATGAATGAATCTAAATTTATATAGGGAGTGATCAAAAACACACAAGTAACAAAACTCAATTTAAAACAACTAAATTAAACTTTGATATACGAGGATTGTTTGATAAGTATTGTTTGTATGTAAACATAAATAATATAATAGTATACTTACATACAGCAAGAGACGTCATACATGTTTCACGGCTTAGTACACACTAACGTATGTTGAGGTCTTGAATGGGGCCCCGTTATAGAAATAACACAGTTGTTTAATGACATCCACTTGAACCAAACAAAACATATAGACGCTGTTGTTGATTGTTAACACACACACACACACACGTCATGACAGCTCGAAGTCTTTACTTAGACTGACAGAGCTGTGTAATAAAAGACAGACAATTGATTGCCCAACAAGTATCTTAGATAATCTTGTTTGAGCTTGTACAGCTGTTTAACACACACGTCATGACAGCTCGAAGTCTTTGCTTAGACTGACAGACAGAAAGGGGTTAATAAAAATGCAACAAAATAAAAATAAAACAACTGTTTTACATACAATAAAAATTTATTAGGATTAATTAAGTTGTACATATTGATACATAAATGACATACAATTATTACATAATGGCTCTAACGATGCCCGTTAGAGGTTTATATTCCATTACACTGTCATGAATAACCAGACAATAAACACGAGTATTTTTTGGGAAGTTGGCGTGACTCATAAACTCCACCTTAATGTCCACCGTTGAAGACTTGATTGACTCGTTCTGGTGCTGACAGTCAATCACAAATAGAGCTCTGTCTTTAAACTCGTCATAATTCAAGATAGGCTCCGACATGTTTTTATAACAGAAGCTTTTTTGAAAATCTGTATACATGTTATAGGCTTCTGCATATTTCGATTTCTCAAAATCCATATTCATAGATTCATAAGGGTAGCATTCTGAATTTAGAAACACTCGGAGGTCCAACATACCAATGTTATCGAAATAGTCTGACCTCTTCTTCACGTTATCCTTACGATCTGTTTGAAATGCTATAATCACATATCGAGGTCTTTCCAAGTTGGTTGCAGTTTTAACAGCCCACACATCTCTGTTGATATCTCTGAGTGCTGGTAACTCGTATATGTCCCATTTGCGGTATGCGAGAAATATAGAGGTGTCTTTGGCTATTTTATCCATCAGTTCCAATTTCATTTTATCATTGGGAAAGACATGTTTTACCTTTAAAAACATATTGGTTACGGTAATTTTTGCTCGTGCCGTACCTGTGCTGTAATAGCCATTGGAATCGTTTCGACTTCTTGTAAAGCGGAAAGTATGTTTGCCACAGAGAACTCCTTTGAAATGATGAAAGAAACTGAAGAGGAACCAGACAGGTATGAGCATGTGAAACTTGTTATCATTTAAGGTGATGTGCTCCGACGACACATTCAGACCAGCGTTGCTAAGAGATTGGGCTTCATTCTTACTGAACGATAGCAGACTTTTGATGATGGTTGTGGTGTATGGGTCTCGCACTCGTTCCACTTCCTTGTTATTTAACTCATAGGTCATTGATTCAAACAGAGCTGCTCCTCCATTATTTGACAGATAACAAGCACCAGTGGCATTTTGGATTGCTACAGGTTCCAGAGCACCTTCGATTATTAGAGCTGACTCGGCCAGACATACGAACGCATCTTGTTGGTTGATGGCTATTTCAATTTCATCGCTGTTACCAAACGATTTAGCTGGTGAATAGTAAGAGCGCAGCTCTTCTCGATCGATGCCATCATCAAACACGGGTTCTTTGAATATTTCTAGTTTTGACGACATGATAACCCAGGCTTTGCAGGAACTCAATATTATCGGGACGAAGCGTACCCTTTGACGTGTCTGACTCAACTGAATTTGATGTGGTAGATGCACTTGCTTTTATATCCTTGAAGACCAACATACTAAGCAACTTTTATAAGTTTCAAGCGAACAGACACCTCTTCACCTTGAAAGTTGACAGGAACTGAATCTTGGTCGACGATGTCGATGCTTATATTGGAAATCTCTTGCTTGTTCACCGGCAAGTAAATTAAATTTTTAGGTTCTATGTCGATTGCGTAGCCAGGATCAACCATCGGAGCAAACTCATACAGCGTATGTGAGGGTTGTCCGTTATAATAGGAACCAGACACGATATTGGTTTCGATGCGAATCTGTCTAACATCCACTATATCAACAGGTAAATCAGATTCATAAAAGGTGTCCGGCTGAAGAACTTGTTTTGAAAAGCCCAACATTCGCCCAATCGAACCATCAAATTCAAAACTGACATTTGTATAACACTTTAGTCTGCATTTGATGGTGTTCGGATTAGGTCTCAGAATCAGAGCCTGTTGCTTTTGTTCGTGTGTTGCTGTAGCACCAACAAGTTCATTTTGAAGTAACTCTTCCAAGTGTGTTATTTCATAAGCACCGGTGGGTATCGTGATGGTTCGCCAACCGGTTCCTTCTTTTACATGAAATTTGTTTTTACCTTCATAGATGTTGGGTATGTTGTTGTAGGTGTGAAAGCCTATCAAGGCAACAGCATAATTACCATCCAAAACAATTGGTGGATGGTAGTCTGACGACAGATGGGAGCTGCGGTCTTTCAACACAAAGGTGTGCGCCATGACTGATACACACAGGCTACTGTTTCAGTCTTTTATTGCATTGGTTTTTGCAGATACAACCCATAACCGTAGCGCTGTTTCTTGAGATACATGCCTTTGCCCAGTCTCTTGCATTTTGGCTTAAATTTCAAGCCACTCCCTCTCCTACCCATCGCGATGGCTTTCATTGTTTTGTTGTGTCGTTCTTCCTCCTCTAGTTTCTGTTTCGCAGACTTGGCATCGTTCACGGCTTTGGCAATACCTGCAGCACCGCCACCCAGAGCTCCTAGTGCTGACAGCCCACCAAATATAAGAGGCAACAACGGAAGGAAGCCTCCACTTTTAGGTATTGGAATAACTCGAGGTTTCTGCACATTCTTACGTCCACCAATGTTTCTAACGATTGTATGAGCTATATCAAACACGGCGTTCGCTGTTGGAATAAGGTTTCTATCTTTTATAACTTCCTCAATCAGACTTAGTATGTTTTTAAAGGGGACCTTCTTCTTTGGCTTCGAGTTGATTACATAAAACCCCTCATCAAGTTTTCTGTTAACTTTCATGGTGTTTGTAACGCTAGCAACGTTTCAGCAAAACCTGTATCTGTCTTTGTTAATAACAACCCTCACTCTGTGACACCAACATGCATACTGACTGGGTGTCTCACTTGCATTCATATATATATATATACACACCCAAAAAATATAGTTTAGTTTAAGTTAAGATGCGTACCAGCAAACACGCTTCTGCCTTACCCATTACAAATATAGACGATGTTGTTACGGACACAGCTCAACAACAACTGAGGCATGGTCCTCTCTTTCCAAACACCGTTCGCTGTATCATATGTGGTCCGAGTGGTTGTGGTAAAACTAATGTCATGCTGAGTTTATTGTTTGAAGCAAACGGTTTAAAATTTGATAACGTGTATGTGTATTCAAAGTCTCTGTATCAACCGAAATACAAGATGTTAAAGGAGGTGATGAATGCAACAAAAGGTGTTGGTTACTATCCTTATAGAGAAAACGATGAAATATTAGATCCGGCAGATGCCAAGGACAACTCTGTGTTTATATTTGATGATGTAGCTTGTGACAAACAAGATAAAATAAGAGCATAATTCAGTATGGGCAGACATAAGAATATTGATTCATTCTATCTCTGTCAAACATATACACGAATACCCAAGCATCTGGTACGTGACAACACCAATGTTATTGTGTTATTCAAGCAAGATGAAACCAATTTAAAACATGTGTACGACGATCATGTAACCACCGATATGGACTTTAAACAATTTAAAACTATCTGCCACCAATGCTGGAAAGATAATAAGTATGGTGTGTTGGTGATTGTGAAGGAAAACGATGTACACAAAGGTCGATATAGAAAAGGATTCGATAGATATATATTATTCTAACAATGGTAGACAGGACAGACAGCTGTCTAACACAGCTGTCATACAGGTGTCTAACACAGGTGTCTAACACAGCTGTCTAACACAGCTGTCTAACACACAGCTGTCTAACACACAGCTGTCTAACAGACAGCTGTCTAACAGACAGCTGTCTAACACAGCTGTCTAAGACAGCTGTCTAACACAGCTGTCTAAGACAGCTGTCTAAGACAGCTGTCTAAGACAGCTGTCTAACACAGCTGTCTAAGACAGCTGTCTAACACAGCTGTCTAACACAGCTGTCTAAGACAGCTGTCTAAGACAGCTGTCTAAGACAGCTGTCTAACACAGCTGTCTAAGACAGCTGTCTAACACAGCTGTCTAAGACAGCTGTCTAAGACAGCTGTCTAAGACAGCTGTCTAACACAGCTGTCTAACACAGCTGTCTAAGACAGCTGTCTAAGACAGCTGTCTAAGACAGCTGTCTAACACAGCTGTCTAAGACAGCTGTCTAACACAGCTGTCTAACACAGCTGTCTAAGACAGCTGTCTAAGACAGCTGTCTAAGACAGCTGTCTAAGACAGCTGTCTAACACAGCTGTCTAAGACAGCTGTCTAACACAGCTGCCTAACACAGCTGTCTAAGACAGCTGTCTAAGACAGCTGTCTAACACAGCTGTCTAAGACAGCTGTCTAACACAGCTGTCTAACACAGCTGTCTAAGACAGCCGGACATCGTGATAAATAAGAAGGCATGTACCGTGACAGAGTCAGTATATGTTAAACCACCACACAACCTGTATCGCTCAAACAAATGATTAGACCGACTGGTAACACCAAAAACAGTTGTAGCACAATGGAAGTGTTGGGTAAGGAAGAGCAAAAAGTTAAGAAAAGGATTTTACAACTTGCTGACAATATTCGAAAAAAACATTTAATGCTTAAACTTAACAGAGCTGAGAATGATGATGCTCTGCAACGTTTATATAAACCACTTGTTGAGCCCCTAAGTGAAATATCTAAAAACACAGCAGCACTGCAGCAGCAACAGCCATCGCAACCACCAAAGGTTGAACAAATCAAAGACGAAGTCGATATACCAGAAACGAAACCCCAAGTACAGTTCCTTAAAGACCATGAAGTTTTTGAAGCTGAACCAAGGGAAGAGGCTGAGGCGACAAGTTCCGATGAGGACATCCCAACATTTGAAGAGCTTGAGGCAGACCTACAAACTGTCACAACCAACCCTGCATATCAAGAATTTTTGGAGCAATATCCTGACCGAGTTCGATATTATGTAGACAAGTATTTTACTGAACCACCGAGGCTTGCTACTATTGATCAAACGTATGGTGCTCGCTACGCTAAAGATACTGGTAGCTGGAGTCTTGGCAACAAACACTTGGACTTTACTGATGCTGAGATTCAACTGGGCCAAAGGAGATACCCGCAAACACAAGGTTTGCTAGAATTGATATTTATGAAAACACCTAGAGGGTATACCTATGATGATCTTCAACACTATAGAGATATTCTAGAAGCAACTAGTGTTCATAAAATGAACTATGATCCTAACGCACGAACCAAGGGTTGTTCCTCTGAAAAGTATCTGACTCTAATAAAACCAGTGATAAATCCACGAGGTCGTAGATCCTCAACACCTCAAGGTTTTGGTTACACCTACGAGGAAGACGATGACGACAGCAACGACAGACATCTTAACAAAAAACAAAAGACTGAACTTAAAACTCAGAGTGATAAGAGCAGCGATAGCAACGGCATGAGCCCAAACAACATCAGCACCAACAACTATATGATACAAAATAACAAACAAATAGCCTATGTGTATTGGAATGACATAAACGAGTTGGTTGACAGACTTAGACTTTTAGTGGCTTCCCAAGTTGCAGGTAATACTGCTCATAACAACGAAATTCAGTCAATCTTGGAAGAACTAAAAGAAGCTAGTGTTATCACCTAGTAAGCCTACAGCCATGAAGAGACACCGACGACAACAACAACAACAGCACCAACGCAACACTGAACCATCTAATGTTAATAATTCTATAAATGTATTCCAACAAAGAGTTTACATACTTGTACTTAGAATCAAATAAAAGTCTTTGTTAAAATTAATGTGTTTTTATTTTGTAATACAATTAAAAAGTATGTCTTAAAGCAATAATATCCTGAACAAACTTATCTTGTGGTACATCTGCTAAAATACATGGATGATGTCATACTTCTAACGACTGTATTCTAGACAAGCTCAAACACGAATAATGTAGGGGTTATTGAACAGATATAACACAAGGTCATCAACTGACAGGTTGTTTACCTTTAAGAGGGCCTCTCTCTTGTGTATATTAAACAGATACACAGACAAGCTGAAACAGGATCAAGGTTAACAACTGTAAAACGTTGTTTATCCTTTGTAAGGCCTCTCTCTCTTACATCAGTTTGTTTCCTCAATACAAGAGACACTTGTTCAGTATGTGTTAAGTCGTGAAACAAGGATGACGTCTCTTGCTGTATGTAAGTACACTCTTCTTATTATGTCTGTTTGCATTCAAATAACAAATACAAACATAACCTTACTAAACAATCAGATGATTGGTAATCAACATGTATACAAACACCTAACCTCATATGTCAACAACAACTGGCTTTGTTTTATATATACAACAGCGAACAAACTTTTAACGTGTGTGTCTGTGGAGCTATTGGTTTAGGGACAGTGTATATCTGAGAAAGCTGTCTATGGCCGATTCGAGGTTCGTGGGTTCAAATCTAAGTTCAGGCGAATGCTTTTCTTTCAAATACACATGCATCTGTCAGTTTAAGCAAAGACTTTGAACTGTCAAGACGTGTGTTATATCCTTTCAAACAACATATACAAGCTTTAACAATGGCAATCAGTTGTCTGTCTGTATCCTCAACACAGAAGACACCTGTTCAGTAGTGTGTGTATTAAGCTGTGAAAGAAGGCTGACGTCTCTTGTTGTATGTAAGTACAATAAACAATCAAAATGGCTTGGTAATCAGTCTGTATACGAACAACTAACCTTAATAAACACATACATACATAACCTTAATAAACAATCAGACAGATGGTATTCTTCAAATACACACATGGAGACCTGACTTGTAGATATCTATGGACACACAGGTCAGACGGAACATCTTACGTCATCACAAGACAGTTAATACCTAACCTGACTTGTGGCTATCTATGGACACACAGGTCAGACATCTTGGAACGCTTGTGACGTCATCTCAGGTTAGTTCCATAGAGAGAGAGAACCCGGCTTGCGACTGTCTATGACAGGTCAGCCATCTTGGAATGCTTGTGACGTCATCTGACAGGTCAGGTGACATTTGACGTTGACACATGTCAGGTCAGGTGACAGCTGACGTTGACAGCTGTCAGGTCAGTGACATTTGACACCTGTCAAATCTGACAGGTCAGCTGTCAACTGTCACAGGTCTGCGCAGGTCAGCGCATGCGCATGACGTCACGCGCATGCGCAGTAAAAAGTGGAGGGGATGAGCCCAGGTGGCGGACTATCTACTTATACATATACATATACATACATACATACATACATATATATATATATATATATATATATATATATATATATATATATATATATATATATATATATATATATAAACATAACATAACATAAAAATTGAAACTAACCCCGGATATGGGTTCTAGGAGTCCTAGTTCGCGCTCATTTGTAAGAATTTTTTCAAAATTCATAAAGATCTCCCCATTAGTGAATTTTTTCTACGAAAATTCACTAAAATGGTGCTTAATATATTAAATCCGCCGCTATTAATAAATTTAATTTCTTTCATGTCATACTAGTTCATTATTGTGTTTTTATTGCTTAGTTACCAACTACATAATTGTGTACATATTTGTGTGTGTGTGTGCGCGCGCGAGCGTGTGTGCGTGCGTGTGCGTGCGTGTGCGTGCGTGTGTGTGTGTGTGTGATTTCATCACTACTGAACCTATCTGAAACTATTTTCAGATAGGTACACTTTGAAGAACCCAATTCAGCACTACACATTTTTAGAATCACACGATCGTTTTTCTAACGAAGTTAGCGTCATCAGAGGATGAATAAAAAGAAAATTTGTAGTTGTGAATTGGGTTCTTTACAGTGTACTTATCAATGCTGATCACATATTCCAATCTTCACGTAGTGAACTATTTTCAGCTAAGTGACTTTTTTGTGTGGACTGTATGTAGTCTTGCAACATTACAGTTGTCGGCAACAAGTTATGTTTATGTTGTAAGATATATATATATATATATATATATATATATATATATATATATATATATATATATATATATATATATACCAAAAGTAAACAAACAATCCTGAAAACATGTTGTTATTTGTTTCAGAGTTTGGTTTTGTATATAAAGCTGTCTTCAATGATATAATGATGATATCTATTTTCAGTTGCCCCGTTGTGGTCATTTTTCTCTACTTATATTTACTGAAGAATGTTTTAAAGTTAGAGTATGAACTTTCTGAATTTAAAGACGAGTATGAAAGGCTACCACCAAGTAACTGGATAAGGTTAGAAAAGATTACCATGACTATATACTCCGTCTGTACCGCAGCTGCCTTGATTGTTTCTTCAACATTGTGCTTACACAAATATTCTTACGTTGAAGTATACGAACACACAACGCATACCATTTTAAAAGCTTTGTTTAATGTACGGATTCCATTTAAAGTTAATTTTATTGGAGAAATCGTACTTTGTCTGTGCCAAATATACACACTGCTTATTCTCGGTAATACAGCTATTCTTCTCTCAATTGCAGCTTGTCTTATAATGAATTCTTTGAAACGTCGGATCTTTCATCTAAGAGATCTTTTGCAGTCATTTGCAGAATTTTCTGAAGAAAATCGATACAGGTTTTTAATTTTATGGGTTAATTACCATAAAAATTTAATCAGGTTAGTCAGCACTTTTATATTAATAATAGTAATCACATTTTTAAATAATAATCATAAATTGGATATACCACAAACAAATTAAACTTCTGCTTATGTTCGGATGCGACTTTGATAGATTAATTCCAAATGGCACGTGAATTTTGAGATACCAAATCAACTTTTTCAATTACTGTCAAACAAGGTTACTTTAACAACCATTCAGACATTTTTTATATGTTTTAACTCACGAAGCTTGAAAAATATTCGTTGTACTGAACTAACTGATGGTTTTAAAATTGAAAAAATCAGCAATTGAACCAAACTTGTTTCGGTGCGTTTTAAAAGAAAAAGTCAGTTAAACAAGGCAGGTAAAAGGAAGATATTATTTTTGGATTTAAAATGCAAGGTGATCCGCTTGTTATAAACAAAATAAAAATACCGACATATAAGATTGTTTATATAAGTTTAAGAATTCCAAATTTATTAAAAATTTAAAAAATCGGAATACCTTAAGATATATACTTCATGTTCTATAATGTGGTAGGTAGACAGTTAAGTAGATCCATAGCCAGGTGATAGTAAATTAATTCACCTGCTGAACACCTGCAAAAGTAAAATCATAATCAAAATTATTTACATAATAATATGAAGGTGAAACCTATAATAATAAATAGCCAAATGTATGGTGGATGTCGTTAATTAAATATGTAGTCAAAGAAATAACTAACAAGCATAAAATAACACACTTGTATATATAGACATAAGATATTAGGACAATCTATGTCGAACCTATGGTGGCAGCAATTACAGAGCAAAGTGAAGCATAATGGTTTCAAAAGGATTATTAAATAAGGTTTAGATATTAGAAAATGTTTTAGTTCAATGATGTTAAATAATAAGTGGTATTTAATTTAGAAAAATATGTAAGTGATAAACGAATTCACTTATTTATAGGCTATGACACAATCAAAGGTCAAATGACAATAAAATCTGGAGCAAAGCATTGAAAATAAATTTATACATTACTAAGGTTGAGAAAGGACAATATATCAAAATTTTTAACTTACCGCTTGATTAGTATAAATTTAATTAATTATTCACTAGGTTAATAAAATTGTTAATCACATTTGTCAGGAAGTAACTTCTTTCTGATTAAGTTTTTAAATTAACTCTGTCAGCAATAGAACAGGGCATCGAGATTAATAAAATCTCGAACCGATAATACCATTTAAAAACAAATAAATCACATTTTCCGGAAAGAACTTCCTTTTCAATGAGCGGTGTTTATATAAAGACTTAAAAGAAGGTATTAAGATGAAATAAATCTGGAACCAATAACAATTTGTTTATAAACAACCGTTTTCCATTTGAACAGCCGAAGCAGTAGCATCATTTTCAGGTCGATGGTATTAAAAATGCAGTAAATCCGCTTAAATAATTATAAAATCAGTCCAGATAACCTGTAAAAGCAATAATAGTAATTATCAGCGAGTAAAATCAAAGTTAAGTTTAAAATAAATGGTATCTGGTGAACGCCGCCGGCGACCAAAGTTAGTGAACCGTGAATAATCGTTATTTATCAAGATAATTAAAGCAAAATTGACTTTCAACAGTGGAAGTCAAATAGGAAAACAGAAATACAGTTATAATACGTCAATGACAGCAATTTCACCGAATGAAGAGGTAAATTAGTTTTAAAAATCCATAGTTAAGGTGAATGCCAATAGAGGGAGCAGCTACCAGGTATTTACAAATCCAAATCTTTCATATTTCACAGTTGTCTCCATAGCAACACATTAAATCAGCAGTCGTCTTGGAAAGCAGTATCGAAAGCGGAATCTGTTTGTTACACATTTGAGAAATGAAGGATAAAATTTTAAATTTTTAACTTCTAAATTGATAACTATAAGAGATAAAAATATAACGTAGAAACAGATCCATAAGAGATTATAACTTGTTAGAAACTATAAGTTGAGAATATTAATTCTTTTAAATTCAATATTAATAAATTTATTTAGCAAGAAAGAAGTGTTTTCTTGACTACATAAATAGTTCATGTGAGACAAGTTTTAAATAAAAGGAAACTGTAATGGGAAAATCAATCAATCTTAAATAATAATTTGAATACTAGATGAGTTCAAAATTAAAAGCTTATTTTATATTTTACATTTTATATATAAGTTTTTTTGTCAATGAATATTGTGTGCGAAATATCGAGCCCTATAATCCACCCCGTGAGACAATAGAGAGTAGCCGAGGCAAGGAATAAAACACAGGTAAATTTTATCTATAATAAGTAAGTAAAAAGAGAGAACTTTGCATACATAAAAATATTGAATAAATTTTCCATTGACCTACCAGTGAACGTTGCGGTGGAAAATATTTGATTTTAGATAACATTAACCTCATATAACGAATGATCCATAATTAAATCACACAATAAACCATTAGAATACTATATAAACTATTTACAGAAATAAAAAATACATAACAATACAAATATAGTAATAAAACACAGTAAATAGTATATTTTCAATTCAACAAAATACACTATATTCACAAGGCGCCCATCTAAATACAATTTAAATAAATAAAGAAATAAATTTACCAACATGTGGGACCCAGTCCGTGGGGTGATTGGGGATCTCAAAATAATCAAAAAGGTCCTATAAATATATGTCCGAAACCCTGTTGTTTCCGAGATATAGGGTGCTGAAGGTTTCAAAAAAAGATTATTTTTAATATTTTGTGATAAAATTGAGACAGACAAATCAAATTTGAAAAACCAAGATGTTACGGATTATATGCATCTAATTCGTAATATAGTGTTTTTTCAACACACTTGATCCTGAAAACAACATGATATTGGACTTTTGTTTATAGAACCTTCTGTGATTATTCTGAGGTCCCCAATCACCTCGTGACGTATGTTCCACATTATTTTGAAAAAAATTTACAGGGCCGTAATGCCATTTTTTAACTTGTTTCTAACCCCTTTTTACTGACAAACACATAAAGACACATTTTTGTATAAAATTAAATGCTCTATTCAAAATTTCTAAGAAAATATTTGTGCAGAGCCGTACTAACATTTTTTATGTAACTGAATTATAAAGAACATACATAACCCCGCCAGTGGTGGCTTAAGAGGCTTGATATTTTCATTTAATATGTCAAGCTATAAAGAGTGTTATAAACACCTGGGAATATAACAAGCAAGGAAAATAAACCACTCGGTAATGAAAAACGATCTGACAAATTAATTTACGAAACGAGTAAAGCAGGTGGTGCGATCACATCTTAACAGCAAGAACCTAACTAAAGCTCTAAATACTTACGCATGTTCTGCACTTGGCTACTCATTTGGGATTGTGAACTGGAGTAAAACGGCCATCGAAAATCTACAAGGGAAGGTGCGAACACTCCTAACAAAATCCAAAAAACATCACTCCCGTGGTGCTATCGAGCAAGTAACCGTGGAAGAGGAGTGTTGGATACTGGTAAACAATTGGACCAGCAGATAGTGAACGTGCGTACATATTTCCATCAGGGATCGCTTACTTCTGACATACACCGTGCCATATGCGAGGCAGATGATTCAATACCGTTACAATTGAAGGAAAGTGAAATACAAAGTCACCATCGGACTGATCAGGACAAGCTGCGATCTTGGACGTAGAAGCCTCTCCATGGGCGACATCTGAATGAGACCTCCCAGGAACGTGTCGACAAACTGGCGTCAAACTACTGGTTGGTGTCCGGACAGATGTTTCCAGAGACAAAAGAGGTTTTGCTGGCCATACAAGATCAGGTCATCCCAACAAGAAACTACCTGATGTATATAGTTGGAGATAATTCGGTCCAAGATAACAAATGTAGATTTGGGTGTCAGTCATCAGAGACTATCCGGCACGTCACCGGAGGATGTCAAGCGTTTGGGGCAACAGAGTATAAAGCTAGACACGATGCAGTTGCTAAAATACTTCATCAAGAACTGGCTCTGAAACTGGGACTTTCAAATCTTAGTAATGTGCCCTACTATAGATACACTCCTGAGCCTGTTCTAGATAACTCAGGATACGGGTTGTACTGGGATCGACGGTGCTCACAGAGCAACGAGTTGCCCACAACAGGCCAGATATAATAATACTGGATAAGTCCTGCAACCAAGTGACGCTGATTGATGTGGCCATTCCAAATCCTATTAATCTAGAGATAAAGTTCAACGAGAAGACCATTAAGTACAGAGACCTCGAGATACGAGTAAATAGACAGTGGAGGGCAGATGGTGTCCGAGTGATTCCAATCGTCATGTCGTCAACTGGTGTGTTTCCTAAGAATCTTCGAGAGAACCTGAAGAGACTGGGCCGTGGAGAGCATCTTTATAAGGTTATGCAGAAGGCAGTTATACTTGCAACTGCCCACGCCGTGCGGACATTCCTGGGAAATGGGGATGTGTCGCGTTGTCGGTCGGGGCCCGATGACTTGGAAAGGGCCCCATCTGAGCTCAGTCCCTTTGGTATCTGAGATAGCTGGGATGAGTGAAAGTTCCCCTTTGAGGTAGTGTGAAAGCCCTTCAGGCTAAAGTCGATAATAATAATAACACCACAGTAGACAAACTCCGCACCCAGAAGTGCTTCGATTTGCGCCGGGGGAGATTACATACACATATAGACAGAATACACCACCCATTACTCATCACAGGCCGGCCTTTCCACATTTGAGTAAAAAATACCGACTGTTTCAACACGAGACTCGAACGCGACACCTCTTAGTCCGATTCTAGAGGTTACTCACCTCGAGAACTAAGCTATTCGGCCGAGCAGGGCACTCAACAGATAACTCGAACTGAAAGCATCACACAAATGAATATCGATGTTAATATTGATACTGAACAAGAAAATGTTCAAGTTTAGACAACTCAAACTGAAACCACTACACAAATAAATATGTATACTGAACAAGAAAATGAAACTTAAGTTGATACACCTAGTGGCCAAAGATATAATTTGCGTTTTGCGCGGGGGACCCTACGGCCGACTGCAACCGCGCCTTCAGAAACTATTCCAAATCCATCAGTTGATCCATCTTCAATTGAAGTAGAAAGAGTGCTGCCAATATCAGAAGTTTTGGCGGTACCCCACCACAGACGAGGCTCTTCTAGCCCAACCAAGAACCGCCACAGCATCATATCGACCACAGGCAACTTGCGTCCTATCCGGGGAGACTGTGGAGAGGGAGACAGTCAGACGTTTGGGTAGACGTGGAGATCGCAGGCGGTACCTCTACGCTCGTACCCAAGATTCATATCGTAAAAATCCAGGCCTAATTGCTAACCACGCCCGTAACAATAATGTATGACTGGATGAATCTGGAATGAGGTGCCAGGTAAATGTCCTGCAAGAGCTGTATACCAAACTGTGGAGCACAAAACTGTCTAATATACAGCTGTCTTCTGTCGGTCTGGAGAGCCGGCTACGTAAGCTGGCTGATGGTACCCGTATTTCTTGACCAGTTGAATGGGAGCAGCTGGCCAGGCATACAAAAAGAATAAAGAAAGAAGAGCTCGCTAGATGGGCGTTCAGGAACAATATCTTACCAAAAAAGGCCTTCCTAGGAGTTGATATATTATAACCCTATTTAGAAAAAACGCAGTGAATTTTAAATTGATATAATTGACCTAGGTAGGATATTAATTATGTGTGTCAACGTTCTGAAAGGTTACTCGTCGCAATATATTATAACTGCTAGCTTGCAGTTATAAATTATACAACTACATTCATACGTATTAAATTGAACATTTCTCTGAAGCCATTGAACTTTTGTTTATCTCGTTGTTTAGTAATTTGAGCAAAATTGCATTTAGCGTATTGTTTTGTGCGTATTTATTGACCTAAATAGGTTTGTATACCCCAATCAGCTTTACCCACTCACAGATCCTTTTTCATTAAATTAATTAAATTTAAATTGAATTAATTAAGATAACAAAGTGCTGCATCACAAAATCAAGACCCGATTGTGCGATCAAATGCAATCGGACTTTGAATTTGAGATTCAAAGCCAGTCTGTCATCTTGCCTCCTCGTTGGTTGTTTGTGCATTCCAAATCGCTAAAGACAACTTATCGTAACAACTTTGTGGTCCTTAATTAAATGGAAAACTTACACACTAATGATTTATCCACAAGTAAATAAATTTTCTCTGTGACATTCATTCCATAAGAAAACAATTAAAATCCTCCAAAAGAAAGGTACCAGTTGGTAAATAAATACGTTTGGAGTTATATGTCTAATTTTGAGTACCAATTTAAATAGACGTTTGATTCATTATTAACCTAAATATTATGTTTTAGCCTAACACGTAGATTGGACGACTCTTTCTATGCAATATCATGTGTACTCTTCTTCTGGACCTCTTTTAATTTCGGCAATTTAGGACTGAAATTTGCCTTGGTAAATATTAACGAGAGTTAAATGTACACGTTTTTTAAGTATTTAGTTTTGTTTCTGCAAAATATGAAGTATGACATTTAAATCACGAGACTAGTTTGTGTTAGATTATTATTAATTGTTGCTGCGTTTACTCGGCGAAACCGTTCTATACTAAATACAAATGTAGCTACTTGTTCTGTGATTTCACAAATACTTATTTCTTCTCTGCAACCAGTTTCGAATTTTACGGTATCGTAAAAAGCGAAACATTTTGCAGAGGGAAAAAGCATTTGTGACGCCAGCGAGAAAGTATTTACCTCTGTATTTAGATAATTATAACCCCACACTTATGTTTTCTGTTTTAAAGTAGTTTTTATATGAATTTTTACACCGTTGTATGCGCGTTTTTCACACTGAAAACAGTGCTGCCGACAATCAGGACTTCTGATTATTCTTTGTGACGTCTTGGGCATCTTCGAGAACTTAGAAAATTGCATATTGCAAAACTAGACAAATATGAGCGGTGGTAATGTTCTTCGATGCCAAACATGTTTCACAGTGCATGTATTGTTACGACCCAGATGTCGTAACATGTTTTATTGCCAACATATGTATTATTTTAATGGCTTCTTTTAATTTAACGTGATACTTACGTTAGTTCGTTATCTAGGTCAACACAGGTTGTGTCTCTGTTCACCCTTGAGCAGGCGATACCTTCAGTACTCCTGCTCGTGTTATTTTCTTATGTATATGGTTATTATTCGGTGGTGTTGTGAGTGGCGTTGATGTTCATATTGTTTCCCTTTTTTTATCCCTGGCTGACAAATAGCTACATTTTATGGTTATTAGTTGGGAGACGGTACAATTCAATGCCTTTAGGTTGACATGAGTAGGGATTGGTCGTCCTGCGAATGTGTGTGTGGAGAAATATTTGCAGAACGTTTTTGGTTGAGTCCTTCTTGGGGTACGAGCTATTTTAGCCGTAGTGTGGAAGTCATTTTTGTTACTGCTTTGGAATCATATCTGTAAGCACGATGGTGGTTACAGCCTGATTATTTAGAACATTATTCGGTCGCAGTCATATCGGTATCAGTAGTCGTCGATGGTCTGACACATGAGGTACTAGAGTTGATGTTGTCTGGGGCCATCGACAGCAGTGGCACGAAGCAGACCACCATTATATGCTATAGGAACGCTGCCAGAACTCGTTGCAGAATACACACAGAACCATCCGTAATCCACTGACTGCACTCTGTGCCAGAGATTCGTAGTAGATGAGACCGCTTCATTCATAGCCAGGGTCATCTTCACTGGTTAGGCTGAGCCTGGAGGGTCCGTCTAGGGTGTCGAGGACCAGTATTCCCTGGAGACCGGTACTAGAGTATACAATCATGATATGTGTTTTCTTTCAGCGTATTAGTGCAATTGCAGTGCCATAAATCGCCGTTACAATTTTTTTGTGTGTGCTATATCGCCATTTTAGCAAGTCAGATAAATTACTTTAACGTATATTATCGGTATAAGGGGAGTTGTTCAGAAACTGTTTCAAAACTACTTCACAGACAGAATACAGATTTGAAAACACGGATGTCGGTCCGTATTTCGTGTATATTGAACACGCCTCGCTGAACGTGGGACGTTTACATCCGATGCGAATAGGCAGTCTACTTAAGGGCTTATCCGGTACGTTTTTTTTTGTTCCCTCAGGGCTCGTCCGCGGCCTTGCCGCCCCGATAGCACCGCAACCCTTGGTTGATTGTGCATACCCTTAGTCTTACTCCACCCATTCCAAGATCACTGTGCCTTGAACTAGTCTGCACAGCGATTGGTAGGGTGAAGTTTTATATTGCTCTGTCTCCGGTCTAGAGTGACCTTAGATCAGTTGTCTTTTCCGGTCCAGAGCTATACACTCACACAAGATGTGCTGGGCTGATTCCTCCCCCTCGCCGCAGAGTCTGCATGCGAGGTCCCCTTCGAACCGCCCCATTTTATGCAGGTGTTTCTTGACGGCCATGTGTCCCGTCAAGAGACCTGTTGTGTTTCTGAGCTGTCCTCTGCTAAGGTTTAGCAGCTCCACAGCTCTCTTTGAACTGGGTCCGTCAATTATTGACTTCCCATGTCTGAGCCCTGGACAGTCCGCCCAGTACACCTTGTGTTGGTTTCTGACCCAGGACTTAATGGCTCCCCTGGCAGTGCTCTTTGACACGCCCAGAGCCGGTTCTGGTCCCATAAATGGTTCTGCTGACCCTCTCTTCGCGAGACTGTCAGCTTCTTCATTGCCTTTAACCCCCGAGTGACCCGGCACCCAGATGAGGGTCACCTCATTCTGCCCAGCCAGGTCGCTCGTCTCGTCTCGGCACTCACACACCAGCCAGGAATTTACCCGTGGGCTACTTAGTGCCTTAAGGGCTGCCTGGCTGTCTGTGGCTATGAGAATCCGCTTGTTGGTGTAGCCCCTCCTCTTGTTCTCCCGCACACAGTGCAGGATGGCGTACATCTCGGCCTGAAACACCGTTGCATGGGCTCCGAGGGAAATACTATGACTTACCCTCGGTCCTTCCGAGTAAACACCTGCCCCCGTCCCACGCTCCCCGCCAGATCCGTCCGTGAACCAGACGAGCGTGTCCCGTGGCATGCCCGGCGTCTCCTCCCGCCATGCCTCGCGATCAGGGATTTCCACTGTAAAGTTGTTTTTCCTGCACATTCGCGGGCTCGCGAAGTCTGACCTCATTTCAAGCATGGGCTCCTTCACGATCTCCTGAATTTTGCAGTGGCCCCTGAAGCCTGGGTTGATCTTCAGTCTACCATTGCAGGCTAGTCTGTATAGTCCTAGCCTGGCCTCTCCCATAATAACTAAGTGTAGGGGGGGTAGATCCAGCAACACCTCCATGGCGGCTGTTGGGGTTGAAGACATGGCCCCTGTGATGCCTAGGCAAGCCATCCTTTGGATCTTGCCTAGTTTTGTTTGGCACTGGATTGTGTCACCTTAGGCCACCAGACCAGTGCCGCATATGTTAACGATGGTCTGACCACCCTTGTGTACAGCCAGTGGGCCATACTAGCTCTTAGTCCCCACGTTTTTCCATATAGCCGCCTAGTGACGGCTAAGGTCATGACTGCCTTACGCAGTATTTTTCCAATGTGACCATTCCAGGTTAGCTTAGAGTCCAAGACGACCCCAAGATATTTTACCTCCCTGGCGATTGGAACGCTCCTACCGTATAGAGTGAGAGTTCTGTGGCTTTCACACTTCCTCCTCCTCGTAAACGGCACGACGGTTGCTTTCTCGGGGCTCACCCCGAGCCCTTGATCAACCGTCCACCCTTCCACCACTTTCAGTGCAGTCTGCATACGCTCCCACACTGCCTGTGTGACCTTTCCTCGGACTATGATGACAATGTAGTCCGCATAGCCCTGTACCTCATACCCCCCTCCCGAGAGCCTCCCCAGCAGGCCGTCCACGACTAAACACCAGAGTAAGGGAGACAGAACGCTCCCCTGCGGACACCCCGCCACGACCCCCGCCAGCAGAGTCCCTACCGCGAGTGAGGTGAACACCGCCCTGTCCCTGAGCATGGAACCGATCCACCTGCAGCAGGTCTCCTCTATTCCACGCTCCCGGGCAGCTGCCAGAACCGATCCGAACGAGGTGTTGCTAAAGGCCCCCTCTATGTCTAGGAAGGCCCCCAGCGCCACCTCCTTGTTCTCCAGCGTATTCTCCAGTTTCAACACGAGTTGGTGCAGTGCTGTTTCTGTTGAGAATCCTACTCTGTATGCATATTGTCCGCAGTGTAGAGGATATGCTTCCAGTACACCGCCCCTAATGTGCCGGTCGAGCAGTTTTTCCACTGTTTTCAGCAAGGACATGAGACTTATTGGCCTTAGGGACTTTGCCTGGTCTGTTGGACGCCCAGGTTTAGGAATAAATACAACCCTGGCCAGTCTACATGCCCTCGGAATGTACCCCAGAGCCAGGCTGGCCCTCATAATAAGGGTAAGCACCGGCGCCAGTATATCTATCCCCTGTTGGAGCATGATGGGCATTATTCCATCAAATCCCGGCGATTTGTATGGCTTAAAGCTGTTAATGGCCCATCTGATTTTGCTCCAGGTAACCACCTCTTTAGCGACTGTCCAGTCTACTCTAGATGCCCGCCTATAAGGCGCCTCTATTTCTGAGTGTTCCCAGTCCGGAGGTGATTGGTTTATTATGTTACAGCCGGGGAAGTGCGTCTGGAGTAAGATTTCCATAGTTTCCTCCCCCGAGCTTGTAAAGCCTCCCGTGGGTGTTCTAAGGGAGCCTATGTTAGTCTGAGGGCCCTTAGACAGGATCTTGTGTAGTCGAGCACTCTCGGACGTGTTTTCCACTTCTTCGCAGTACCTCCTCCACGACTCCTTCTTGGCGTCCCTCAGTCTTTTGTTATAGGTCGATAGGGCCTGTCTATATTCATCCCATGCTCCCGATCTTTTGGCCGCGTTAAACAGCTTACGAACCTGCGTCCTCCTTTGCCTGAGGTCCTCGTTCCACCACGGGACGTTCCTGGTGGACACCCTCATTTTCAGGGGGCAGTTGGCGTTATAGGCCGAGGTAATTGCGTTTTGCAATTGGACTGCTGCAATCTCGAGGTCTATTGAATTTTTTTATGGTACTCTTAACCCCCCGCAGTTCCACAGCCAGGTCTGCCCTGTAGGCTTCCCAGTCCGCCTTGCGGGGGTCCCGGTACCATACCGTTTCTCTTTCGACTTTGGCGATTTCAAACCGGATGTATCTCTGGTCTGAGCTACTCACTTCCCCAGACACAGCCCAGCTTTTAACAAAGTCACCCAGAAACTGGGTGGAAACTGTTAGATCTAAAACTTCCTCACGCCGTGTTGTGACGAAGGTCGGTTTATTACCTCTATTCAATATGTCTAAATTAAATTTCATAAAGAATTGTAAAAGTGCCTCACCCCTAGAGTTTGTGTCCGAGCTACCGCACAACTCATGGTGCGCATTCGCATCCATGCCGATGATGGTCTGCCATCCACCTGCTCTGCTACCCACCATCAACTGCTCCAATTCGTTGGGTGGAGGAGGGTCCGTGCTGTCCCCTGGCAGATAGGCTGACGCGGCAGTAATGTCCCTCAGCCCATCCGCTCCTCCACATCGGATTTTGATCGTTGCCAGGTCCCTGGAACAGAAATTCATTAGAGGGAGAAACTCTATCCCTTCCCTGACAAAAATGCAGGCCCTCGGGTTCTCGCTGGATCTGCTGTAGATGAGCTTTCCAGTAGCTCCGCCGAGTCCCTTGATCTCTCCTTTATAGGAGTACGGTTCCTGGATGAGGGCCACATCCGTGTTCCTCCGGTACGTTACACCAGAAATTGGTGACGTTTTAGCGGTCGGTCGAAACAGGATTCGCATCGCTCTCAAAAGCGCTAACGCTGCCAATACTATACCTGGTCATGAGCTGTTTCCGAAAAATAACTTGATAGCGTATATACCTCAACATTTACTGTACAAAAAATCTGTTGTTAGAAATGTTGACACAACACTGTCGGAATAGACACTAAAGTCAATAATTATCTCAGATAAACCTGTCGCAGATGTAAAACGAATGACTAGCGTAATTAAAAACAAACAGGATGAAAATGTTAGGGTCCCTCACGAAATGATCGTTGTCACTTTTCGAGGTCTTAAGCTGCCTGAATACGTTTACATTAATAGAGTTAGATGCACAGTTGAAATGTACATACAGCCGGTTGTTCAATGTTATCGCTGCCTTCTGTTCGGTCACACCAGTCGCCAATGTAAGGGTAAACAACGATGCAGAAAGTGTGGTGAAACTCACGAGGATGCTTACGGCTCCTGAATACCCTATTGCATTTACTGCAAGATTGCTGCTCATGATTCCACCTCTAAAACTTGTCCAGTTTTTATGCGCCAGAAAAGAATTAAAAGAACCATGGCAGATAAAAATGTTTCTTTTAAGGAGGCCGAGAAAATAGTAGATAATCCCTCATTTGCCAATACACTTGCTAAAATCTCTTTACCCACGAATTTCTATTCTTCCTTAGCCGACATGCAAAATGAATTTCCTTCCTTGCCAACAAAAAATAAAGATAACCATAGGACATTTGTATCAAATAGCCAATCTAGCAACCGAACGTTAACATAACTTCCCTCAAGAAAAAGGCGAAAACCTCTGGCTACTAGCCCATGTGAAATCATAGATATACAACCTAATTTTAGATTTTGTGGACCAACTATTTCAGACAATCCCTAAATATTCTAGATCTGCAAAAAGAGTTTGCCTCATCCATAACTAATCTTATTGACAACATATATACCTTCCTTCAAGGTACAAATATTGATCTTCCCAAAAACTCACACGTCAGATCAAAGAATTAGTAAATGCTGTCCTACCTGGGGAACCTGTTGATGGATCAGTTGACCATTGTACAATGGAACTCTAGGTCGGCGGTTAGTAATGCTTTTCTCTTCAAAAAACTACTTATTGATAAAAAATGTGACATTGCACTCATTAGCGAAACCTGGTTTAAAAAAGACCTGGAAGTTAAAATTCCAGGATATGATTTAGTTAAAAAATCACGTCAAAGAGGAAAAGGTGGAGTTGCTATTTATATATCTAACAAGCTCAGATACAATATTATATAAGCTAAAAGTAACTTTAACCAAAAAATAGAGATGTGCGGTGTAAATATTTTATTAAACAACAATAAAATCTCTTTTGTCTCTCTATACTATTAATATCAGAGTTACCAGCAGAGATTATATTAATTTGTTTAAACAATTTTCTAAATCAGCAGTAATTTGTGGCGATCTTAACACACATAGTGTGGTTTGGGGTTCCGGTGCTGGCAACGGTGCGGGGGATATACTTATGGAGGCTCTAGAAGAACTTCCAAACCTTATAATTAGAAATAATGGTACCCCCACCAGAATGACTAAACCCCGGGAAACTATATCTGCACCTGATGTTGGGATCATGAGCAGTGACCTGGTTGGTTGCTCCTCCTGGTCCGTCCTAAATGATAATTATGGCTCCGACCACTTTCCCATCCTTATAACTTGGTGTGTAGACAAACCCACCATATCAAACTTTCCTCCCCGAAAAAAATGGCATAACTTTAAAGCCAACTGGAATATTTACAAAAATATGATTAACCAGGAATTTTCAAAAATACCTCTATTTTGTAACAACGATGAAATAACTAAGTTTCTAATTGACACAAGTACGCAAGCTGCAAATTGTAGCATGCCATAATGTAATACGCACTCACGGAAAAATAAATCGCCAACCTGCTGGGATAATGAATGTACTCTCATTAATACAAAGAGAAAAGAGACTCTAATCAACCTCAAAAAAAATATAAATACTGCTAATTATATACAGTACAAAAAAAATTAATGCACAGTGCAAACAAACATTCAAAAATAAGGCTAGAAAGCCTTGGTTTAATTACTGTGATTCCCTTAATGCAAATACCAATCCATCGGATATTTAGAGGAGAGCTGGCAGGTCTATGGGCGTGGTTTCACTGTACCAAATATAAATGATGAACTTCTTGAAGACTTATATGGATTGCTCCGCCGTATGTTGCCAGTCACCTTGATGTACAGCCGGAAATTTCGGATCACTTCTTGAGTAGGGTAATTACAGTTAGAACTGGAGCAAAACAGTAAAGTTAGTAAGGGTTCCGCTCCATGGGCTGATGGTATAACCTATCTTATGATAAAAGAACTCCATTCAATAGCTAAACAATTCCTGTGTGAAATCTTTAATAACATTTTATTATGTGGTGGGGGGTGCGATACCCTTAAGGAAACTTTACTAATTTTTTTACTAAAGCCACATAAGGATCCTGCTGTGGCAGGCTCTTATAGAGCAATCGCATTAATGTCTTGTATTCTTAAAACATTTGAAAGAATAATGAAACAGCGATTGGAATGGTACTTAGAATACAACAAGTTGCTGCCTTGCACTCAGGTTGGTTACAGAAAGGGTAAGGGTACAAACGAATGTGTTGCCAGCTTGGTCGTTGACATTCAAAACAACTTGACAAAAAATAATTATTTGGGTGCTATTTTCATCGATCTGAAGGGAGCGTACGACAGCGTTATCTTAGAAATTTTAATTGAAAAACTGTGTAGTTTAAATATTCCCAGAGATATGGCAACTAACCTTGTTAAAATATTGAAAATAGAAGGGTGTATACTCGAACAAGAAATGGTATCATTGGACCTAGGCTAGTTAATGTTGGCATTCCCTAGGGTTCAGTTTTGAGCCCTGTTCTCTTCAACATTTATACTCACGATTTTCACAAAATACTGCCTAAAGAAATACAATGCTTACAGTATGCTGATGATTTCTGCGTGTACACTACTCAAAGCACCTATAATCAATGCCTAACTGAGCTCTCTTTAGCAATGTCAAATATCATTCATTTTAATTTCACTAACGGTTTTACTCTATCTGTAAATAAAACAGTGGTAACTTTTTTCACAAGACATAGAATTAAAGAGCTCAATGTGCCAATTCCATCATTTTTTCTTGCTGGGACTAACTTTCCATTGCGATCCGCTGTCAAATACTTAGGAATCACTCTTGACCAGAGACTGGGATGGAAAAATCATATAGATTCACTAAAAGATAGAGCAGAGAAAAGCTTAAATATTTTAAAATACACTACACGTAGAAATCATGGTGCAGACATGTCGACTGCAATGACATTTTATCGAGCATACACTAGGTCTGTCTTAGATTATGGCTCTATATTTTATGGATCTGCTTCTAACACGTTAATAACAAAAATTGAACAACCACTTTTTGTTAGAAGATTTTTGTTATCCTGTAAATTTCTCATAAAAAACTTTAGCTCAGATTCTCAGGACACGTTCATCAAAATTCAACAGCTAGCTGTGATTCATCTTATGCACAACTACTGGAGAAACAAAACTTCACCACCACTATTTGATGCTTCTTTGGAAATCGAAAATTCTCAATGGTATGCGAAAGAAATCCTTAATTTTAGATTTGATTTCTCTTATAACATACAACTGATAAAACCTCACATTATTATACCCATATTTACTAACATATCAGATATAAATACTTGTATATTGAAACAAGCGTTAAAACCATATAAAGAAGCGGTCAAAATTTATACTGATGGGTCAAAAATTCAAGATTCAGTGGGATGTGCAGTGTACATTAAACAGTCAGATTATGTTGAGCTATTTAGTCTTCCAAAGTTCACCTCAATTTATACTGCTAAAGCTGTTGCCATACAAAAACCGTTAGTACTAGCCTGTAACCAAAATATGTGTAGCTTTGTTGTTTTGACCGATTCCCTTTAACTGTTAAGAACTCTATCGAATCTTCAAAATACTATATATCGGTCCAGGGTAATATGTGATATTGCTTATCAATTAGAGGGCTTGGAACAACAACACAAAAGAGTTACTTTCATATGGGTAAAAGGGCACTCAAAGCTTGAGGGTAATGAAAGGGCCGACTATTTTGCCGAAAAGCAACGATAACAGGTTGTAAACATGACTTTTACAGTAACAGAGATCTACTTCCGCAAGTAAAACATGTGTGTAATATAAGATGGCAGGATCATTGGAATAAGTTGAAAAGTAGCTGTAACAAGCACTTCAGTAATATCATCCCTAATCTAAGAAAACAGCCCATTTACAAAGAACTGTTGCTTCCTAGGAACTTGTCTATGACACTTAACAGAATTATCATAAGCCATGGTGCTTTTAAGTCTCATTTGTATAAAATAAAAGTTGAAGACAATCCATTTTGCTCAAGCGACAATAGCAGCCCAGCTGATTTAAATCATTAAATTTTATAGGCAACAACTTCACACCGAATTTCTCCGAATTTACCCACACATACAGGTGACTCAACAGAGAGTAACGGATCAGTATCGTGTCATACTTAGGAATAACTTTATTCCACAAACGAGACTGAATATCATCAGACAGAAGTTGAATATGAAATTACTAACATGGCAGTTACGTAAAAGAACGAGAGCTTGTTTGATGGTAGTAATCTGCAACCTGTACATACTGAGCAAGAACACATCCACTTACTAGACCACCATTACCTAGGCTAAGGTCATCTAGAAAGCTGACAATTATACTTTGAACAGAATAATTTGGCCATCGCACCTTCAGGAGATCAACACATTGGAGCACATGCATACACTGATTTACTCTGCAGAAACTAAAAGTTCAGGCATTAAGATCTCTGATCGAAGGTCAAATCACAGAGACTCGCGTCAAAGACTGCGCCGTGGGAAAAGGTTGATAAGTAGAGGGAAACACTTCGAAAAGAAATTGGACAACTGACCCAATACATTGGGGGAGTACAGACAAGAAAATTGCAGTACAGACTAGAGGAAATTATAGGCCGAGTTGGACAACACTCAGCACAAGACCCAGTCACTGCACCATAATATTTGAACACCTTAAAACAGAAGGTTTATGTATATACAGAACGGTTAAGGAGATATAAAGCGAGCAACAATAGGAAGTGCGACAATACAATGTTTGAACGCTCTGAAAGGACTTTCTACCGTCAGCTTAATTCAGCTAGGAATGCAGCCACCGATACTTTTCCAAATAAGGAACAAATTGAACCGTTCTGGCAAAGTCAACTAGCCACAACAGCCTTCTGCAATATTGGCGCCAGCTGGGTTAACGAAGAACACAGAGCTTGTCATAATTGTAGACAGATGCATCATGATCCGTTTACCACAGATGAAGTCTCCGAGGTTATTAAAGAGCTCCAAAACGTTTGTCTGAAGAAATTTGGGTGTACACGTCATCTATTGGCGGTGTTAATAAATGATGTTATACTTGACCCAACGAAGATACTATTGTTTTTCACACAAGGAGACACGTATCATCTGCAAAAGCACCAGCATTGTTCTGCAGACCTCGGCAGATACCGACCAACAACTTGGCCGACCCTATATAAGTTGATCACATCCTGCTTTGAGAAACGCATATATGCGCACTGCGAACAAAACAACATAATTGCGAGGCAGGAAAAAGGGTGTGCCAAAGGATCTATGGGGTGCAAAGAACAACTAATAATTGATTCGGTTGTGTGCAATCAAGCTTACAATGGACGAAGAAATCTCTTTGCTGCCTACGTAGATTATAAAAAGGCGTTTGATTCAGTTCCACACGAATGGCTCATAAGTGTGCTGAAGATGTATAAGATCGATACTTACACTCCTGAGGTTCCTTGAACACACAATGTCTACCTGGAGAACAAAGATTCAGTTACGGGTACAAACGGGTGACAATATCGTAACCAGTACGATACCAATTAGAAGAGGTATATTTCAAGGCGACTCGCTAAGCCCATTGTGGTTCTGCCTCGCATTGAATCCACTATATCAAACCGCATGAACTCCACCCGATATGGCTTCAGTATCAAAAGCAATGGCAGGGAGCAAATGAAGCTAAATCATCTGCTGTATATGGATGATCTTAAGCTGATGGCGTCTACAAAGAACCACCTGGAACAACTCCACAAAATCATGGAATGCTTTTCCAGAGATATTGACATGCAGTTTGGGCTCGACAAATAACGCACCTTATGTGTAGTCAGAGGGAAAATACAACCAGGTGTATATGAAATGCAGAACGGCCAGCAAATTGCCTCGATGGAAGTCCAATAGTGTTACAAATACCTGGGAATATAGCCTGTGGGAAAATAAACCACTCGGTAATGAAGAACTATCTGACAAATGAGTTTACGAAACGAGTAAGGGAGGTGGTGCGATCACATATTAACAGCAAGAACCTGACTAAAGCTCTGAATACATATGCATGTACTGCACTTAGCTACTCATTTGGGATTGTGAACTGGAGTGAAACGGACATCGAAAATCTACAACGGAAGGTGCGAACACTCCTAACAAAATCCAAAAAGCATCACCCCCGTACTGCTATCGAACGAGTAACCCTACCCAGACACCAAGGTGCAAGAGGACTGTTGGATATTGGTAAACAGTTGGACCAGCAGATAGTCAACCTGTGTACATATTTCCATCAGCAGGCGCTTACTTCTGAACTACACCGTGCCATATGCGAGGTAAATGATTCAACACCGCTTTAGACAGATGATTCCAGAGACAGGGGGGTTTGCTGGCCATACAAGATCAGGTCATCCCAACAAGAAACTACCTGAAGTATATAGCTGGATGAATTATATCCAAATTATGGTCCAAGATGACAAATGTAGATTTGGGTGTCAGTCATCAGAGACTATCCAGCACGTCACCGGAGGATGTCAAGCGTTTGCTGTAACATAGTATAAAGACAGCCACGACGCAGTTGCAAAAATGCTTCATCAAGAACTGGCTCAGAAACTGGGACTTTTAAATATTAGTAAGGTGCCCTACTATAGATACACTCCTGAGCCTGTTCTGGAGAACTCAGGATGCAGGTTGTAGTGGGATCGGACCGTGCTCACAGACCAACGAGTTGTTCAGAGCAGGCCAGATATAATAATAGTGGATAAGTCCAGCAATCAAGTGACGCTTATTGATGTAGCCATTTCGAATACTAATAATTTAGAGATAAAGTACAACGCGAAGACCATTAAGTACAGAGACCTCGAGATACAAGTAAAGACAGTGGAGGGCAGATAGTACCCGAGTGATTCCAATAGTCATGTCGTCAACTGGTGTGGTTCTACGAGAGAACATTACGAGACTTTGTCTTGGAGATCATCTTTATAAGGTTATGCAGAAGGCGGTATTACTTGCAACTGCCCACACCGTGTGGAGATTCCTGAGAAATGAGGATGTGTCGCGTTGTCGTTTAGGGCCCGATAACTTGGAAAGGGCTCCATCTGAGCTCAGTCCATTTGGTATCTAAGATACCTGGGATGAGTAAATGTTTCCCTTTGAGGGAGTGTGAAAGGCCTTCAGGATAAAGTCGACAATAATAATAATAATCACCAAAACGCCTTCGAAAGTATAGACATTGCTAAATACAGTAATATTAAAAGGTGTATGAAGTTGGCTCTGCCGCCTATGGTGAGTCTGTTGCTAGATCAATTCACAAAAATGACTGGCAGAAGCACGTCCGATAGATAATAGAATAAAATAGTTTAGGTATTTCCGCCAAAATGTTAATTTTTGTGTTGTTGGACCATCCTCAATCGTTATGCACCGACTACCTACACAATAATATAAGCATAGTTGTAGATGTAAGATATTTAGAATTATTTATCCTCTGATGACGCTAACTTGGTTGGTGAAACGATCGTTAGGTTTTTTAAAACATACGTTTGTTCTATTAAGTTATGCCCTGTAGTTTCTTACCGTGGGTGTTAAAGGGATAATATTTTAATAATGAAAGTTTAAATGCCACAGTTATATCTTTTCGTTGCTAAGCGATGACATTTGCGAAACAACTTGACCAGTCTCCTTATTTAATTGTCATCCTCGATCCCGCTTGACACACTTTTAGTTGTGCACTTATATGATCTTAATCTGTTTGGTTTGTTTTAGGAGAAGACAGCAGCTAATTTTACTATTCTATGTGAATATATTCTATGTAATGCAGTTATGTATTTCCTGGGACAGGATATTGTTAATACGGTAGGTACGGCTTTTGCGTATAAGTTTTATAATCACGTTGATTTTTTACAATTTAAGAAGTACCCACGGGTTTTATCTATGGATGAATTATGTCCATGAATCTAAGCCATATTCTACGCTTACCAAAAAAATATGCTTTTATTTAGGCGGGTCTGGCCTCCACGTTCGATTTTATACGCTTAGGTTAAAAATTATGGTACAGGGGATTTGGAGACAGCTTATAAGCGAGAGACTCCGAGTTAGATCCCATAAGAGGGTTGGGGTCATGTTTCACTCGGAACTACATTATCTGATGTGACTTAAATTCATTAATTGTTGTTGCCCTTACTCGGTGAAACCGTTTTATACTAATCATACATGGCTGGCTTCATAAGTGTTTGTTTTCTTTTCTATAACTGGTTTCTCCGCTTGACAGCACCATCAGATATGAAGAAATTAAATTTATTTATACGCATTCACGACCACTATAAACAAGGGTACGTTGCTATGCTATGGTGTTTAATCAAAAAATTCTTTAGAAAAAATATCATAAATGACGTCTTTAAAATGTCTATGTGATGTATGTTAATATTTAAAATGGAAATAGAATCAAGTTCTAACAATAATAACCATAACAACAATCGTAATAGTAAAATAACTAATTAACAATAATAACAATAAAGCAGGTTCTATATAACCAAAACATCGACATACAGCAACCTATTAAATTATTACAACTATTTTTAATATTACACGTATTTAGTTTGATATATTTAATTAGGAAGCAGTTTCCAACAAAGTGGAATCCATAAAATTAGTTTGCTCATTTAATACTTTAAAGTGCAAACCTTTTAGTGAATTTTCTTTAAAAAAATTCACTAATGAGGAGATCTCGACTTTTGAATTTTGAAAAAATTTCTTTAAATGAGCACTATTTAGGACCCCTGGAACGCAAATCCGGGGTCGGTTTCAGACTTTATATGTTTATATATATATATATATATATATATATATATATATATATATATATATATATATATATATATATATATATATATATATATATATATATATATATATATATATATATATATATATATATATATGTGTGTGTGTGTGTCACACCTATAACTAAAAAAAATATGGACCAATTTTGATAAAATTAGGTGAGTACCTTCCTTTCGCGAGTGGCTTGGACAAGTTCGTTAGCCAGGAAAATCCGCCGAGGTTTTCCCGGAAAATTTTGTGTTTTCCTTCGAAAAAAATCGAAAAAATTTATATTTAACAAAGTAAGGGCAACGAAATTTGGTATCATTATAGGTAAATTACCTACCAAAATTTAGCGCTGTAGGTTAAAGGACAAAAAAGTTACAGGCATTTAAAGAAAAATAAATTTGGGTTTTCCTCAAAACGTCAAAGTCGCGATTTTAAACGTCAAAATTGTTAATATTTAGGCAATGAACCTGAAATTAATATGATCTGTGGAAGGAAAATGTCTCAAGAATAATGTTTTACAAAGCCTGAACTCTTAGTTTCAATCGTCATTGTCCTTCATTTTACTAAAATATTCCCAGAAAATTGATATCAAATAGACCCTTTCTCTGATGCTTTAGCAGTAGTGTTGGCTATAGAGTTTATCGTTTAATGGTATATCATTTTTGTCGAATTTTCGTAAAAAATCATTAAAGCGCAATATATCCGTTATTATGCAAGTTACAAAAAAAAGTTGTATACATTAATTGTAGGGTGTCTTAAGCTACATCTTAAAAAATATTTCCACAATTACAGGGTGGCCCATAAGTCGTTGGTGATTCAAATTTTCTTTTTTTTTTGTGAATTTTTTTAATCGAACACGCCCTATGTTATTGCATTTTTGTATTTTCCATCGAAATATAATACATCTTTGTAAGAAAAGAAATTCGGGACGCAGCAAGTGCGTTATGGTAGCGTATTTTCATTAAATGCTTCAAATTTTGAATCAATTTGTTATTAACCTATAAGGTTGACCAGAAAACCAGTTTTTTCGGGAACAATTTAAGTTTACTTTCGGAAATTTTTGTACATTTTTAAACAATAAAGTAATTTTGATGAAAAATGGCACATTGTTTCTAATATATAGATTATACTGGTAACCAAATTTGGTGCCTGCTTTCTTAAAAAAAAACATATTTGCTATTTAAAAAAACATTTTTATGAAAATTCACTACCATAACGCACTTGCTGCGTCCAGAGTTTTTTAATATGTGTTTGTGTTATCTGTAGCTAAAACACATTAAGCGAATATACGCATTTATTTTTATATAAAAAATGCGTAATTTTTTTAACGGGAGGGCACCACTCATCACTTAGATATATTGTAATGAAATAGCCATTTTTAAAAAGCTGTAAATGCTAAGAGGAAGCGGCTTGGAAATAAAGTTAATACAAATTATTTTTGATATCATATTTTACGTAGAAGATATATTTATTTTTCACCAATAATTTACCAGGTACGCATTCCAAATTTTTTAATGTATCTACCACCAGTTAAGAATTTTATTTTTAACCGAAACCCTATATTAGGACGACTTGTGGCAGACGGCGCTTTTTTTAGTTCAGTGGTTCGTACTTTTACGTTCATCTCTGTGTTAAGTGAATAAAAAAATTAATTCCTGTGTTTTGTTAGAATAGCATATAGAAGTCGCATCCTGCCCGTTTCGTTTCTGGCTAAAACAAACATACCCCGTACTACCTTGTCAAATCAGCCTAGATAAGAATCTTTTTGATTTCGACGTTTACATAGCGAATTTTATACTTAGAGTAGGATATTCCTTACTCAACGTCGAGATCGGGGATCAGAATCAGTGTTTATTTTTCTATTCAAGTTAGATGTTGGTAGCGTGTTGTAAATTATTTGAAAGGTGACGATGTAATTGACACAGACTTTTCGAGTAGTTCACACACGGCCGTTCTAGTTTGGTCTTGGCTTGGGAGCTGTAGTCACACAAGCAGGCTTAGGTCAGGTACCATCGACTTCTTCGGAGGCGCCGTCCCAGCCATTCGTTGTTATTCCCGACCCGATGCCAGCATACTCGAGAGTCGCTTAGTCAGTTTCGCTGTCTGAGTAACCTGGCTACAGCGACCTGCTAAAATCCTCGTGCACCCGCTCTAGATACACAAGTGCGCCTAGACTTAGTAAAAGAAGATTATAGTTACGGGTTCCGCGACTTAACTTTACTGTTAACACGTAATGATTTTTTAAACAATATTTATTGATTTAATACACAACTAATACTTAATATAAAATACACATAAAATAATCAATAATAAAAATATCAACATAAGTGTGATATATGACGATTCGCACGCGATGTTCAGAGCAACTTACTACAAACAAAGATGAACGGCTCGCTGAAGGCGGGCTGGCTATTTACAAAATTTCCCCTCGGGTGTGGCTCTATTGTCTATCAGACGTGACTTTACTTTCCTGCTGACTCAGCTTCCCATTGTTTGTCTCGCCTCACTGCGTCGCTCCCAAGGTGTCTTCTACTACGCTGACTTGAAGATGTCCTCTGATAGTTATGCTGAATCTTATTTCTGAGTTCTTGGATGGTTAAAATATTGCATAATGGCCTATTGTTGGTGGTACATTTATCTCCTCCCCTCTCTGAAGAACGAAGCTACGGTTTGTTTCGGCTTTTCATAGTAAATCCGGCTGGTTCCGCTGGTTCTTGGAGTTTCTTCTTTGGTCTTCCTCCATTTTTTCAATCCTAGTTTTGCTGTTGCTCTTATGATGGCTATTATTACAGATACATATAATAAGATGGTCCATATACTCGGGTGATAGATTGGTATATTGATCTAGCCTGGTATATTTCTCTTCATTGATTGGATATGGTTTTTAATATGGTTGATGTCGTGCAGCTGAACATTGTCTAATTTTAATTCGGGTAGTTTTCGGGATCTTCTTGTTTTAATTTTGTCAGGCTAAATATTTGCTGGGTTTCTGATGTTGTTAGGGTGGTCTTATAAATTTTGCTTCCTGTTTGTAAACAGCAATTTAGTTTAAGGGTTATTAATTTTGCTTCCTTTATGATGTTGGTCCCTCTTGTTCCGCGCGTACTATTCCGACTCTTATTTCTTCGGGCGCTATTACTATGTATTGACTCCTTCCATATCTTGATACACTGATTTTGTTATTTTGGCTATTTTTTGTTTGCAATTGTCTATTGGTTTTGGAATATTGATTAATTTTATTTCACATAGATTTTGGTTTTTAAGTGTAGTTGGATTATCGTTTTCACAGAAATATAGTTGTTTCTTTGAATTTTGACGTTCTTCGTTGCGGTAAGCATATTGGTTGCTACTCAGGATCAGGTATTTAGTTCTAGGAATTATCATTGTGAATATACAGGAATTTTTGGACATCGGCAAGGCGTATATTCGATAATATGTATAATCTGATTCGTCCACTAACGGTATTTCTAACTGAATAATAGTTTTGAAGATAATTTGAACTATTTTGATTTTAAATATTTCAAATATTCATATCAATGCGTTCTGTTGTGTGTTAACGGCTCGGAATTTGAAATATGGAATCTTTTTACACCTTTAACCGATCCAAACCGATCAAGAATACCGATCCAAACATTTATTTTAAACTAGCGTTGGAAATATCGAGGAGTTACTGAATGAAGGTTTAGAGAAGAATATTCGTGATGCTTATGTAAATTTGTAATACATCTGCGGGTGAAACAAGCTTCGTCAGTAAAAAGAATTTTCTTTTGAAAACCATTTTCTTGATGCAAAATAAACTGACAGAAATTCACTCGTTTAACCAAATCTTCCGGTAACAACTCTTGCACTTTTTGGATATGATATGGGTGCATTAGATTACGTCTTACTACTCGGTGAACAGAAGTTTGCGATATACCAGTTTGTCAAGATAGATTTCTAGTACTAACATGTGGGTCATCTTCAATTGTATTCAAAATAAGTTCTTAGTCTTGTGCCCTGGTTGCAGTAGCACGATCTCTAGTGTTACCGAATAACTTGCCTGTTTCTCGGGCCCGTCTTTCAACACCGGCAAATGTTTCTCTATGACGGATTACACGATTAGGTAATCTCCGATATTCTTCAACGCTTCTTCTGTAGTTTCCTTCACAGAAACCTAACACAAATAGCATGCCAACCTGTTCGCTAAATGAAAACTTCCCGGTCATTTTCACAACGCTTAGCAAATATTACTGAAATAAAGTGACTTATTTTCCTGATTGTCAAATCTGTTGTTGTTAAATTTCATTTCCGATGATATTAAATAACACAGCTCTAAAACGTGTATTTAGTTATTCGGAATTTTGTTGAAAACGACAAAGTTTTTGGTAAATTAATAAGAGTAATGAAAGTTTTAGAATTAAATTCCTCATAAAATGAAATAATATGTTTTAAAACCGCCGATAGGTTAAAAAATTCTGTCACATTTTAAGGGTGAATCATCCCTTATTAACCCTTAAAAATTCTTCAATTGAATTCTTACTACTGTCGATTCTTGCTCTTGGTACACGTGCGTTAAATCACAATATTTTGGTTTTCCCTACATGCCCCTGCTCTGTGTCGGTCCTTATGTGAATCACCCTGTATATACTGAGTTTCTCTTTTTAATCGTCTTCCTCGATAAAATATGCAAAAATAATGGCGACGACTTACGCCTTGATTTTATTTTGTGAGTCATTATGTTATCTGCTTTGCGAGGCAAGTGTTTTGAAGGTGTCGAAATAATGCAAATTCTTTCGATACTTTCAAAACACGTATTTTTCGTTTCATTGAGGTCACATATTAGTTACATTCTAAACGCTACTCTCTGAATCTTTGCATGTGCAATATGTTGAACGTAAAATCCTGGCTGTGGATGCGATACAACGACGCGACGTAGCTGCTGTTCTTTCCGTAGCCATCATGAGCAGTGCTGCTATTATAACTATCTTCCATTTTTGCCTGGGTGACTTCGTTTCATACTTCTACGGCTCTGTCTGTACTTTATTCTCATCAGCTTCTATTGTTTCTTGGTTATAGATTTTATTGTGTAATAGGGTTAACCTATGTATTGACCTTTCTATTGTTACAGCCCCGGTTTTTCTAATTTCTGCTACCCTTGGTATAACTTGCTTGTCTGGATGTTTTTACGTCCTACGTAATCAGCTGCGTGTACTATCTTCTTGAATTTCCATATGTGTCTCTGCTGTGATTGATGAAGATATTCTGTATACCAAGTGTCCTAAACATCATTCATGTTTTGTAATGTTTTCCCTCTTCCCTGTAGATTATCATCAATGTTCTCAGATATGACTATTGGTAACGCTAGTAGCTCTCTTCCGATGAGGAAATGCCCAGGAGACAATACCTGTAGAAAGGAAGAGACCTCGTGCTGGTTGTCGCCAATCCAAAGCATCATCGTATTTCTATTCGCTCATATCTATTTTCGAATATTTTGTAACTTAATCACCTAAAGTAATGGTTTTTTAATATTATAGGTTCGTCACAATCGCTAAGATTATACTGTTTGTAAAAAATCACTTCTAAATTTACATGGAAACACAAAAAGTAGGTTGGAGCGATTGCGGCAGCATCTCTCCCTCGGAAACCACACTCCAATAGACCGTAGAGGCATTCACCAGATTAGAGTCAACAAGGTTTCAACGGAAGTAACTACACAAGTTAGAGAACACATTTTAAGGTTTCCCCGTTATAAATCTCATTATAGCAAAAAAGACAATTTACAACATTATTATTTGTCACCTTTACTCAGTATTGCTAAAATGCATGAGTCATATTTGCAGAAACACGAACCAGAGCAACATTCATTGATTCTTCAAAACAAAAAACAAAACCTGTTGTTAGATATGAGTATTTCTGAAAATATTTTACTGAAAATTTTTAAATTACCTTTGGCAAGCCTAAATCAGACACTTGCTGAAAATGTGATAAACTCATGAATAAAATTAATAGCTCAGACTCAGATGAAATTAAAAAATCTCTTGAAGTGGAAAAAGACTTACACCTTAGAAAAGCCGAGTAGTTCTACACCCACTTAAAAGAAAAAACAAATCTTGTAAAAGCAACACCAGAGGTGGAAGTTATCACGTTTGACAACAAAATTTTCCACTCCGGTTTCATCCAGTGGTGAAGTATTCCATAAAATACAACTCTGGATGTATAATTTTTGTATACATGTTGGTAGCACTGGCAAAAGTTATTGCTATGTCTATGATGAAACCGTGGGTGGCAAAGGGCAAAATGAAGTCGCAAGCATGATTCTAGACTTTGTTTAAAATCATATTTCAGCCGAAGTCACAGATGCTTATTTATTGTCAGATAACTGCTCTTCTCAAAATAAAAACTATGTATTAGTACAACTTTTGTTTACCTAAGTAGATCTCGGCAAATTTAATTTAATATGTCATAGGTACCCTGAACCAGGGCATAGTTTTTGCCGTGCGACCGCAGTTTTGGGCAGAATTGAAGCAGAGAAAAGGAAATACGATAAAATATATTTACCTAAGTATTACATAGACCTCATCAGAAGAGCAAGTAAAAATTTTGAAATTAAGGAGATAACTCAAGATATGAGCATCATACATGTACAGTATCAATGGAGGTCAGCAAGGGGGTAGTCGGGGTACAGAGGGCATGCGGAGAACGCCGTCTGACCCCCGGCAGGGGGCGTTAATGCCCCAACCCCCCGACAAATTGTTGAAGCAAGACTCACTGTTATCAATGAATCTATTCAAATTCTTAATAAACACGTTCCAACGCCCTACTTTTACAGAGATTGTTATCAAAGCATGTTTAACTTCAGGCACATTCGGGGATATCACTCAGTCCGAGATAGGCAAGGTCATAACTAGATTTGATTGGTTCACAGTTCAGCGCGAAAATTGAATGCCGCCGCTCACATCACCTGACATTTCAATCTACGTATTCTACTTTTATATTTTAAAACATTCGGTTTACGCTACTTTGTAAATAATTGCATGTGTAATAATAAGACTTGTAGCACAAAAGGTTAGTCGTCCATTTAACTTTTCATCGCAAATTTAGTAAACTACTAAAGCGACGAACAAACGCGATCTGGCAGTTCAGCCTTAAACAAAAAAGTAAGTATTATTACAGACTATAATTCAGCTGTCGAATGGCTTTAAAACAAGATCAAGCTCGATAAAATCGATTAACGTGTTCAGCAGTTATCGAACTTTTTCTGAAATACGAATCAACCCTCCCTCTACATCTATCTTAAGAGACAGGTCAAAAAGTGAAAAAAATAATTTTTAGAGTTTTAATAAGAAAGTCCAAAACCGTTCTACGCGACTTACCTTCATTATTGAGTTTTGGAGAAAACCTGATTTCTCTATTTTTAATTAAAAATACGCCATCTAGCGGTAACATTTGAATGTGGAAAATATTTTAAGTATACTTCTAAGGCCACTTTTGTTATAATTTTTTCCCGCAAGCCCTAGGACAAATAGTTTTCGAGATACAGCCGCTAGCCGACCTTAGCGGGACACTCGGTATGTCTAAATCAATTAACTACATTTTATAAAATGAGCTTCGGAGATGCTATAAATTTTGTTTACAAAGTTTTCTGGCTGCATTTTTGTTTTGTTTTAGACTATAAAATTAAATGAAGCAGTTTATGAACTTAAATGGTACGAGTGGAAACCAAAGGACAGATATTTTATACTTATGGTCATGATAAGAACCCAGAAGATAAGCTGCATAAGAGCTGGTCCTATATCACAATTCGATTTGCCTGCTTTAGCAAGTGTAACTACAATTTAAACCCAAATGAATTTTCCTTTATACATATCCTTTTATTTTTCAGTGCTTCAAAGGTGCCTACTCCTTCATGATGTTCTTCTACAATACTCTAAATACATAGAACCAGTTAAGGACAAAAAATGTTCATACTTGAATATATTATGAGTTAAGCCAGCGTTTCCCGGTCTGACTATGAAAGAAACGACGTAGACTCACAATTAAATTTTATTTTTCAACATAGTCTCCCTTCACTAAGTGAAGATTGGAACCTGTGATAAGCACTTGTAAGTACACTTGGAGAAACCCAATCACCACAACACATCTTTTAGCGACCTAACGATCTTTTCGCTAACAACGTTAGTTTCATCAGAGGATGAAAAAATTCTAAACTAATTTTCTGCTACAACCTATATTTATATACATTCTTAGGTAGAAGAAACGAAACCGAAGGTAACATTTCTATTCGAAGGCGGATCTTTTGTCTATTGTGTCTCTACTGAACGGACGAGATATCGAACTTCCTTTATTCCTCTACCTGACAGATTTATAAGTGTTTATCTAATTTAAAGGCATAAAGAAAATAATGGGCTTGATATGAGAGGTGCCGCTCTATTTAAGGAAATTCCGCTCTTTATTGATCTAGAAATATATATATATATATATATATATATATATATATATATATATATATATATATATATATATATATATATATATATATATATATAAATATATGCTTTCGTATGAATCAAGCATGTATTGCTGCCTGGGATTTTTGATAAATTTCAACTTAAGATCTTAAATACGTCCGGCACACTTAAAGAAACATCGGTGTCAGATTTAGTGAACATATCGCACATTTACGTTATGGTAGTATAGACAAGTCATGCGTTGCACAACATTATGGGACAATAACCACCGCATTGATAAAGATAATTTGAAAATTATAAAAATGACAGACAACAATACATGCTTGATTCATACGAAAGCATATATATTTCTAGATCAGTAAATAATGGAACTTCCTTAAATAGAGCGGCACCTCTCATTTCAAGCCCATTAGTAGGTATAGATAAAGAGTTCTGGAACCTCCACCCGGCCACTGCGCATGCGCGCAGTGAGGTCACATGTGGGGGTATAACCTGAGATGACGTCATCCAAGATGGCGTCCAATATGGCGGTTGAAATTTTAAGGTGGCGGCTGACAGGTGACATGTGGGGTATTTATGCCCCTTGTGTCATTTGTGAGAATCTCACCAGATTTAATGTTATTTTTTGTTCCAAGATGGCGGCCGTCGAGCGCGAAATTTCAAATTTTGAATCGAGACCTTGTCTAAATAAGAAGACGTATCATTTTTATTTTTATGAAAATGACGTATGTAAAGATGGCAGTTTGCGCATGCGCAAACCAACTTTGTTATTTTTTAAGTTGGCCCCCACGTATTTGGTATCATGTTACTCGTCGTGACAAGTAGAATACAGTGCCGCCACCGGAGGCGGCAGGGGCTGCGCCCCCGGTCGGAATCTAGATCAAGATCTAGATCGGGGTCCAGATCTAAGTCAATATCTAGATCTAACCCATCTAAATATTAAGGCTTCGCGTTTTTGTTTTTATGAAAATGACGTACGTAAAGATGGCGGTTTGCACATGCGCAAACCAACTTTTTTATTAAGCGGTGTAGAGGTGTAGCGTTTGGTGTCATGGTAATCGGCTCGAAGAATAGAATTGAAAAAGAGTATCTACCGCCGCGGTGGTGGGGGAGGCGGCGCAAACCTACGTTCTTATTAAGCGATGTAGAGGTACGTCACGTGTCATGGTAATTGTCGTGACGAGTAGAATGCAGTGCCGCCACCAGAGGTGGCGGCATGGGAGGCGGGGGCTGTGCAAACCAACTTTCTCAGTTTTCGGCTTAGATGTTCGGTGTTTGGTATCATGTTTTTCGATCTGATTTATTATATAAATCAGGTCAACAAACAGCTGACGTTGCGGTTTTGCAAGTCTGAACACGCTTGGAATAGAAATTGCTAGCAAACTCTACTCTGATATAAAAAACGTCGTCTGTTTTATCGAATTTGTTCGTATATCCCATAAGAAACAATGTAAAAAAGCAAATATAAGCAAAATAACATGTAACTTAATGTATTTTAGCCACATATGTTAAAGAGAAGACAAAATCCTATACCACGTACATTTGCTGACGTTGAGGTTTTGCAAGTCGCAATCCAACATTCTTATTAAGTAACGTAGAGGTATAATGTTTGGTATCATGGTAATCGTCTCGATGAGTAGAATTTAAATATGGAGGTTGGCGCGTGCGCTAACCAACTTTCTTATTCATTGGTGTAGAGGTATGATGTTTGGTATGATTTTACTTGGATCAACGAGTAGAATTCAAATATGGCATATGCGCAAACCAACTTTTTTTCTTATTCTTTGGTTCAGAGGGCAAGTATTTGAGGTAGCCTCATCTGAACAACAACTCGCGTTATCTTTAACATCTCCGACAAGTAACCCTATTAGCAATCTGGTTCAAGGTTAGAAAAAAAAACAATTGATTTAAATACAATTAATTTATTAGGATTAATAACACATACATACTAAATTATTACATAAGTCTTGCTTAAATGTTAAAGAAAATTTAATTAAAAATATAACAATTAATTTATTGAATTGGTTCACAAGACATATATTGAGATATTACATAACGGCTCTTACGATACCAGTGATAGGTGTATATACAAATACATAATCATGAATAACTAAACAGTAAGCTCTGGTTCTATTAGGAAAATTGTCTTTGCTCATAAACTTCACTTTGATGTCCACCGTTAAATACTTGATTGACTCGTCCTGGTGCTAACAATCGATTACAAATAGAGCTCGATCTTTAAACTCATTATAATTTAAGGGATGTTCTGACATGTTTTTATAACAAAAAAAACTTTTTTGAAAATCTGTACAGGCTTCAGCATATTTAGATTTCTCGAAATCCATATTCAGAGATTCATAAGGGTAACATTCTGAAGATTTAGTTGTCTTAGAAGTAACACGTGTACCTCAGTCTGCTCTGGAGTATCCAAATGTTTAAATTAAAATGGTTTCATCAAGTGAGGTGTGTTACGAGCAAATTAAAGGCAACTTCTGATATGATCTATTTGGAGACTTTAAATTAATTATCGATAAGAACACTGGTTATTTTAATGCAACTAAACTGTGTAAAAATGGCGAGAAAATATTGTATCATCCCCCACCAACGCCTCCGGCGGCGGTAGATACTGTTTTTGAATTCTACTCTTCGAGCCGATTACCATGACACCAAACGATATACCTCTACACCGCTTTATAAAAAAGTTGGTTTGCGCATGCGCAAACCGCCATCTTTACATACGTCATTTTCATTAAAATAAAAATGCCAAGTCTTATTGTTTAGATGGGTTAGATCTAGATCTCGACTTAGATATGGACCCCGATCTAGATTCCGACCGGGGGCGCAGCCCCTGTCACCTCCGGTGCCGGCTCTGTATTCTACTCGTCACGACGAGTAACATGATACCAAACACGTGGGGTCTAACTAACAAAGTTGGTTTGCGCATGCGCAAACTAACATCTTTACATACGTCATTTTCATAAAAATAAAAATGATAGGTCTTCTTATTTAGACGGGTTAGATCAAATCTCGATTCAAAATTTGAATTTTCGCGCTCGACGGCCGCCATCTTGGATGACGTCGTCTTAGGTTAAACCACTAGTGGTCCTCTATCCAACCGCCATCTTGTTACGATACCTCTTAGCTACTTGTGTAATATTTTCAAAGACTATAAACGTTGTTTGTGTTTGTTGTTTTTCTCGAGGGTATTTTATCTCCTGACTGTCAATTACTCTGGGTTTTACTTCCTTGACAGTCATAATTCTGTTGTGTTTCGTGTGGTGTGGGCATATCGGGTTAGTTTTGCTGTTTTTGACTTTTATTAATTGTAGAACGCTGCCAAATATTGTTCACTTTATGATAGTCTACGCTAATATTATGATAGTTTTTGTGTTGTATTTTTTAGTTTGTGTATCATGTCGCATAGACATTTTCGCTAACAAGCAAGTTTGCTTCTGTGAAGATGTCTAAGTCTTATAACTATTAGGATAACTGATTACTTTAGAATGTACGACATGCGCGTTTATTGATTTGTTAATTACTTCTTTGTATTGAATGTTTATTCTATATATTTTTTATTGTGTATATGTTTTTGGTAACCTTTTGTATCTAATTGTAAATGTTTGTTACAACTTATAAATAAACCTTATTATTATTATTATATTATTATTTAGTCGCATATATGCAAACATTAAACAGTAAAATAACAAGTACCTACATAGCTCAGATGTAACCGTGGAAAACTTTCATTTGAAGTCCCGAGGTTCGAACCTAGTATGATCCCAATTGTTTTTTTTAAAGCATCAAAATCTCCCTAGAAAATTTTTCCTAAAAAAATAACATTAAATCTGGTGAGATTCTCACAAATGACACAAAGGGCATAAATACCCCAAATGGCACATGTCAACTGTCAGCCGCCATCTTAAAATGTCAACGGTCAACCGCCATCTTGGATGACGTCATCTCAGGACCCCCCACCTAGTGACGTCACTGCGCGCATGTGCAGTGGCCGGGTGGAGGTTCCAGAACGCTTCATCTATACCTACTCTCATTATTTTCTTTATGCTTTTAAATTAGATAAACATTAATAAATCTGTCAGGAAGCTCGATAACCTCGTCCGTTTAATAGGGACACAATAGACAAAAGATGCGCGTTCCACTAAAAATGTTACCTTCGGTTTCGTTTCTTCTACCTAAGGATGTATATAAATATAGGTTGCAGCAAAAAATAAGTTTGGAATTTGTTCATCCTCAGATGAAGCTAACGTTGTTATCGAAAAGATCGCTAGGTCTTTAAGAGATGTATTGTGGTGATTGGGTTTCCCCAAGTGTACTTACATAGTCCCGCCTAACATCAATGCAGGTATTACATGGTGCCCCGAACCCCCCTATTAAAGCAGTATCAAGATTAATTACTTATAGGAAAACCTATTAATGATTAAGGTGATGATTTAATGTTGAGGTTAAAGTTTTGTAAATTTAAACAAAGATTTTAAAAACAGTGTTACTGCTTATAGGCTGTCTTTGAGTATGTCTACTATTGAATTTCTTAGCTGCTTCACTAGCCGAATGGACGCTATCTCCTACTAAACGGACTATTTCCACTTTATGCAACATAAACGTTTTGAATGCAATACTGACTTTCATAGCCATACACCAACATCAACGTCCGAGCATCGAGGCAGATACATGTTTTCTAGAAAACCGGTGGCTTCAAACATGTCCGCACGTACATGTTCGAACGTTTGTATGTCCACAGACAGACGTTGTTGCTCGAACGTCACTTAGCGTACGTACATGTTCTAGGACATCGACGACCGCCTCTGGCGGCCTTATGAGAAAAAATCGTAACCATCACTTTTTTTTGCGAACTGACAGACTTATACTTTCTTGGCAGTGCTTCTCCTTTACGCCTCTATTCCATCGACTGCCTTTTGTACAAAGGATTATAGTAGAGAACCATAGTTTCATCCCCAGCGACAATTGTCTTTAACACGTCCACATGGGTCCAAAAATGATCGGCCACATTCAAAATGACGCTGGCGCTGAACTGCAGAAAGGTGTTTGGGGACCCACCTTGCACTAACTTTATTCATGCCTAAACATTTTCGAGAGAATTTTCCACGCACACTACATCCAGCCGATTTTTGACACTTTGAGGTGAAAGACCTTCTCGAGTAAGGAATTTAATAACCGCTCTATACTCAATTTTAGTGACTTCTGACATCGCGATTAACAAGTGTTAGTAGGAAAACTAATTGACATAAAATCCATTTTTGCTTTTTCCAAAGCTAATAAGACTTGAACCAATGTCTCACCAAAATTTGACAGGCTGCGATATCCTGGATCTATGTCAGACCGGGAAATTTCGGCGCTTGCCTCGTACATGTTTAGTACCTGTTATTAATTGTAAACCTGCACAGTAATTTTAGTCGAAAAATATTTTAGGTGCACTAAATGGAAAATACTGACCTAAGTGTGTAATTTAAGACCAAAATTAATAGGTAGAATATAATAAAATAAGTAAAAAAACAATTTGTAAACCATATCATAGTAATTAGTAACATTCTGTTAAAACGCGATGTTAGAAATATATATATATATATATATATATATATATATATATATATATATATATATATATATATATATATATATATATATATATATATATATATATATATATATTGCTACGACCATTCGCTACTAAGTACCAGAGAGGTGGAACACACCACAATTCCATCAATAAGCAGCAGAGGCTTAAGCAGAGCCCAAGCATGGAGACATCTCAGAGGGGTTCGGGTGTTAAACACTCTGAGTTTATCAAAGTCTGAGAGACTTAATTTACTAGGCGCCAGCCACTTTCCGCAACCCGTGGCCAGGTTCAAGGTGTTATTAGTACCTTCGCGGGGAGCTATGATGACTTAGAATCAAAATCAATAATATTTCTATGATCCGCGAAACGCGAGCTCGAACGACACAACACAAGCAATGGTATGTTTAGCAAATAGTACCACCCGAAAAGATTAACCCATGTATTCACAATATAAATACAGCGGTGGCATAGAATTATGCTACGATAACAATTAGCTGTATGGTAATAGGGACCGACATAAATACACTAAGGTCCGCCTATTATATGGTAGTGAGCTCACTTCCCTTTACAAAGGTAATATAACCTAAACAGGTTAAATGGATTTGCCTGATGAGCTTGAACAATAAATTAATGTTACACAATAAAATGTCCCAGACTTGACTTAATCAAACACTGCGAGGTGAGGCCTCTTCGTGGAGTTTATGTCGTAATGACCCACAATCACAATTACATGACCCTATAGGTCAGGGGTCACAAGTAATGATAACAAATAATGAAGTAACCGGCCCTATAGGTCAGTAATCCTTAAAGCTATTAACAAATAATAACGTAAGCAAACCTATAGGTGCGTAATCATTAATGATATTAACAACTAATAAGGTAAGCGACCCCATAGGTCAGTAATCCTAAATAATAACAACAATTAATGCAGTGTACGACCCTCCAGATCAGCGATCATAAATAATGACAACAATTGATGAAGTTCAATGACTGGCCACAATGGCACTCGGTATAATCACTCAAGCAGTCATGGTTCAGTGACGACCACCAGGTCCACGACTGTACCGGCAGGCAATGATGTTAACAGTCGTTATTTGTCACACAACTTCAAATGACATTGAACATAAGGCACACGCAAAAAGGGAGGCAATGGCACAAAAATTAATTCACACAATTAAACTGAATTGCCACGATGAAGTGGTTGTTGTTTTAATACTCATCTGGGGCGACTGGACAGCTACACCATCGCAAATACGGCCGACACTGGAACCAGATCCAATAAACCTGCAACTAACAGCGACCCATCTACGCTCACAATTCTCTTGCTGCACTAGAATGGCAGTGACCCTAAAACATAATCACACTAGCCTGGATGTAAGCACCAGCTTGCACTGACGGACGACGTTCTTTTATCGGCTTAACGTGGTGGCATTACTCTACACAAAACGAACCTGGCCACAATGGCACTCTCCACACTACGACAGTTAAAACCAGAAGAGGAGCACTCTTCACTACGACAGACGAAACCAGAAGAGCGAACGTTATCGAGAAGGCCTCCCTCATCACACCATGCACATGCGCCCAGTCATGCCAACATATAGACATCGGATCGACTTTGCGCCATGTAACCAGTCGTTCACCAGACATAGAAAGACAGCAGATGACCCCCAGTTCCGCTGTATTTTAATCGTAGACTTAATAGAATTAAACGAGCAGGGATACTGAAGGTATCACCCGCTCGATGATCATTATATATGAACACACATGGTCTGTGTCATCCTAAATACTCACTCGCGTGAGAACACATCAAATAGAAACAAAATTTTAAAAAATGATGAGAGATTAACAATAGAAAAAAACAAGTTACGATATCTGGGTCGTAACAATATATATATATATATATATATATATATATATATATATATATATATATATATATATATATATATATATATGTGTGTGTGTGTGTGTGTGTGTGTGTGTGTGTGCGTGTGTGTGCGTGCGTGTGTGTGTATGTATACATCCATACAGGGTGATTCACGAAACCGTTGGTTAGAATCTTTTGTACTTGTAATCGGAATTTCGATTTGAAAATTTCAGGGTAGTCCTAGTCAAGGCTGATATTTCAGGCTAATATATTTCCAAGATGGCGGCACATCCGGTTTTACCGGAACTACTATCGACTCGGTTTTTTCAAGTGGTACATCCTATATATTATTGCGTTTTCAGATTCAGCGCTGAATTCTACATCAACTTTGCTGAGGTCGCTATGTCCAAAATATTAGCCGTTTCAGAGTTAATCCGAAATTTACGAAGTTTTTCACCGACATATGCCACCACATGAATCAAGGTATCTATGGGTTGAAAACAACGTATGGTCTGAAATTTTCTGGGGGTCATATAAAAAGGTCGTTTCATCTATTCAAATGAAAACTTTCCTCAAATTAAATACTAGCTGTTCAGAAACTGACTTTAAAGTTATCGATGCGAAATCTGGAAAAAAATTTCAAATGGGACATCCTGTATTTTATTATGCTATTGGATATAAAACTTCAATGTCTATGTGAGCCTATTAGGCTTCGCTATATCTATCTGGCGGTTTCCTAATAAACAGATATTTACTGACTTTCAACAAATTCCCAAGGTGTTGTGCATGGAAAAAATTGCAATAAACAGACAACTACAGGTGACATTTTCATTTCAAATTTTAGTTGTCAAATGAATTAATACTTGTGGTTGATCTTTAATATTGTACAAAATGAGTAGTCAGTTGTGTGGTTATACAAATCCTGTTATCTTAGATTTATTTTAAATTCACTGGGAAAGTGGTAGGCAGAAGTTGCCGCGCTTTTAATAATAAGTATCCTGAATTAGCTGCTATGATCGATCAGAAGTTAACACGCATTGGGGCCAATTTTTTACGTCTGAATCTTAATCCAGTTAAGCAAGTTCTTCGTTCAGTTGAAGAAGATGAAAATAATGAGATCAGCGTCTTAGCCTATTTTCAGCCTTACCCACAATCGTCTATACGTGCAGCATGTGTCGATTTGAGAATAAGTTATTCATCAATTCAAAGAATTCTCTCAAAGCACAAATATCACCCTTACTCTTGTGTGCCAGTACGGGAACTTTGTGCAGGTGATAATGAGAAGTTTGTTGCGTTTTGTGAATTCATAATCATGAAACTCGAAGAAGACAGGAATTCACTTTCAAAGAACATATAGACGGATGAATCAAAATTTACACGGCATGGGTTAATAATAGAAGGAATTCGCATCATTGGGCAGAGAGCAATCCTCATATAGCAAGAAGTTCACACTTCCAGCACAATTTTGGATTCAATGTTTTTTGTTTGTAATCTTCGACAAAGTAACATATGACATTTATGATGATAATTTGAAGGATATTTTCGCATACTAAGGGGTTGTGTTACAAGCTTCTTGGATCATTTGCCACTCAGTTCTATAAGATATTGCTGGTATCGAATGGACGGGGCTCCTCCGCACTCAACCTTTGCGGTTTATGAGGAGTTGTCACGTCTGTTTGAAGATCGCTGGTTTGGAAGTAATGGACCTTGGAGATGACCACCCATATCGCCTGACTTGACTCCCCTCGATTTTTATTTGTGGGCTGACGTCAAGAATCAGGTATATTCTAGTCCAATTGAGACCAAGGAAGAATTGCTCAACAGAGTGGTCACCAGTCTAGAAAAATTGTCAGCAGATCATTTGAGGAAAGCGACAATCGATTCTGTCCATTGCCGAGTTTTGATGTGCTTGGAACAGAAAGGGCATCATACCGAGCATGTCACCTGATTTAAGTAATATTATTACATTATTCTACTTTGATAGTTTCGAAGTTCAAAACGTACTGCTAATCATTTAAACACATTTAAGTAGTTGGAGAAGAAATTTGATAAATGCGTGCATTAACTTGTTGCATTTTTTTCCGTGGCCAACTTCTTGGAACCTTGTTGAAAGCCAGTAAATATCTGTTTATGCGGAAACCGTACTAGATAGGTATAGGGAAACCTAGATAGCCTATTGACTAGGTCTACCTTGACATTTTCAAATCAAAATTCCGATTACAGGTACACAACATTCTAATCAACGGTTTGGGTGAATCACTCTGTATATATATATATATATATATATATATATATATATATATATATATATATATATATATATATATATATATATATAGTTATGTTCAACGGGGTTCTGGATTCGTTGACTAACAAAACACAGCTTTTCAAATTACTAATTTATTATAAGCAACTATTTTCCAACACCAGTATCAACTAAAATATTTCTCTCTATTAATAAAGGTCCATAGAACTGTATTCCACTATTCGCCTTCTATTATCGCTCCTTAAACACCAATACTTACCGCTGACCCGGCGTAAATACCAAAGAGACAAGACAGAAAATGGTAGATTACATAAAAGAGCGTAGCTCACATGTTGATGAGTTGGAGGTTGTCAACATAATGTCTTTGTTTTCTTGTAAAATTGTAAATCGCTGGAGAAACAGTGGAAGAAATAAAAAGCAGTTTCTCAAAAAACACGTCATTTGGCTAAAGGATTTTGTGTACACATTTAAACCTACAGGTACTTTTAAAAAGTTTTCGGAAAGTCCTAAGCGATTTAAAACTGCAAAGGGCTTTGAGAATGTCAGCGAACGAACCAAAAGAAGGCGGACGAAAACCTTGGTTGAAAATTATAGCCCGCACGAATTTGCGTTTGATGCGCAATCAAGTTTTACCAAAGAAGGAAAAAGAAATGTTGCTTCTGTGATTAAGGAAGCAACTTTTTGAACAGCACAAGAAATAAAATTAATTAAGGATATTCTTCTGCAAAGTTTTTTTTTTACCTTATTCCTCAGAAGACGCTTTGGCTTTAACAGTCGATATAAAGCTAAACAAATCACAATACATTAAGCTAAGAGAGGGTGCTAAAAACGAAATTGCGATATTTTCCCTTCTTACGATTTAGTTCTTCGAGCCAAAAGAGAGTGCTATCTAACGAATATCACTATCACTGAATATATGGCCGAAGTAAAATTACAAAGTCTTTTAGATCATACCAGGAAGCGTTTATGCATGGTGCAAAACGAAGTGTTAGAGCAAGTTTTGGAGGATGAAGCTTCTGATTTTCAAATCGTTTCCAATGGGGGTTTGATGGTAGCTCCAACTAATTCACATATAAGCAAGTGTTTCAAAATGACCATAATTTGACTGATTCAGATTTGTTACTAACACCTATTGTACTATTGAGAATCACATGTAAAAAAAATTCTGGTATGTAGGTTATTTGGCAAAATCCCCGATCTTCTTCTACACGGTTTTTATATCGATCAACTTTCAGTTCATTAAGGAAACACATGATGTTATTAAAAAAGAAAGTAAGCGCGTAGAATGTCAGATTAAGAACCTGGTTCCAATGTCTTGCACAATTATGGGAAAAGATATCGAGATACGTCATCTTCTGTTAAAAACAATGCTGGATGGTAATATCGCAAATACTCGGGCCGAAAATTATTCGAGTCAATTTTGTTATATCTGCAAGGCGACACCCAAACATATGAACGACATAGAAAATATTCTAAATAGACCCTGTAATATGCACACGTTTCAGTATGATCTGTCTGTCCTCCATGTGAATATAAAAAATTTTGTATGTATTTTGTATGTTTCGTATCGTCCAAAAATCAAAAAATCGCGTCTTCAAGCGCCTGAGATCAATAAAAAAAAGTCGATGAAACAAAAAGAAATATTATCTCCAAATTTCACCAAGAGACGGAACTTCTTGTAGACGTTGTTAAGCAAGGTTCTGGCAATACTAATTATGGCAAAACAGGAAGACGTTTCTTCAAGAATCCAAAGAAAGCATCTGAAATCACTGGAGTCGATGAAGACCTTATCTTTAGGTTTGCGGTAGTTTTACAAGCGATTTCTTGTGAGCACAGACTGCAGTATGAAAATTTAAATATTATGCGCTTCAGACAGCCAAATTATTTGTTCAGTTATATAACTGGTATTACATGTCCAGCAGTGTATACAAAATATTGATCCACGGTGCTGATGTATATACTCTTTTGCTACCTATTGGACAACTGAGCGAGGAATCCTTGGAGGCACATCATAAAGTGTGTCGTTATTTTCGTCTTAATAGTGCAAGAAAAACTAGCAGAAAAGATAATGACGAGGACCTCATTCACATTTTGCTAGCCTCTTCAGATATGATAATCTCATCATTGAGACCACTACCTAAAAATAAATTGTGTACCTTATTTCCAGAAGTTCGTAATCTACTAGATATTGCCCATACGCCATTTGTATCATCAGAAACTCAAAGTAAAGAATCTCTTGAGGACTCTATAGATAATTATGACTCTGAAGTTGATAATTTTCAAAAATATTTATAGCTAGAAAAAATTTTAAAACATTACTCCTGAAAATTATGGGAAATGAACATGTAACTTCAGTTATGAGATGAAATACAGGTGGTTCCATTTGAAATAAAAGACAAAATGCTATTTAAATTTCCTCAATTTGAAAATTGTGTAATGAACACCCTGTTTGATATGCACAATATTTGGCGAATGTAACCTCCAACTTTAACTGTCAGCTACGTAATGGGAGGGTTTTTATCTTCATTCATCATGGTACTCATGCAACCAATAAATTTGTTTAACTTTGTTTTGACGAAAATTTTCACATTTTCTTGAATAACTCGGCAACGCCGCACAATGGGTTAGAGGCGGAAAAAATATATATTTATTATATGTCATATAAGCCATATTATTTTCTTTTTGTGTTCTTAGAGAGTGATTTATTTTAGCTATTATATTCGAATTCGCTTTCAGCTGACATAGCTGCATGTTTTCAAAGTTACCTAAAAATCGTACTTAAAAAAATCTGGAAAAGTGCTTTCAGGTTCAACGTTTTAATTTTTTATAAGAAATGGCTTAATGGGTTTTAGTATTTTTACTGAGTAAGTAGGGACTTTACGTCATATATATATATATATATATATATATATATATATATATATATATATATATATATATATATATATATATATATATATATATATATATATATATATGTATATATATATATATATATATATATATATATATATATATATATATATATATATATATATATATATATATACATATATATATATATATATATATATATATATATATATATAAATATATATATATATATATATATATATATGTATATATATATATATATATATATATATATATATATATATATATATATATATATATATATATATATATACATATATATATATATATATATATATATATATATATATATATATATATATAATAAATTATAAAACTTTATATAAAAGAGTCATGCCAAATTTTCAAGGTTCTACTATGAAACTGTTTTTAGGTCTCAAAGTCTTAGAATTTTAACTACTAGCTACATGAACCTACATGTTCTGACCAGTTTAATTATTTTATCTGTGTGTGTGTTTTGTTTCTTTAACGTCGGCCTATTTCCGCGACTATGGCCAATCACCGACGCCAGGGAGCAGTTTCAGCTCACTATCCTGGAAATTTTGCCGAACCCCTGCCTTTCTGTAAGGAGGGTAGGGATCTTTAACGTGCCCAACGGGACACAGGACCGACGGCTTTACGCCCCCTCCGAAGGGCGGAACGTGCAGACATTCAACTTGCTCAAATACAATGCCAGAAACTCGGTTGATGTTAATTTTACAGTTTGTACTGAAATAGTGAAAGGAGTACCCTGGGATCGAACTCAGTACCCTTCGGTTCAGAGGCACACGTTCTTACCCCTGAACCACCGAGGTTCTTATTTTATCTGTACTTTGACCTAAGTGATAAGGCAGAAATCAACTGCATATATCTGCGGATAAATACATAGTTGGCGGTGCTTTTTGTTACTGTGGCAGCGGGCATCATAACAAAATCATAATTGACTTGGTATTTCACCCTGTATAACAATACGCATGGCAATTTGACTTATCCTGTATGTATAGCCTTAGAAGGATCAAATAATTTTTCTGTGAGAAAAAAAAAACAACTGATAAAGTATTTAGAGCTTTTATAAGAAGATCTGAATTGAGGATGGTCTAGTACTCGGTATCTGTTTTTTCTTAACATTTTTAGATGGTAGATTTAAAATATATATCATGCTAAAATATACGTACTACCATTACCATTTGCAAAAACCAACAACATACAAATGATATATTCGAACATTTTGTGATACAGGATTTTTCCGAAAAATGCCGATTCTGACCCAATGTGCGCCGCATCGAAAATCCAAAAGGGGAATGTCGTTGGAAACGTTAATTGATGAATAAAAAAATGTATAATTATATAGGGTGTTCCATTTAAGAAAACTAATGCGAAAGGTGCTCTGCTGAGGCGAATCACCCTGTATATGTGGAAATATCTTCTAAATGTGCTTATTTGGGTATCACATCAATGGATATAAAAAAGTTTCCTCCAAATCAGTTTTATAAGGCAGTTATGAGACTTTAACGCACCAGTCAGCCAGCCTGTAAACGTATATCTCAATGTTTACGTTCGACTTCCTAAACCAATTATTTACAATTCAATTAAAAAATCAGGTCAATATCAAAATTAAACAAAGCTACAGAAGATGCGTTTTATTTGCTTCAATGCTTAGTACAAAGTTATATAGGTTATCATGAAACAAGTTAATGTTTTGAAGATTATGGATGTTTGCTACCAAGAAACATTGCAAACTTGCATAGGAGACTTTAGCGCAACTTTCAAATGGAACAGTTATTTTGTCAGCTTGTTACTTCCCTTCATTTGTGATCTTGCGCAAAGTTACAATAGTGATGTCGGTGTGACTTTGGGGTATGTTAATTTGCTATTCATAACCCGTTGCATTTTACCACTTAGCTTGCATTGCCAGTTATCTGTAAGTTTTTCATGGTGTGTTTAGTTAAAAGTCATAAAACACATTTGAACAAAACGGTACCTAACTGAAACCTCTTAAACTGTAAACAAAAAATTGCTGGTTGGCATTAAATAGGTTGCTTTCAGATAGTCCGGATGATTTTTTCGACGAAAAATCGGCTCAGGATGCCATAGCTCATGTGACGAAAAATATTGTTATCGATATGGACACCGGTACACCGTGCTTATGTTTTTTCATCGACCTCGTAAAAGCCTTATGCACGGTTGATCACGAAGAATTGTTGGTTTTATGGAAAATATTTATAAATTGCTAAGCAGCTATCTTCGAGGAAGAAGATAGTATGTTATGGTAGATGAATATACTAGCTTACAAAGGGAGGTAAAGTATGGAGTTCCATAGGGCACTTTTATTGGGCCTCTTCTCTTAAATATCCATATACATGAGTTTTTCTTGCAGACGTCCGAAGGTGATATGGTTGGTTCGTCTGATGATACTGCGATATTTTAGGACTCACACTTGGAATGTACTTAAATGAAAATCTGAAAATGATCGAAGGCATATAATAGAATTGTTTAATTCAAAATTACTAACAGTTTATTTGGATAAAACAAAATGCTTGCCTTTTGCTAGCTACTTCAGTGGTGTGCCTTTGTCTTCCTCTTTAGAAATTGCTGATGTGGATAGACGCTGGAAATACGTTCCGAAAAAAAGATTTGGGAGTGGAAGTCGGTTGCCATCTAAGGCGGGACGCCCACATCGACACCTTGATAAAAACAGTTCGCTTTCAAGTAGCAGATTTAAACTATATCGAGACATATTTGAACCTGTACAACTCATAATTCTATATTAGTCCCTTGTTGAGAGTCGCCCTTTATATGTTAATGTAGTTTGGAAAGAGGCGGTAAAAAGTCACATAAAAAGATTGGAAGTTGCTCAAAAATTGGTACTTAAAATAATTAGGAAAAGATCCTATAGTTATCTCCCTGAACGTCTTTATCAGGAGATGCAAGTTCGGCTTTTATTTTAAATTCATCTTGGAGGCGTTGGGATTTGGCAATTTAAGAATCGGAAAAGATTAGTTCGTACAGTCCATAACGATAGCACACGTTTGACTGTATCGGCCGATGTAGTCGAAAAATTCCAAAAAGCACTAACTCGTTGCCCTTACCTTTAACTGGACTCGAGACTTTTTTAATTGCCTTCCCCGGAAATAAAATTCGGTCAATGAGACTTAAAAAACCATAGAGTTGGATCTTGACACGGTCCCGCCCAAACTCACGTAAGTTGATACATGAACAGATCTGTTAATGTTTTCGGAGCCTAGTACGTCTTTACTCTGTGCGTGTGCGTGCGTGCGGGCGTGTGTGTGTGCGCATGTGTGTATGTGATGCAAGGATTATGACAGTTTGTGTGTGCATAGTCCTGTATTGTGGCTAACGCTTAGATTGTAGCAACTTTTCTGGTTGCCACAGATGAAAATCTCCAAACGGTATGCATTCCTCGAAAAAAAAAAGTACATACGTCATGATTCTTTATCGCACCGCAAACGTGTAGAAACATTCGGAAGGTGATTTCATCGATTCGTTGAGAAACACTTAGCGGTTTTATATTTTTTATGTGAGTTGCCATTTGTGGTTTCCGTGTATACATATAATAAACCAACTTGTGACTGCTACTCAGGAAATACTGGTTCTAGCGCACCCTTCAGTATACACTTGAAAGAGTTTATTGCTGTCTGGGCCTTGAAATTTGAAACTACAGCATAAATATTGTATTGTTGTTTTATTCAATTCATCCGACTACCGGCAAAACATAAGCTCGTATATGATATTGCAGTGGTGTTAGTGTAACTACCAGAAGAATACGATTTCGAAATTAAACATCCGTCAAATCAGAAATGAAGCATGTCGATGCTTTAAGTCGTAACCCTGTTTTCGAAGGGGAGGTCTGCGCGAAATATGAAGAATGCACCACGATGATATTGGGCATTTTTCGGTAGAAAATATATTTTTTCTTTAAGGTCGGCCTATTTCCGCGACTATGGTCAATCACCGACGCCAGTGAGCAGTGTCACCTAACTATCCTGAAATTTTTTCCGAAACCCTGCCTTTCCATAAGGAGGGTAGGGATCTTTAACGTACCCAACATTGCATTGATACGGGACCGATGAGTCCAGGCTCCCTCCGAAGGGCGCAACGTGCAGACATTCAGCTTGTTCAAATACAATGTCACAACCTCGGTTGATGTTAATTTCACATGCAGCATGTACTGAAAATGTGAAAGGAGAGCCCTGTGACCCAACCCAGCACCCTTCGGTTCAGTGGCACACGTTTTTACCTCTGGACCACCGAGGCCTTGTTTCAGAAGTTGTTTCTAGTAAATATTCGTTCAAGCGAATGGAACGATTTGTAAAGAAATATGTGAGAAATTGTCTTAATTGCTTATATTTTAAAACTGCTGCTGGAAGGAAACCATTATATTTGCATCCTATAACAAAGATACCTGAACATTTTCATCCCATCCATGTAGATCATTTAGGACCGTTTATCAGAACTAAGAAGAAAACACGCATCTGTGCGTTGCTGTTGATGCTTTTATAAAATTTATATTAATTTGCCCTGTTAAAGAATATCCAGACACATAATGTTATATAATCCCTACGAGAATTGATTAAGGTGTTCGGAGTCCCTCGACGGATTATCAGCGTAGGCGGCAGGGCCTTTACTTCCAAATTATCTAAAGATTTATGTATTTAAACTCATGTGACTCACTACTTAAATGCTGTCGGAATACATCACGCAAACGGTCAACGAGGACAAAGGAGACGAGAAAGTTCTGAGCATACAACTTGTGTTAAATAGTACACTAATAAAGCCATTGGTGTAACACCCAGCCAAGCTTTGTCTGGGGTTCGCGTATCTAACACGGGCAACATTCTGAGCAAGATGGAGCTGAAACGGCATTTAATGTGACAGCTATTCGAATAGGTATGATTCAGAGAGCTAAAGCCTATCAAGCAGTGAATAGGAAACGGTTTGGCAAGAATAGAAGAGCACCAAACGAATTTCGATGATTTAGTTTTAACAAAGGACGTTAGCAACCCTGCAAGTGGTTTGTTAAAACTAAATCATCGAAATTCGTTTGGTGCTCTTCTATTCTTGCCAAACGGTAGTTTAACGCGGTAGTTAAATTCAAGATCCCGTCACTTGCTCTGCAAAAAGGATATGCCCTCAAAAAATGTATAGGAATAGAGAAAGGCAAAAGAAATTTTAGAAAAGATGAATATTTGCCATCCTTCCTGATGCTGATAGAATTGGAATGGAATACTAAACTTTCATCTAACGTCCTAGCGATACTGAATAGCAGAAAATTGAATTCCAGCGAATTGGCTTCCATTGACCACTGACCTAGTGACAATTGGTCGTTTATTAAATGACGAAATGAAATATACTCTATCAAGGTTGAGGGATGATGCAAGATTTCCGCTATGGACAAAGCTAACATCTTTGACACTGTCACGCATAGTACTTTTCAATAAGACGCGATCAAGTGAAGCTTCCAAGATGACAATTGCACAGTACTCTTCTAGCCCACACTGGAATTACAGTGAAACTGATGCCATTCAACACTGGTTAATTCATTTTGTGAAGCAATTGGCTAAAAGTTTAGTGCTCATTGAAATATATGGGGAACGTGGACATAGAGTTTCAGTTTTATTGACAGGAGAAATAAGGGACTCCATAGATCTCTCGATAAATAGCAAATCTCTTTGTGGGATAACCCAGGACAATCCTTACGTATTTGCTGCTGGAGGGGGCAATGGCCACAAAAGAGAACATGATGATAGACGAAAATGGTCTCTAGAGACAAAAATAGCCTCACCAAAATTAGTAATAGAAACTAAGCTCCGAGAATACGTAGCAACAGTCTGTCAAGTGTTCAATTTGATGGAAAATCAACAAGATTAGGTGGATCGCCATTTGGAGCACAATATAATGGCGCATCGTAACTTTTATCGACTTCACGAAAACGCTGTTGAATTTGCTAAAGGCAGCAGAATACTCACCGCATTAAAGAAGGTAGCACCAAAACGTTTGCAGGCAAATGTACCGTTTAAATAAATGAATTGACTAGACTGACAGTAATATACACTGTAAGAACTAAGTGTTAATGTTGATAGATACCAAAGAATGTGTGTAATAACAGACGTGATGTAGTATTGTGTGCTAGCATACTGAGCTACTTTACCTCTGTATTAATGACCTTGCCCTATATATATATATATATATATATATATATATATATATATATATATATATATATATATATATATATATATATATATATATATATATATGGTATCTATAAGAGGGTCACATAACGTCGCTCAGAAGTCAAAACCTCGTATCTCGATTTTTCACGATTTCGAGTTACGAGCTTCAACATTACATATATATTATGGCGCATCTGTCGCAACAAAACCTCGTGTGTTTATAGCCGCAGCAAAGAGCATGCGCTGCATTCATTTCAAAAACTCGTATCTCAATTTTTGTTCTATAACCTCGTATCTTGCTGCTCGGCGGGAATCAACCTGTTGTTGGTATTAATTTGTTTTTATTTTCATGGTTATCCTTCGTGTTTTATGGTGTGAATATCCACAATGGTAAGTACATTATATTAGTCTACCTAAGATTTACATGATAATCATTATTAAATAAATGTAGGTATTTCTTTAAATTTACTATCCGGCTTTCCTTTAAAAAGTGAGGTTATGAATTGAAATGTAAGGTTTCACTCAATCTCTGGTTACTTACTAAGTATGAGAATAGCAATAATAAATCATAATATGCCTGTTTGACGTAGTAAAATGTGTTGTAAGACCTATTTTCTTAAGCTATGAGTTACGAGGTTTTCGTATAGTTGGTCTGCTATTGTTTTGATTAAAGATACGAGGTTTTTGCCGAGATTTTTTTAATTTTCTCACTTTATATATTGTTATAAATAAAAATTAAATATCTGTATACTGTTCTAAAATAAAGAAATACAGTGATACCTATATGGAAATAAATTCAGATATTTTTATGTAAGGAGATTCGATCGTTCTGCGTTCTAGGAATTAATTTTCGTATCTACTGAACTTAAGAATAATATCATATTAATGAAAAATTAAACACTGCAAGTAGTGTAGGTTGAATAATTTAATCTACCTATGTCCTATATTTTGTGAGATTATTCTGAATTATGAGTACATGAAGTACTGAGTCGGGTTTTTTTTTCTAGACAACACGTTCTTATAAAATACTGGAAATGGCTCTTCGCCAAGCAGAATTAGAATATGCAACTCATGTTCACAATCACAACACAAGAAATGACGTTCCGATGAACAACGAATGCCATAGCTCATCTTACTCTGCATTAGATAATGTGAGCATTCCAACAGTGTCTACAATACCTAGCAGCTCTACTTTTGGAAAGTCTACACCAGAAAGAAGCAAAACAAAAAATGACGAAGATGATATTAGTATCCCGGACACATGCATCCCAGACCCATTTGAAGATTCTGGTTCCAGTTGCCACCCCACAGACATCTCATCAGACTCAGAGAATGAAATTCAAGAAAGAAGAAAAAGCAAGAAACGTCAACGTTCGCAACAACCAACGATTGTCGTTGATGCGGAGAAATCGCTAGCAGAAGTTATACGAAAGAAAAAGGGCCATTCAGAAACTTCCTTATGGAAAAGAAATGTTTCTAAATTAATGAGAATGAAAGGAACGGAATATGATACAAAAAAGATTGAAAAAAATGGGACAGTCGTTAATCTGAAGAAAAGTCCAAGAGAAATGGGGCCAAGATGTAATTCATCGAGGTGCTTGAAATCTAAAGAAAAAAGGCAGTGCTCTAGAATTACTGAAGAACAGAGAAAACGCATATTTGAAGAGTTTTGGGCTCATATGGACTGGAGGCAAAGGAAGATCTTTGTAGCTACTTTAGTCAACAAAAGTGCAACTAAAGAGAAAACTACCAAAACAAAATCTCGACGTGGTGTAAGTTTGTCTTACCACTTGAAAGTAGAGAATTCTCTTGTACCCGTCTGTAAAAAAATGTTTCTGGCTACTTTGAATGTAGGAGAGTGGAGCGTACTTAACTGGGTAAAAAATAGCTCAGATTCTGGTATAGTGCAAAACACTACAAAATTTCCAAATAAATCTAGAACAATTAATTCCGAAAAAAGACTTAAAATTAAGGAATTTTCCCAGCGTCTTCCTAAAATGCCTTCTCACTACTGTCGATCTTCAACTAACAAGCTGTATCTGGAATCAATTTTTCAGTCATATAGTGAAGTGTACAAATTTTATAAAAATGAAGTTGTTCCAGAAGATGCCACAGGGTATGATGTATTCCTTTCGGAAATGAAAAATCTCAATATAGACATTTTTCATCCTCGAAAAGATCAATGTGATCTAAGTTTCTCACAAAAATTAGGAAATGTAACTTTGGAAACATACACACAGCATATTAATCAGAAAGATCGGGCACGAAGAGAGAAAAATGTTGACAAAGAAAGAGCTTTGGCTGGAGAAGTATGTGTCTTCACTGTAGATGTGCAGGCAGTCCAACTTGTTCCCCATGTACCTGCAGGAATGGTGTATTTTAAGCAAAAATTAGCAGTACATAATTTTACTATTTACAATTTGGGCAATGACAAAGTTGTATGCTACGTTTGGCATGAGGGCGAAGGAGGGATGGATAGTAACTGCTTTGCTTCTTGTTTAACAGATTTTATGTCCGAAGAATTGGATGAGACTGAAAAGTCCAAAACCAAAATTTTTTATAGTGACGGTTGTTCCGCACAAAATCGTAATGTTACTTTGGCTAATGCGTTACAGTACTATGCAATCTTAAACGACACTATTATTATTCAAAAGTACCTTGTTAAAGGACACTCGCAAATGGAGTGTGACAGTGTACATTCTACTATTGAACGAATGAAAAAGAATAAATGCATTTATTCACCTTCAAATTTTGTTCAAATAATTACTGATGCCCGAAAGGATTCACAAAAAGGTCCCTACAAAGTAAAGTATATAAATCATACATTTTTCAAAGATCATTCGAATATTAAGTACTATTCTTCGATTCGTCCTGGCAAAAAAGTTTCAGACCCATGCGTGACCGATCTAAGAGCTTTAAAGTATTCCAAAGAACTTCCAGCCCATTACAAATTGACTTTCGATGAAGACTGGCAGCCTTTACCCTCTCGTGCATCCACTTCAACTGGAGAGATAAAAAAACTTTATGACTCCCCCCTACCTTTAAAGGGTGACAAGTTTAACCACTTACAGTCTCTCAAGTCAGTTATCCATGAAGACTATCACGGTTTTTATGATTCGTTGCGCCATTGAACAGCATCATCTCTAATTTCCAATGAACTATACCAAAGTTAGAGTTTAGAGAGAAAACTTAAGTCTAAACCCTGTTTTTTAAGAGTTTTATTTGCCTGGTTTGAACTTTTTTATTCATGTAAGTTACTTTATCATAATACTCAGAGATCAACAAGAACCTGTTAGTTAAAATAATATTCCATTTATTTTGTTTTTTGTACTATTTTTTAGGATTGATATAATCTCCCATTTCAATACGTATTATGTATTATTTGTGTTGTATTAACCAGAATAAATCTTAAGTAAATTGTGTTTTTAAATACTAATATTTAGTAACATAATCACGTAACTCAATATAATAATAGTATCGATTGGAACCAAAAAGCTCGTATCTCGCATTTTTTCTTCCATATAAAAAAAAGAAAGGCAGTAGTGCACAATCCACTTTCATACAAAATTGAAATCAGTTATAATACATAAATGTTCAAAAATAACCCACAATTACATATTTTTACTTTGCTAGGGGAGTTTTTGCTGTTTTCTGGAAAACTACAAATTTAGAGATACGAGGTTTTGACTTCTGAGCGACGATATACATATGTATATATATATATATATATATATATATATATATATATATATATATATATATATATATATATATATATATATATATACATACATACATACATACATACAAGCCAACAACACACTCTTTAAAATACCCCATACAAAGCCTAAAAGAAACATATTTCACTTACTTTTGGTGTATGCAATGTTTATGCACTGTATGGCAGGGAAAAACTAAATTTTACAGATATAAATGTGTCAGAGAGAATGAGGCAAATGCATGGCAATGCTATAATTAGATTATAAGAAGTGTAGGGCCTATGTAAAGTGAAATAAGATCCAGGTCAAAATAGACTATTAAAGTGATTAGACTGAGTGCGGGAAAATCAGTAATATGACAAGCTAGAAAGACTATAAAGTAATGAAAAAACGAATATTTGAACAGTACGAACTGTATGAGTAGTTTTAAGGTAGTTCAAAGTGTTATTGTTTTTTAGCTTTAAGAATATTGTTTGGTAGTTTTTAAGGATATTAAGATGAAAGAGTGTTGTATGTAACTTTAAGAAATGTCACATAACCTAGAGATAAGACCAGCTGTTTTTATTTAGAACAAATGTCAAACTGACACCCAAAATTATAGTATAGGTTAACAGATAAGGACCACATGTCAAACTGACATTGAAATTTTAATGTAGGTTAACTAATCTGTCAACTAAGGTCAAGGACCAACAACAATGATAAATTAGGTATCCCTAGCAATAATGAAGGCGGTTAGTATTGTATAAAAATTTGTTATGATTTTTGATTTGAAAGAAGGCCTAAAGCAGTTTTTTAATTAGTAACGCTGGTGACGTTAAAAAAATAATAAATAGAGGGGAAAATTTTTATAAAAATTATTAGATGGTAATTTTTGGTAGTAAAAGAGATAGTTTGAAAATTTAGATAAGAGGAATTTTGAAAAGAAATTTAGTAGCAAGAGGGATTTAGAATGTGTGGAAAACAAGGAAAAAAATCTACAGCAGTCGCTGGTCTGATAATCCAACTCAGGAAAGTCAGCTAAGGCAATAAAGTCTGAGTGAGTACAGTAAAGCAATAACTTACCTTTTGTTGTGTGATATATACATCGCTCCAAGAAAGTAGTAAAACTATTATATATCAAAAGAAAATAAAGGGGGGCCATTGGTAAAATAATCATCTTCAGACTTCCATTTATAACACCAAGTGCTTGCAGCACCATCTTCTGACCTTAAAGGTCAGTAACCGTGCCCAACCAGTGAAAGAAACTTGTCTATTGACTGCACGTCGAAATAAAGCATGATATAAACCATATAAACACCAATAGGTGTCGGTACCTATTGGTTTATAAAGCAGCGAGGTTCGTGTGCATACCAAGGATCTTAAAATTAAGCAAATAACACTGGTTAGTTCATTTTGTGAGGGTTTCTTATCGTTTCAAAGAAAAAATAAACAAAGCACTAAATTAAAAAGTAATAAGTATAGTATAAGTAGTAAATAAGCATTAGGTTTTGTTAGTTGCAATAGTTCAATAAATATTCAATTTCTGTGAGCATATAAGGACTTTTTCTTATATATATATATATATATATATATATATATATATATATATATATATATATATATATATATATATATATATATATATATATATATATATATATATATATATATATATAAGCATTTCAAGCAAAGATCATAGGGCAATATATTTCAAAATTTAAAATTTAATCATACTTTTGGAAATGATATTAACTTCATAGAACCTGGACCCACTTGCTGAAAAAAGCACCCTGAGTTGAGAGTAAGTTTATACATTTCATCAGTCCATATTTTAGTGGCATATTGCAATAAAAAAAGGCATTGAGTACACCAAGGTGTAATTTACACACAAACCTTTGGTGAGCACACATATTTACAACACATTTCACTCTACATTACATGTAGATGAAACTTACAAAATAAATACACTTAGAAACTTACTTCACATAAAACATTAAATATATATGTGTATATAAACCTATACGTAAACTAGTCACCATATCAAGTATCTCAATAATAATAATCATAATATAAAACTTAAAATTAATTTTCTTTATCAATTGTCGCCTAAACCTGTGAGCTTTCGAGGTCCACAAGTAAAATAAAAATAAATAAAAAATAAACTAAACACAGTAAGAAAGTCGGGAAAATGTCCAGAAGAAGAAAAATGACCTTGTCAATATATATATATATATATATATATATATATATATATATATATATATATATATATATATATATATATATATATATATATATATATATATATTGCATCCTTACATACCACTAGAACGTCATATTCTCTCCAGGGAACTGAAGATGCTGCAAAATGGAACGACTGCCTGAGCCCAGAGTGTTTCTTCGTTATGCACACATCAATGTTTGACAATGAAATGAGACAGAATTGGGGTACCAAGAATCAAGGAAGCAGGGAGGGTGTTTAAAGAATTAACTGAAGGCACTCATTTTCTCATGGACATTAAAGAGATACAAATTGGACCAGGACCTCAAGCCTGAACGCAGTGCACTACAATCGACTGCAGTGGACACCAGAGGACAAGCAGAGGATGAACAGAGAAACAAGGGCTTGGTACAGTGAATTAAGAGGGTTGATAGTGGAGGGTTACCTAAAAGCTAGCCCTGAAATGCTCATGGGAATGTAAAATGCGACATCAACAACACTGGGTTTAGTCCGCTGCAACTTCAACATGTCCCCCCTGATGATGTCAGTAACAACTCTTAGATGAAGCGATGTCTGTATTGATGGCGAACCCCCCACTGAATTTGAGATGCGTTGAGATGGATCGAAAAAACAGGGGAATGATAGGGTTAAATGCCACCTTAAAGAAAAGCTTGTATTTTGTTGAAGGATATAGAGAATATACAAGCTGGTATCAGGACAAGAAATATGTGGGAAATTGTCTTAACTGCTTATATCTTAAAACTGCCGCTGGAAAGAAACCAATATATTTGCATCGTATAACAAAGATACTTGAACCTTTTCATACCATCCACGTAGATCACTTAGGACCGTTTATCAGAACTAAAAAGAAAAACACGCACCTGTGCGTTGCTGTTGATGCTTTTACAAAATTTATATTAATTTACCCTGTTAAAGACTATTCAGACACATAATGTTATACAATCCCTACGAGAATTGATTAAGGTATTCAGAGTCCCTCGACGGATTATCAGCGAAGGCGGCAGTGCCTTCACTTCCAAATTATTTAAATATTTATGTATTGAAACTGATCTGACTCATTATTTAAATGCTGTCGGAATACCTCGCGCAAACGGTCAACGACGACAAATGAGACGAGAACGTTCTGAGCATGCAACTTGTGTTAAATAGTACACTAAATAAAGCCATTGTAACACTCAGCCAAGCTTTGTCTGGTGTTCGCGTATCTAAACCGGGTAACCTTCTGGAGTTGAAACGGCATTTATTTATTTATTTATTTATTTATTTATTTATTTATTTATTTATTTATTTATTTATTTATTTATTTATTTATTTATTTACTACAATAACTTAACGGGAATTATCCCAAATTAAGAGTATGAATACAATACATATCATACACTATAAAAATTAACATAGTAAAGTTCTACTAATTACCAAGCAGCGATGCAACGTGTCTCATCTCAGACTCACCACAACACAATATGTCTATTGACTGATGCACGCTGTTATAAATGGAGCACGATCTGTAAATCGGTGAGTTAAGCCTAACATTGGTCCTAGGTGGCGGTAGATAAAAGATGTCGTGTCTTCTAGAGTTGACTCTAGGGGTGTGAAAAAGCAGAGTGCGCAACAGTTCAGGACAGACGATCCTACTGTGCAGTAAATTATGTATCAGGGAGAGAGCAGAGTAAACACGCCTAGCCCGCAGAGATTCCAATGAGAACCTCGACAGTAAATCGGCCTGTGGTGTACCGGTAGCGGGATACACCCGATCCGCTCTGTATGCAAGGAACTTTACAAATCTCCGTTGGACACCCTCAAGAGCCCCTATATGGACGTCATACAGAGGAGACCAGACCACACAGGCAATATTCCAGATGCGGCCGCACATAGGCACAGAACAGGAGCCTCAAGGTGTCTGCATTATGAAACGAACCGGAATTGCGAATAAGAAATCCGAGTGTCTTCGATGCCCTAGCAATAGCATGTTCACAGTTCTCCACGAATGAGAGTTTCGAGTCAAAGACAACACCCAAGTCTTTAAAGGTTGCAGGTCTCAGAAGAGGCTGTCCATCCATGGAGTATGGGAACTCGATTACACGGCGGTTGAGCGTATAAGATTTTACAACACATTTTTTAATATTCAGTGGGAGGTTGTTAATGGAGCACCAGTGTTGAACTCTACGCAAACATCTCTCAAGCACTGAACAATCGCAGAGACCAGCAACGGATGAGAAAATTTTTACATCATCCGCATACAGAAGATGGGGTAATTCGATAACATCCGAAATATCGTTGATAAACAGATTGAACAGCAAGGGTCCCAGAACAGATCCCTGAGGAACACCTGATTCAGCCAAGACCTCCACGGACTGACACCCATGATAGTGGACAACACTAACTCGATCACGAAGATATGATTCCATAAACTTCAGCAAGTTCGGTGAGAAATCCATGTTATCCAGTTTCCTCAAAAGAATATCGTGATTTAATCTATCAAAGTCCCTGGAGAGGTCCAGGTAGATAACATCCGTTTGCGACCCCTTGTCCATGGCAGCAGATATATATTCAGTTATGCTGATTAAGTTAGTGGTCGCGGTGTGGCCCCTCACGAAGCCATGCTGAGCGCTGCTAATCACATTTTTTACCGCAAACGAAATTATCTCATGCAGGACAATCTCGAACATTTTCGCAAAGTTGTCCATTATAGCAATTTGTCTATGGTTCTCAATCAACGCAGAATCACCTCCCTTTGGAACAGGTATTGACTTCGCCTTCTTCCAGGTGCTAGGAAATACAGAAGACCCCAGCGATATATTGAACAGTATAGTCAAGGGCTGAACAAGTATGTGAGCACAATCCCTGACCAGAAAAGCTGGAATTTGGTCAGGGCCCGATGTGTGCTTCGGTTTGATCTTAAGCAACGCGCTTAAGACCTGTTCTTCCGAAACATTTGATGTGACAGCTATTCGAATAGGTGTGATTCAGAGAGTTAAAGCGGATCAAGCAGTGAATAAGAAACAGTTTGGCAAGAATAGAAGAGCACCAAGCGAATATCGATGATTTGGTTTTAACAAAGGTCGTTAGCAACCCTGCAAGTGGAACCAGTCAAAAGTTGCGACCAAAATGGAGACGGCCATTTAAAGTTACCAACGTCGTTGGTAATGACCGCATTGCGCTTCACAATATTCCAAGGTATGCACGACCGAGGATCCCGTATGTCAATTTAGATAGGTCGGGCTTAATATAGGTATGATTCAGAGAACTAAAGCGGATCAAGCAGTGAATAAGAAACGGTTTGGCAAGAAAAGAAGAGCATCAAACGAATTTCAATGATTTGGTTTTAACAAAGGTCGCTACCAACCCTGCAAGTGGAACCAGTCAAAAGTTGCGACCAAAATGGAGACGGTCATTTGTAATTACCAAAGTCCTTCGTAATAAACGCATTAAGGTTCAAAATATTCCAAGGTCTGCACGACCGAGGATCCCGTATGTCAATTTAGCTGGGTCAGGTTTGCACGGGATGGGGATTATTAAGTTCAGATGCTACTAGTAGATGGGTGTATGAGTACAAAAACCGGGTTCGAATTGGTTCTGAACGCCTGGATAAAGTTGCTGTAGTCAAATTCAAGATCCCGTCACTTGCTCTGCAAAAGGGATATGCCCTCAAAAAATATGTATCAATAGAGAAAGGTAAAGCTCTCATATCAGGAAATTTGAGGAAAGATAAAAATTTGCCAACTTTCCTGATGCTGATAGAATTGGAATGGAATACTAAACTTTCATCTAACATCCTGACGATACTGAATAGAAGAAAATTGAATTCCAGCGAATTGGCTTCCATTGACCACTGACCTAGTGACACTTGGTCTTTTCTTAAATGACGAAATAAAATATATTCTATCAACGTTAGGGGATCATGCAACAGTTCCGCTATGGACAAAGCTAGCATCTTTGACACTGTCACGCATAGTACATTTCAATAAGACGCGATCAAGTGAAGCTTCCAAGATCATAATTGCACAGTACTCTTCTAGCCCACACTGTAATGACAGTGAAACTGATGCCATTTAACACTGCTTAATGCCTTTTGTAAAACAATTGGCTAAAAGTTTAGTGCTCATTGAAATAATTGGGAAACGTGGACAGAGAGTTTCAGTTTAATTGACTGGCGAAATAAAGGACTCCATAGATCTATCGATCAATAGAAAATCTCTTTGTGGGATAACCCAGGACAATCCTTACGTATTTGCTGCTGGCGGGGACAATGGCCACATAAGAGAAAATGATACTAGACGAAAATGGTCTCTTAAGGCAAAAATAGCCTCACCAAAATAAGTAATAGAAACTAAGCTCCGTAAATACGTAGCAACAGTCTATCAAGTGTTCAATTTGATGGAAAATTAACAAGATTAGGTGGCTCGCCATTTGGAGCACGATATAATGGTGCATCGTAGCTTTTATCAACTTCACGAAAACGCTGTTGAATTTGCTAAAGGCAGCAGACTACTCACCGCAATTAAAGAAGGTAGCACCAAAAAGTTTGCAGGCAAATGTACCCTTTAAATAAATGAATTGACTGGACCTGACAGTAATATACACTAGTATTAACTAAGTGTTAATGTTGACAAATACCAAATAATGTGTGTAATAACAGACGTGATGTAGTATTGTGTGCTGGTATAACGAGCTTCTTTACCTCTGTATTAATCATCTTGCCCTATATATATATATATATATATATATATATATATATATATATATATATATATATATATATATATATATACGGCACCCTTACATACCACTAGAACTTCATATTCTCTCCAGGGAACTGAAGATGCTGCAAAATGGAACGACTGCCAGTGCCCAGAGTGTTTTTTCGTTATGCACACATCAATCTTTGACAATGAAATGAGACAGAATTGGGGTCCCAAGAATTAAGGAAGCAGAAAGGGTATTTAAAGAATTAATTGAAGTCACTCATTTTCTCATGGCCATTAAAGATATACAAACTGGACCAGGACCTCAAGCCTGAAAAACACGCACTACAACCGACTGCAGTGGACACCAGAGGACAAACAGAGGATGAACAGAGAAACAAGGGCTTGGTACAGTGAATTAGAAGGGTTGATAGTGGAGGGTTACCTAAAAGCTAGCCCTGGAATGCTCATGGGAATGTAAAATGCGACATCAACAACACTGGGTCTACTGTGCTGTAACTTCAACATGTCTACCCTGATTATGTCAGTAACAACGCTTAGATCAAGCGATGACTCTGTGTCTGGATTTATGGCGAACTCACCACTGAATTTGAGATGCGTTGAGATGGACCGAAAAAACAGGGAATATTCCAACTTAAAAAAAGCTTGTATTTTGTTGAAGGAAATGGAGAATATACAAGCTGGTACAAAGACAAGAAATATGTGAAAAGTTGTCTTAATTGCTGATATTTTAAAACTGCTGCTGGAAAAAAACAGTATATATGCATCATATAACAAAGATACCGGAACCTTTTCATACTATCCATGTAGATCATTTAGGACCGTTTGTCAGAACTAAGAAGAAAACACGCATCTGTGCATTGCGGTTGATGCTTTTACAACATTTATATTAATTTACCCTGTTAAAGACTATCCAGACACATAATGTCATACAATCCCTACGAGAATTGATTAAGGTGTTCGGAGTCCCTCGACGAATTATCAGCGATGGCGGCAGTGCCTTTATTTTCAAATTATTTAAAGATTTCTGTATTGAAACTGAGGTGACTCACTATTTAAATGCTGTCGGAATACCTCGCGCAAACGGTCAACGACGACAGATGAGACGAGAACGTTCTGAGCATACAACCTGTGTTAAATAGTACACTAAATAAAGCCATTGTAACACTCAGCCAAGCTTTGTCTGGAGTTCGCGTATCTAAACCGGGAAACATTCAGATCAAGATGGAGTTGAAACGGCATTGGATGTGACAGCTATTCGAATAGGTATGATTAAGAGAGTTAAAGCGGATCAAGCAGTGCATAAATAACTCTTTGGCAAGAATAGAAGAGCACCAAACGAATTTCGATGATTTAGTTTTTACAAAGGTCGTTAGCAACCCTGCAAGTGGAACCAGTCAAAGGTTCCGACAAAAATGGAGACGGCCATTTAAAGTTACCAAAGTCCTTCGTAATGAACGCATTGAGCTTCAAAATATTCCAAGGTCTGCACGACCGAGGATCCGGTATGTCAATTTAGCTGGGTCAGGCTTGCACAGGATGAGGATGATTAAGTTCAGATCCTACTATTAGGTGAGTGTACAAAAACCGGGTTCCGATTGATTCTGAACGCCTGGATAAAGTCGCGGTAGTTAAATTCAAGTTTCCGTCACTTGCTCTGCAAAAAGCATATGCCCTCAAAAAATGTATAGGAATAGAAAAAGGTAAAAGAAATTTTAGGAGATAAAAATTTGCCATCCTTCCTGATGCTGATAGAATTGGAATGGAATACTAAACTTTCATCTAACGTCCTGGCGATACTGAATAGAAGAAAATTGAATTCCAGCTAATTGGCTTCCATTGACCACTGACCTTATGACACTTGGTCGTTTCTTAAATGCCGAAATGAAATATACTCTATCAAGGTTAAGGGATCATGCAACACTTCCGCTATGGAGAAAGCTAACATCTTTGACACTGTCACGCATAGTACTTTTCAATAAGACGCGATCAAGTGAAGCTTCCAAGATCACAATTGCACAGTACTCTTCTAGCCCACACTGGAATGACAGTTAAAACTGATGCCATTCAACACTGCTTAATTCATTTTGTGAAGCAATTGGCTAAAAGTTTAGTGTTCATTGAAATAATTGGGAAACGTGGGCAGAAAGTTTCAGTTTTATTGACTGGCGAAATAAAGGACTCCATAGATCTCTCGATCAATAGCAAATCTCTTTGTGGGATAACCCAGGACAATCCTTGCGTATTTGCTGCTGCGGGGGCAATGGCCACATAAGAGAATATGATGCCAGACGAAAATGGTCTCTAGAGGCAAAAATAGCCTCACCAAAATTAGTAATAGAAACTAAGCTCCGAGAATACGTAGCAACAGTCTGTCAAGTGTTCAGTTTGATGGAAAATCAACAAGATTAGGTGGCTCGCCATTTGAAGCACAATATAATAAATAACGGTTTGGCAAGAATAGAAGAGCACCAAACTAATTTCGATGATTTAGTTTTAACAAAGGTCGTTAGCAACCCTGCAAGTGGAACCAGTCAAAAGTTGCGACCAATATGGAGATGGCCATTTAAAGTTACCAAAGTCCTTGGTAATGAACGCATTGAGCTTCAAAATATTCCAAGGTCTGCACGACCGAGGATCCCGTATGTCAATTTAGGTAGGTCGGGCTTAATATAGGTATGATTCAGAGAACTAAAGCGGATCAAGCAGTGAATAAGGAACATTTTGGCAAGAAAACAAGAGCACCAAACGAATTTCAATGATTTAGTTTTAACAAAGGTCGTTACCAACCCTGCAAATGGAACCAGTCAAACGTTGCGACCAAAATGGAGACGGCCATATAAAGTTACCAAAGTCCTTGGTAATGAACGCATTGAGGTTCAAAATATTCCAAGGTATGCACGACGGAGGATCCCGTATGTCAATTTAGCTTTGCCACGCTTGCCCAGGATGAGGATTATTAAGTTCAGATGCTACTAGTATGAGTACAAAAACCGGGTTCGAATTGGTTCTGAACGCCTGGATGAAGTCGCGGTAGTTAAATTCAAGATCCCGTCACTTGCTCTGCAAAAAGGATATGCCCTCAAAAAATGTATAGTAACAGAAAAAGGTAAAGCTCTCATATCAGGAAATTTGAGGAAAGATAAAAAATTGCCATCTTTCCCGATGCTGATAGAATTGGAATGGAATACTAAACTTTCATCTAACATCCTGGCAATACTGAATAGAAGAAAATTGAATTCCAGCGAATGGACTCCATTGGCCACTGACCTAGTGACACTTGGTCATTTCTTAAATGACGAAATGAAATATACTCTATCAAGGCTAAGGGATCATGCAACACTTCCGCTATGGACAAAGCTAACATCTTTGACACTGTCACGCATAGTACTTTTCAATAAGACGCGATCAAGTGAAGCTTCCAAGATCACAATTGCACAGTACTCTTCTAGCCCACACTGGAATGACAGTGAAACTGATGCCATTTAACACTGCCTGATGGCTTTTGTGAAGCAATTGGCTAAATGTTTAGTGCTCATTGAAATAATTGGGAAACGTGGACAGAGAGTTTTAGTTTAATTGACTGGCGAAATAAAGGACTCCATAGATCTATCGATCAATAGCAAATCTCTTTGTGGGATAACCCAGGACAATCCTTACGTATTTGCTGCTGGCGGGGGAAATGGCCATATAAGAGAATATGATGCCAGGCGAAAATGGTCTCTAAAGGCAAAAATAGCCTCACCAAAATTAGTAATAGAAACTAAGCTCCGAGAATACGTAGCAACAGTCTGTCAAGTGTTCAATTTGATGGAAAATTAACAAGATTAGGTGGCTCGCCATTTGGAGCACAATATAATGGCGCATCGTAGCTTTTATCGACTTCACGAAAACGCTGTTGAATTTGCTAAAGGGAGCAGACTACTCACCGCAATTAAAGAAGGTAGCACCAAAAAGTTTGCAGGCAAATATACCCTTTAAATCAATGAATTGACTGGACTGACAGTAATATACACTATTATTAACTAAGTGTCAATGTTGACAGATACCAAAGAATGTGTTATAACAGACGTGATGTAGTATTGTGTGCTACTCTAACATCTTGCCCTATATATATATATATATATATATATATATATATATATATATATATATATATATATATATATATATATATACTGCACCCTTACGTACCACTAGAACTTCATATTCCCTCCAGGGAACTAAAGATGCTGCAAAATAAAACGACTGCCTGAGCCCAGAGTGTTTCTTCGTTATGCACACATCAATGTTTGACAATGAAATGAGACAGAATCGGGGTACCAAGAATCAAGGAAGCAGAGAGGGTTTTTAAAGAATTGACTGAAGTCACTCATTTTCTCATGGCCATTAAAGAGATACAAACTGGACCAGGACCTTAAGCCTGAACGACATGCACTACAACCGACTGCAGTGGACAAACAGAGGATGAACAGAGAAACAAGGTCTTGGTACAGTGAATTAGAAGGGTTGATAGTGGAGGGTTACCTAAAAGCTAGCCCTGGAATGCTCATGGGAATGTAAAATGCGACATCAACAACACTGGGTCTACTGTGCTGTAACTTCAACATGTCTACCCTGATTATGTCAGTAACAACTCTTAGATCAAGCGATGACTCTATGTCTGTATTTATGGCGAACCCACCACTGATTTGAGATGCACTGAGATGGACTGAAAAAACAGAGAATGATAGGGATAAATGCCAACTTCAAGAAAAGCTTGTATTTTGTTGAAGGATATGGAGAATATACAAGCGGGTACAAAGACAAGAAATATGTGAGAAACTGTTTTAATTGCTTATATTTTAAAACTGCTGCTGGAAAGAAACCAGTATATTTGTATCCTATAACAAAGATACCTGAACCTTTTCATACTATCAATGTAGATCATTTAGGATCGTTTATCAGAACTAAGAAGAAAACACGCATCTGTGCATTGCTGTTGATGCTTTTACAACATTTATATTAATTTACCATGTCAAAGAATACCCAGACACATAATGTTATACAATCCCTACGAGAATTGATTAAGGTGTTCGGAGTTCCTCGACGAATTATCAGCGAAGGCGGCAGTGCCTTTATTTCCAAATTATTTAAAGATTTCTGTATTGAAACTGAGGTGACTCACTATTTAAATGCTGTCGGAATACCTCGCGCAAACGGTCAACGACGACAGATGAAACGAGAATGTTCTGAGCATACAACCTGTGTTAAATAGTACACTAAATGAAGCCATTGTAACACTCAGCTAAGCTTTGTCTGGAGTTCGTGTATCTAAACCGGAAAACATTCTGAGCAAGATGGAGTTGAAACGGCATTGGATGTGACAGCTATTCGAATAGGTATGATTAAGAGAGTTAAAGCGGATCAAGCAGTGAATAAGAAACGGTTTGGCAGGAATAGAAGAGCACCAAACGAATTTCGATGATTTAGTTTTAACAAAGGTCGTTAGCAACCCTGCAAGTGGAACCAGTCAAAAGTTCCGACCAAAATGGAGACGGTCATTTAAAGTTACCAAAGTCCTTGGTAATGAACGCATTGAGCTTCAAAATATTCCAAGGTCTGCACGACCGAGGATCCCGTATGTCAATTTAGGTAGGTCAGGCTTAATATAGGTATGATTCAGAGAACTAAAGCGGATCAAGCAGTGAATAAGAAACAGTTTGGCAAGAAAAGAAGAGCACCAAACGAATTTCAATTATTTCGTTTTAACAAAGGTCGTTACCAACCCTGCAAGTGGAACCAGTCAAACGAACGACGGTGAAACTGATGCCATTCAACACTGCTTAATTCCTTTTGTGAAGCAATTGGGTAAAAGTTTAGTGCTCATCGAAATAATTGGGAAACGTGGACAGAGAGTTTCAGTTTAATTGAATGACGAAATAAAGGAGTCCATAGATCTCTCGATCAATAGTAAATATCTTTGTGGGATAACCCAGGAATCTTTACGTATTTGCTGCTGGCGGGGGCAATGGCCACATAAGAGAACATGATGCTAGACGAAAGTGGTCTCTAGAGGCAAAAATAGCCTCACCAAAATTAGTAATAGAAACTAAGCTCCGAAAATACGTAGCAATAGTCTGTCAAGTGTTCAATTTGATGGAAAATTAACAAGATTAAGTGGCTTGCCATTTGGAGCACAATATAATGGCGCATCGTAACTTTTATCCACTTCACGAAAACGCGGTTGAACTTGCTAAAGTCAGCAGACTACTCACCGCAATTAAAGAAGGTAGCATCGAAAAGTTTGCAGGCAAATGTATCCTTTAAATAAATGAATTGACTGGACTGACAGTAATATACACTACTAATAATTGAGTGTTAATGTTGACAGATACCAAAGAATGTGTGTAATAACAGACGTGATGTAGTATTGTGTGCTAGTATAACGAGCTTCTTACCTCTCTATTAATGATCTTGCTATATATATATATATATATATATATATATATATATATATATATATATATATATATATATATATATATATATATATATATATATATATATATATATATATATATATTGTTATAGAATATGCACAGACTTTCGAAGCCCTCACGTTGGGTGCCAATTGATATAATGAAAGGTTTATTTTAAGTTTTATATTATTATTATTAGGTATATTGAAATACTTGATATGGTGGCTAACTTAAATATGTTTTATTGCTTTTTGTGATGTTAATTTCGAAGTGTATTTTATCTTGTGAGTTTTATCTACCTGTAAAGTTTAGTGAGTAATGTGTTGTTAATGTGTGTTCACCAAAGGTTTGTGTGTGTATTACACCTTGGTGTATTAAATGCCTTTATACTGCTGTATTGCGCATACAATTGATCACATGAATGAATTTGACTCTCAAAATAGGGACTAGTGGGTTCAAGTCCGAAATATCTTTGTTTATTTTTTTGAATTTTGAAATATATTACCCTATCTGTTTTTGGTTTTTAAATACTTATATACATATAAAATAAAAATGAAGCAAGAATATTAAATTCACACAGAACTTGAATATTTATTACTTAACACAACTGACAAAAACCCAATACTTATTTGCTATTTATCATGTACTTCTTACTTTTGAATTTAGAGCTCTTTGTTTATTTTTTTAACAATGCCAATAAAAAAAAAACTGATCAGTATGATTTGTTTTAAATTTTTAAGACCACTTATATTTAAGACTCTCACGCACTTCCTAAAGCCAAACGGTAACGGCACCTATTGACGTTTGTATGATTTATACAATGCCTTAGTACTACGTGCAGTCAATGGACGAGTCCCTTCACTGGCTGGGTATGGTTACTGGTTTTTCTAGCCCTTGGTGTGTGAAATGCAAACCAAGATGGTTGTTTTTTTTTTTTTTTTGATGAGACCTCTCTACTTTCGTTTGATGTATCACAATTTTGCGAGTTATTTACTATTCTTTTTGAAGCTGGGGATATGTCGCACAATAAATGTAAATATTTATTTACTTTACTCACAGTTTATCTAGTCTGTTTCTGAGCTTCCGTGTTGTGACTCCTTTTGATTGTTTACTTCTCTTCAAAAATGTACCTCCTTCTCGTTTTAACTTTTATAAAAATATTTCAATCCCTTTTTAATATCAAAAAATTTCAATCTATCTAATCTTTTAATCAAAATGTCCCCATCTAATAATTTAATACTAATCTCAATCCTTTTTTTATCTCAAAAATTTTAATCTGATACTTTTTATCAAAATGTTTCCATCTGTTTCTTATTTTTCATACGTAACCAGCGTAACTAATCAAACAACTGTTATCTGCCTGCTTCAAATAAAATATCCTAACAAATTTTAACACAATAATCGTTTTTTATCATCTCCTCGGATACATACATACTTCTGATTGTTGTTAGTCAATGAGAGAATAATTAACCTAACTATAATTTTAGTGTCAGTTTGACGTCTGGCCTAAATAAAAAACAGCTGACTTAAACATAGGTTATGACATGACATTTCTTACAATTTAACACTCAAATTTTGACATCTTACTATTCTTAAAGCTAACAATATCCTTAATTCTAACAATAACATCTTAAATTACATAACAGCTATCAAACAATAATACCTTAAACTATCTAATTAAACTGGTCATACATTTACACCTGCCTTGCCTCCTTTCAACACATATATATCTGTAAAATTTAGTTTCTCCCTGCCTTACAGTGCAAAAACATTGCATACACCAAAGGTAAGTTGTTGTTTGTGTTTGTGTATATATGTATATGTGGCCCCCTTTATTAACCATATCAAATCCCCAATAATAAATTTTTACTGCTTTAGAGGCTTGCCTTCTGAAGCTAGGAAAAATTTTTTATTCACGCTTTTAGTTTATAGCAATATAATCTTTTCCTCCTTTAATAAATTTTTTTAGCATTTCAGAAACAGTCACTGCCATTCCTGTAAGAAGTTATGCTGTGTAATCAGAACTATCATCTGAGACACAAGTGATCTAGCTGCGAACATGAGAAGTTATTATATTTACGTGTCAGATGCACTTATGCATGAGACATTATTGTGCTTATAAGCATGTTTAAAAAGATACTAGCGTGCCTACAATTTAGAAGGAACACTAGCGTGCCTTTAATTGTTTTATAAGAACACCGCTGTGCCAATATTTTGTCAATTATGTTTTTGAAGACCACTGCTGTGCCCACAATTATTTTAAGAAAAATACTACTGTGTCTGCAAATTTCTGCTACTGTCGAATACTGATCCTGTTTTCATTATTGCTGCATGTTTGTTCCAGCTTCATAAGTGTTCAGTTCTTCGAAGTGTTTATGGCCTTTATTTAAAATAGTGCTTCGTTAGTTTAAGTGCTTTAAAAAAAATATGTGTCATGTCAGTGCTTTGTTCGTCTGGGATTTCTTCAACTTATATTCCTTTTTTAATGTCACGTTTGCCCAAGCAACGTTCGACTTAGTTATTAAGTTTGCATGTTGCATGCTATAAGAAATGCCATCAACATTAAATGAAAAATGTTGTTAATTGACTATGTCAAGGCTAAATTTAGTTTTAAGTTCCCCCCCAAGTAAAGTAAGAAATTATCTCTTGCTTTTCAAATTTCTTATCGTTTAATTTATCTCTTTCACCAGAGGTCTATTAAATTTAATCCTGGTTTCTTTAATTTACCTCTTGATCATCATTATTTTTTTTGTTACCGAGTTCCCCTTTTCTCATTGCGTGTGTTCGTACACGTGATAATGAACAGATTTCTATAACGACGTTCGTATATACCCCCATATTTGGACTTTTTTTTTTATTGCTGCTGCCATTGTAAGTTTCTATATGTTTCTTTTTTGATATTAGGTCCTTTCCTTTTTCAATTCGTTTTATTCTTCTGATACCCAACTTTTTTTTTTTTTATTAATCTGAAACTACTGTTTATCAGTCAATATATGTTCCTTTTACTTGACTTTTTCATCTCATTCCCCTATATCTTGCAACTACTGTGCACATAATCATCTATATCTATTTTCATTATCTCAATATGCCCTCTATGGGTTTACATATTCACTGGTTAGCTTCTCCATCTATTAAATTCATTTCACTGTTCGTACATATATATTTTTGACTTTTCCCATTACTCCTTGATTCAGACGTCCTTATTTAGCTGTCTATCCTACTAAATGTTCCATAATTTTAACGAATTTTACATAATTGGCCTTGATATCTGTTTTCTTCATATATTTTTCTTTCTTTTTCCTCATTTGTTGGCATCTCTGGTCCTCTTATCTTGGGTTTAAACTTGTCCCCACTACTTCGTTTGTTTCCGATCATATATGTCTTGTTTGACGTGCATTTCTACTGCTTGTTTGTCGTGACATTCTTCCCCACGCTTAGCTGGTTACTAACGTTATCTACCTCGGTTTTGAATTTGCCTATACTCTTCTTTCATGCTTGACATTTGCTTTAAATTTTGAATTGTTATTTTATTTCAAAAAATGTTGGTGAGTTTAAAGACTTCCCAGGTCATTTTTGTTTTAATTTCCTCCTATTGTTCAAACTTGTACACGTCTGTAATGTTGAAAATTCCTCTGATCTGTCCCGTTTGGAGGTCTGTCAGTAGACAGCTGTTAACTGGTTTCTCATTTTCTATTTTATAAGGCCCTTCGAATATAGGTTGAAGCTTGGCACATTTCTCCAACTCTCGATTTCCAACTCTGTGTGCTCTCACAATCACAATATCTCCTTTTTTGAACTTCACCCCTTTTTTTATTTTCTTACGCTGTCGGCTCAAGTATTTCTGTGCCTTTCTCCTGATTCTCTTCCTTACATTCTCAACCACTCTCTCATACGTCAATTTCTCTTCTATTATCCATTTTCTCTCAGGCCTCCTTCCAGTCATCACATACATAGGTGTCTCTTCCGTGTTCAAGTTATGACATTCATTCAGAATTCTTTCAACATTCACCAATTGACTCTCCCATTCTCTCTGGTCACCATTTATCAACATTCTCAAATACTTGATTACCTCCTGTATATAGCGCTCTGCTGGGTTACTACTAGGGTGTCTTATGCTCGTGTATTGCATTTGGATGCCTTTACTTTCACATAATTGTTGTATAGCTTCATTTTGGAAATAGGTGGCGTTATCCAGTAAAATTGTTTTTGGGGTACCTACTTGTTGTATATATAACCTTAGCAGTTTCATTACGACGTGTTTGTTTGTGTGTTTTGTGGGATATAATTTGATGTATTTGGAAAATACATCAACCATGACCATTATATGCTTGTTTTGTTGTCTACTGGGTATCAACTCACTAATGAAATCTATGGCTACAATTTCTAAACACTCATTGGCTGTTATAGTTTTTGGTACTCCCACATTGTGTCGATTTTTGTGTTTATATATTTGGCATGTTTTACAAACTCTCAATGTTCCCTTTATTAACGTTAGGTCTCGTTTCGTAATGTAATTTTCTCGGAATACCATCCATACCTTTCGTGCCCCTGTATGCCCATTCTCTTCATGTATACTTTTGCTGATTTCTCTCGCCAATTCATTCGTTATCACATATACTTCATACCCATTCACTGTTTTGACAAGCACATTCTCCTTCTCTTCAGATCCACGTTTTTCTTTCTCACTTAGCATTCTCTGGTCTCTTTCAATCACCTCTTTTGAAAATAAACCCTGATTTTCTGTCAAAACATTCATACCTGATCTGATTCGTCTAGATTCATTCACATTCTTTCCATCATCCCTCGTCAAAGCATCTGCCACTACATTCAAACTTCCTTTCACATGCCTTATGTCATACGTGTATTCTTGCATAATTAACACCCATCTATGTATCCGATTGCTTACGAATTTATTCTTGAGGATGCTGATCAAAGCTTGGTGGTCTGTTTCGATCACAAATTTATTCCCCAACAAATAAAATCGCAGCTTCTCCACACAAAATACTACACTCACCAATTCTAATTCAGTCACACTATACTTCTTTTCGTGCTCTTTCGTTACTCTCGACACAAAACATATTGGCACTTCCACTCCCTCTTGCATTTGTACTAACACTCCTGCCAATTTGTTAATTGACGCATCCGTTCTCAATGTGAATTCTGATTCATACCTAGGATGGTAAACTTTCAGTCCATTACAAAATTCCTCTTTTATTTTGATAAATGTTACCTCTTTCTCATTGTCCCATTTCCATTTTTGATTTTTCTTGAGCATGTTTATAAGTGGGTACAACTTCTCGCTCAAGTTTGGGACCAATCTCTTGAAATAGTTTATCATGCCAATGAATCCTCTGAGTGTTTTTAAATTTGTAGGGCGTTTAAATTCTCTGATGGCCTCCACACGTTTTTCGTCCATTCTTATTCCCTCTTGGTCAATTACGTACCCCAAGAATACTACCTCTTTTTGATAAAACTGGCACTTCTCTAAATTTATCTTCAAACCAGCTTCGTCTAGGTCTCTTAAAACTGTTTCAACGTGCTCTTGGTGGTCTTTTTCTTTACTGCTTATCAGTATATCATCAACATAGTGTACCACGAATTGTTCATACTTGTCCAAAATGGTGTGTAGTGCTCTTGTTAGTGCTGCACATGCGGATTGAATCCCGTAAGGCACTACTGCAAATCTATAGACTACTCCGTCTATCGTAAAACCTGTATAGTCTCGGCTATTTTCGTGTAACGGAATTAGCCAAAAACTATGCTTCAAATCAATCTTCGTAAATACTTCCGAACATGTTAACCTTCCAAAGATTGAGTCAATGTTCGCTGGGGCTTCATACTGTGGAACTGAACAACTATTTATGTTCCTGGCGTCCAGACATAGTCTTAGCTCGCCACTAGATTTTTTCACGACAACTACTGGATTTATATATGGGGTGTTACTGTTTTCAATTATCCCCCTCTGCTTCATTTTTAATATTTCTTCGGCTACTTCTCTTCTGTATTTATATGGAATTGGATATGACTTTGCCTTGAAATTTTCTAACCCTCTTACTTTAAACTGATGTACATAATTTTTCGCAACTCTTGTCTCATCTATAATTAACCCTCTGTATTTTTCTAGCACTCCCTTTATTTGCTTTATATATTTTTTTCCGCAGTTTATCTGCATATTATCCCCATTTTCTTCATATACTTCATCATCATATCTGCTATATCTTACTTCACATATAGCTTTTTCTTTATTCTTAAAACCGTGATCTTCCATCACTGAACTATTCCTAACTACACTACCATCCTCCCCATTTACTTCATTTTCTTCAAATTTTTCCATTTTTATTCTCTCGTTGCGAATTATTATGTATCTATTCAGGTAATCAATTATAATTTTATGTCTCTCCATTTCATCAGTGCCTATTATTATGTCATATTCCATATCGTCCATTATCAACAGCTGTAGCTCCAGTTTTTCGTTGTTTATTCCTACTTCCACAGATATCGTCTCACTAATTTCCCCAATTTTCTTTCCCCTAGCATTTACGAGTGTGATTTTTGGTATTTTTACTCTCCCCACGCTCAAATGTTGTATGATTCTTCCAGAGATAATAGAGGCTTCAGATCCTGTGTCAAATAATATTTTAATCTTTTTGTTAATTACTTCGCCCTTCAAAATTATCAAACCTACATTTTCTTCTATATTATCTGCCTCTTTGTCGTTTTTAAAGACCTCCCTGGGGTGTTCGTATATACATGTGTTAATTGCCATGGCGTGTGGGTGATTTGCTCTTACGGGTCGGTGCACATTTAAAAATTTGTATGGACAATGACATTGTCCATACCCCTATTTGGCAGTCTTGCTCTAGCCGCCTCCACTGCATCGCTCATTACTCTAATCTCCCCTTGTTGGTCGACAGATCTTTGTTTCTTTATTGCCCCCGTTTCAGCACCTGGTCCTTGATTCTCTTCCGCAGAATTTCTCATCTGTCTCATTGCATTCAATCTGGCTCTAAATTCACCAGCCCTTCTCTCATCCTGTCGATTGTAGTCGTTTTGGTTGTTATATTCTTGCCTTTTCGTATTATAAATCCCTCTATTTTGGTTCCTAGCTCTATCATAGTTGTTCCTGTTGTCATATCCGTCGTTGTATCTTCTTTGTCCATTTTGATAGTCCCTTCGTTCGATGTTGTAGTTATTCCGCTTGTTGTTGTTATTTTGTTCGTTGTCTCTTCCTTGTCCATTCTGGTAACCTCTTCTTTCATTGTAGTTGTTCCGTTCGTTGTATCTGTTGTTGTTATTCTGTCCACAATTTCTATTGTCATTGTATTGTCCATTTCTTCTTTGTCCTTCTTCGTTCATCCTTCGCCACTCTTCTCTTCCAGTATTTCTTCCGTTATATCTGTCTCTCATTGTTCTCTGGACCCGTTGTAGGTAGTTTATGAGTTGGTCCAAGGTTCTTATATTTTGTATTCCTATTATTTCGGATATCTCGGTTTTGAAGTGCCTGGCAATATACACTATAATTTCTTCTTCCCTCATCTTTGGCGTCAGGTGCTGCGCCATATCGTAAATGTGCAATGCGTAGCTATACAATTCTCTGGGGTCGTTTGGGTCATATTTCCCAAAATACAATCTCTCTCTGACTATGGCCTGTTGTGCTTCTCCCCAGTAGTGGTTCAAAAACTTACTCTCAAAGTCTTCTATATCCTCGATTCCTTCTTCCTTGCTGGTGAACCATATTAACGCATCCCCTTTCAAGCTCTGCCTTATTATTTCCTTTTTGTCTTGCACATCATAGACATTTTTGAGTTTGTTCAGGAGACTCGTAATAAATACTTTAGGGTGTAGTTTGTCCACATGCCCAGTGAATTTTAGTCCACTATCATTCGTGGTCTGGTACATAATTCTTTCATTGCCCATACCTGCTCTCATTTGTCGCTCCATTCTCTCTAATTTTTGTTTCACATCCTCTTCTACTCCCTCTCTTATTTTGATACTTTCTAAATTTAACCTCCGTTCAGTCTCATCTTTCAATCTTTTTAAATCATCCACGTTTACTCTGGCCACTTGTTCCACTCTTTCGACCTTTTCATTCGTCTCTGTCAGTTTCTCACCTATCTCATTGTGATAGCTCTCTACTTTACTCTCTACTTCCGTATTCACTCCAATCATCCTCAGATACCTCTCATTCCCTACTTGTATTATACCACCTATCTCGTCTTCAGCCACATGCATTCTTTCCATGACACCCTGGCATTTTTCTTGCACTTTGGCCTCTACTTCGTCATTTACTTTCAGTATGAGCTCCTTTCTCACCTCTTGCAGACTTTTCTCTAATTTTTGTGTTAATTTCTCCTCTATATTATCCAATCTCACATTCACTTGCCTCATATTCTGCTCTTGTTCCACAAATTTCTCAGTCATGCTTTCTTTTATCTTGTTTATATTATCCTCTTGTCTTTCGAATCTGTCATTCATATTCTCATTTATTCCATTCATATCCCCTTTCATACTTTCCTTCATATCCATTAAACATTTTATTACCATTTCGATGCTTGGACCGGTTTCCTTCTGTTTTTCACCTTCTTCGCTTCTAACATTCTCCATTTCATCCACTTTTATGCTCTCTTGTGACATTACTTTCACTCTTTCATCCGGATCCTCTCTCATTTCTACTTCAGGTACTCTCTCGTCATTCATTTCCACATTTTCCTGTAGCATTTCCTCATGTACCTCCATTTCTTCTTCGTGTTCCGGTCCTCCTTCATCTCCACGATCGTGTCTGTCTCTTGATGTGGCTTTGCTCCTAGTAGTGATTTTCTTATTTGGCATTTTTCTTCCTTTTTTTATTTTTGATTACCCTGCCTTATTGGTTATTTTACCCGCGAACCTCGAAAGCTCCCACGTTTAGGCGACAATTGTTATAGAATATGCACAGACTTTCGAAGCCCTCACGTTGGGTGCCAATTGATATAATGAAAGGTTTATTTTAAGTTTTATATTATTATTATTAGGTATATTGAAATACTTGATATGGTGGCTAACTTAAATATGTTTTATTGCTTTTTGTGATGTTAATTTCGAAGTGTATTTTATCTTGTGAGTTTTATCTACCTGTAAAGTTTAGTGAGTAATGTGTTGTTAATGTGTGTTCACCAAAGGTTTGTGTGTGTATTACACCTTGGTGTATTAAATGCCTTTATACTGCTGTATTGCGCATACAATTGATCACATGAATGAATTTGACTCTCAAAATAGGGACTAGTGGGTTCAAGTCCGAAATATCTTTGTTTATTTTTTTGAATTTTGAAATATATTACCCTATCTGTTTTTGGTTTTTAAATACTTATATACATATAAAATAAAATGAAGCAAGAATATTAAATTCACACAGAACTTGAATATTTATTACTTAACACAACTGACAAAAACCCAATACTTATTTGCTATTTATCATGTACTTCTTACTTTTGAATTTAGAGCTCTTTGTTTATTTTTTTAACAATGCCAATAAAAAAAAAACTGATCAGTATGATTTGTTTTAAATTTTTAAGACCACTTATATTTAAGACTCTCACGCACTTCCTAAAGCCAAACGGTAACGGCACCTATTGACGTTTGTATGATTTATACAATGCCTTAGTACTACGTGCAGTCAATGGACGAGTCCCTTCACTGGCTGGGTATGGTTACTGGTTTTTCTAGCCCTTGGTGTGTGAAATGCAAACCAAGATGGTTGTTTTTTTTTTTTTTTTTGATGAGACCTCTCTACTTTCGTTTGATGTATCACAATTTTGCGAGTTATTTACTATTCTTTTTGAAGCTGGGGATATGTCGCACAATAAATGTAAATATTTATTTACTTTACTCACAGTTTATCTAGTCTGTTTCTGAGCTTCCGTGTTGTGACTCCTTTTGATTGTTTACTTCTCTTCAAAAATGTACCTCCTTCTCGTTTTAACTTTTATAAAAATATTTCAATCCCTTTTTAATATCAAAAAATTTCAATCTATCTAATCTTTTAATCAAAATGTCCCCATCTAATAATTTAATACTAATCTCAATCCTTTTTTTATCTCAAAAATTTTAATCTGATACTTTTTATCAAAATGTTTCCATCTGTTTCTTATTTTTCATACGTAACCAGCGTAACTAATCAAACAACTGTTATCTGCCTGCTTCAAATAAAATATCCTAACAAATTTTAACACAATAATCGTTTTTTATCATCTCCTCGGATACATACATACTTCTGATTGTTGTTAGTCAATGAGAGAATAATTAACCTAACTATAATTTTAGTGTCAGTTTGACGTCTGGCCTAAATAAAAAACAGCTGACTTAAACATAGGTTATGACATGACATTTCTTACAATTTAACACTCAAATTTTGACATCTTACTATTCTTAAAGCTAACAATATCCTTAATTCTAACAATAACATCTTAAATTACATAACAGCTATCAAACAATAATACCTTAAACTATCTAATTAAACTGGTCATACATTTACACCTGCCTTGCCTCCTTTCAACACATATATATCTGTAAAATTTAGTTTCTCCCTGCCTTACAGTGCAAAAACATTGCATACACCAAAGGTAAGTTGTTGTTTGTGTTTGTGTATATATGTATATGTGGCCCCCTTTATTAACCATATCAATATATATATATATATATATATATATATATATATATATATATATATATATATATATATATATATATATATATATATATATATATATACTGCACCCTTACATACCACTAGAACTTCATATTCTCTCCAGGGAACTGAAGATGTTGCAAAATGGAACGACTGCCTGAGCCCAGAGTGTTTCTTCGTTATGCACACATCAATGTTTGAGAATGAAATGAGACAGAATTGGGGTACCAAGAATCAAGGAAGCAGGGGGAGTGTGTTTAAAGAATTAATTGAAGTCACTTATTTTCTCATGGCCATTAAAGAGATACAAATTAGACCAGGACCTCAAGCCTGAACGACATGCACTACAACAGACTGCAGTGGACACCAGAGGACAAACAGAGGATGAACAAAGAAACAAGGACTTGGAACAGTGAATTAGAAGGGTTGATAGTGGAGGGTTACCTAAAAGCTAGCCCTGGAATGCCCATGGGAATGTAAAATGCGACATCAACAACACTGGGTTTAGTCCGCTGCAACTTCAACATGTCCCCCCTGATGATGTCAGTAACAACTCTTAGATCAAGCGATGACTCTATGCCTGTATGTATGGCGAACCCCCCACTGAATTTGAGATGCGTTGAGATGGACTGAAAAAAAACAGGGGAATGATAGGGATAATAGTCTAAAGAAAAACTTGTATATTGTTGAAGGATATGGCGAATATACAAGCTGGTACCAAGACAAGAGATTTACCTCACAATATGGGGTAGAAACAGCTGCATAAGACTACAAGGAATGAATCCACCAAATGACTTCTATACAGTTGCCAAAGGAACCTCAACATTCCTCTCCACATTAACTATAAACCCATTGGGAGCTCTATCCGAATTCGTTTGGTAATTGATGGTGCTAAGAGGCTGTGGAGAATTGCTCGTGATCCATTCAAGAGACACAATGTTAAAGATGAGGTCCTTCTATTGGCCGATGGGGGCCCAAATCTATGGAATCCTGGAAACTGCCACCTGAAGGAAGCCTATTTAAAGGAAAGTATGTGACAACTAAAGAGGAGGAGGACTATCTACTAAAAATACGCAATCCAGTTTCGGTTGAATTGGGCAAAATTGTTTGTTTTAATAACCACAGATACCCCCTTAACCGCCTTCCACTTTCACTTTCAACACATGTTTGAGGATGAAAAAACAAATGCAGAGGCTCTAAAGATCATTCGAGCCATAGATCCAATAACTTATATCAAGACGCCTTGTTCCAGTACTCGGATATCTGATCATTTGCTAGTCATGAAAATTCAAAAAGAGGATTACCATTTTACCCAAATCGGAAGAAAGAGAGATAGAGAAAGCACAAAGAATTTTGAGTGGCGAGATCATTGAGGATAGTGATGAAAGCACAAATAATTACAATATTGAGGCTGTGATCAAGGCTGATGACTCAGAATTCAGCCCGACTAGTACTACCCGTAGGTCAGTCTAGCAGTAATAGTTTGTCTTAAACGTGAATGAGTAACTTACTTTCTTCATTAATTTGAAAGTATAATTCCAAAACTTCAGTCCTACAGTTGCTAAAATATCTGTGATCTGTTTGCATAAATTTCATGCCTTTTCTATTGTGTCGCTACCTGACATCAAATCATCTACGTAAAAATCCCTTTCTATTATTTCGCTTGGAATAGTATGTTAGCATATAATCTTTGGCCCGTTGCTTGACACACCTTATTGCTAAATACGATGCACTTCTTGTACCATGAGTCACTGTAGTAGTCAACTCTTCGTTCTAATTGAGGTGCCAAAATGTTCTATGAAATGTGCTATCTTCTTCTTTAACTATAATTTGCCTATAGATTTTTGTAATGTCAGCAGTGAAGACGTACTTATGTTGCCTGAATCTAATGATTATTGATATAAGATGTTCTTGCAATTTTGGTCTGATGTAATCATTTAGTGATATTCCATTGTTACTTGACATTGAACCGTCAAAAATCACCCTTAACTTGGTTGTATGGCTATCTTCCTTCAACACCTCATGATGAGGTAAGTAGTAATGTTGTGTTTAATGAAAAGTCACTTTTTTCATTTGCTTAAGTTCCTTATATTCCTCCATCAAATATAAAAGTGCTCTTAACTGGTCCGACAGGAAAAGCAAGTTTTGGTATTGGAGGCATTACGTTGCATGCATCATTTATTTTACCGCATAATCAGTTTAGTGATAAAATGCCCGCGCTTGATAGTAATGTTCTCAACACGGTTTAATCGAAACTTTATCAACTTAAATTAATTATAATCGATGAAGTGACTATGGTGGGCAGTAAGACAATTGCAAAAATTGATACCACACTAAAACAAATATTTAAAAGAAATGAACCTTTTGGGGGGCTATCAATTATGTTTGGTGATTTCAGTTCGCTAGCTCTCGTTGGAGGGCGTTATATATTTCTTCCAGACTCTTCTAATCCTTATGGAGAACGCATAGGAAATCCATTACGGACGATGTACACTATTTATAGATTAACAGAAATAGTGAGACAAAAGACTGATGAAAATTTTGCAAAAGCGTTAAATAATTTTGCCAGTAACACTCTGAATGAGAATGAATTTCAGAAAATGAAATGAACCTTTTGGGGGGCTATCAATTATGTTTGGTGATTTCAGTTAGCTAGCTCTCGTTGGAGAGCGTTATATATTTCTTCCAGACCCTTCTAATCCTTATGGAGAACGCATAGGAAATCCATTACGGACGATGTACACTATTTATAGATTAACAGAAATAGTGAGACAAAAAAGACTGATGAAAATTTTGCAAAAGCGTTAAATAATTTTGCCAGTAACACTCTGAATGAGAATGAATTTCAATTGTTTAGAAGTAGTCAGGTCAGGTCAGGGCAAATCTTGAAGTAAGTGCATGCAATGATGCTGTTTTTAACTTAACACATGATGTTTTGATTCATGAAGCTATTGACAGAGATCTTGGAAAGGTTACTGAACCTCTTAGAGAAAGGATTTTTAACCAAATTCAAAGTGGGAAAATTTCTGACACACGGTTGACCACTCCAAATTAAAATAAGCATTGGTGTGCATTACATGGTAACTAATAATATAAAAGTTACTGAGGGACTAGCCAATGGTGCAGTCGGTATTCTCAAATGTATCGAATTAAATGAACACAATCAAATAATAAGATGATGGCTCCTTTTTGATAACAAAAATGTTAGTAAAGATTTATTAAAATAGCCTGTTTAAAAAATATCAGTGATAAATTAACCCCAATAGAAAAAGTCTGCAAAAATGAAGACCCGAAAAAATTCTCCGTTGTTAGTGATGCGTAAACAATTTCCTCTGGTGCTGCAGAAGCAATCAGTATTCATAAAAGTCAAGGTGGGGCTTATGATACCGTTGTCATTTATATGGATAAGAGAATACGTAGGAATGAACTGTATGTGGCTTTGAGTCCCACATTATCTGGATTATCTATTAAGGGAACTTTCAAAGTTCCTTCAACGGAAAAATGAAATCAACGACGCATTTGTTAAGAGACCTGTAACGATGACATTAAACTTCCTACAGGATCATCCTACGCATTTAACTGTACTTTTTCACAATGTTCAGTCACTTGAGGCACATTTTTCTGAAATAATCGCAGGTCAACTTTATATGGAAGCATCCTTGCTGATATTTATTGAGACTTTGACAAGTCCACAGGATAATATTCAAATACCTGGACATTATAGGATATACACAGCTGATGTGATGAAAACTAAACGACATGCATACGGTGCAGCCATATATACAGGCTGTCCCACGTAAGGCGTGCATTAGAAGTTTTCAAACTAGTACTGGGATTTTGAATCTAAAAATTTGCAGCTGCATGTATCACCATCCGCTCATTATAACTGAAATATTTTGGTGACTGTATCACTTCCGGTTGTACCGGAAGTTGTCAACAACTTTCTTAATTTTAGTGGAATACCCTATATATTATTGCATATTCGGAATGAGCATGCAATTCTGACGAAAATGATATGCCACGTGTCCATACTGGTGTCAGCCGTTCTAAAGATATTCGATTTTCTATTGTTTTTCCGTAATAAAATTGCAAATCTTTGAAATAGCAATTCTCAGGCATCAAGTATGTCATGGTTCTGAAACTTGGCACAACTATAGTCCTAGTGGTCAGAATTCTTCTCATTGCGAGAAAAATTACAAAAATAATACAGGGTGTTGTTTAACGAAGATCAAATATCGATAATTTCCAACACGAAAAAGTATTTTTTTCCAAATGGAACACCCTGTATATTTTCATCGCATATCCTTTGTAATGATATTCTTCTTCGATCTGTATCAGCATTCCCTATACCTATCTTGAATTATTTCTGAGTTATAAGAAGGAATATGAATAAAACAGGAATATACTACAAAATTGGGAATCTACCTAGTCGGAGAGTAGGCTTTGGACATAATATGAAAACTTATGTCAAAGAGATGTATTATTAGTCTCGTTAGTTGTCATTACAATATAGTGATCTATTTCTTTGAAAGTATTGTGAGCTACACAATGGAAAATATTGTTGAAGAATATTCTGCTGACAACATTCTAAATTTATTTTACATTCACGGAGAATGCAGGAGAATCGTGAGTAGAACGTGCCGCTTGTTCAATGAGAGCTTTCCATATTTGTCACCTATGAACAGGGCAAAGTTCTCCAGAATCGAGTCAAATTTTCGGAATAACTGGAATGGTAATTTAAATAGAAATCGTTCCAGTAACATTATCGGCAATGAAACAAATGAAATCAATGTGTTGGGTTATTTCACGGCCAATCCACATGCTTCCATCAGGCAGGCAGTAGAAGATTTAAGACTAACTCGAACATCAATTCAAAGAATTCTTTCTAAGTATGGATGGCATGCATATGCCCAAAGGACAGTGCATGGATTACGGGAGGGTGACCACATTAGAAGGGTTGCATTTTGTGAATGGTTGATGGTACGGATCCAGGAAGACCCAGATATCTTAGATAGGATTTTATGGACGGATGAATTAAAATTCACAAGAAAAGGTATCATCAATAGGAAGCGATGTCATTTCTGGGCAGACGAAAATCCTCACTTTATGCGTGAAGCGCATTTCCAGTATGCATTCAGTTTCAATGTTTTCGCTGTTATTGGAAATGGAAGATTTTTTTCCATATCTACGAGGAAATGTTGACCTCAGAAAGTTATCGTAGAATACTTCGTAAAGTTGTTGCTGGTATCTTGACTGGTTTGCCTGATGCAGAATTCTGGTACCAGTTAGATGGCGTTCCAGCACATTCTACGGCAGCTGTACACCAGGAGTTGGCACGAATGTTTGAGGATCGTTGGATAGGACCCGGCGGTCCATGGCTTTGGCCTGCCAGGTCACAAGACCTGACTCCACCTGACTTCTTCTTATGGGGTCACATTAAAAATGGAGTTTATTCCAGCCAAATAACCTCCCGAGAAGGACTGGAGGCTAAAGTGCGACAAGCTTTTAATGATCTCACTCCAGAAATGATCCTCCACTAATTCTGGATTGCAAAGAAGATTATTGAAGTGTCTTGAAGTCAATGGTGGTCATATAGAGCATATTTTGTATTAAAACTTATACGCATTTTTAAAATTAATTATATCACTGTTTCGTTGATTATTTTATGTATTAAAACTCACTGATATATTTTCGTACTGATAGATGGTGCTATAACTTGTTTTCATTTTGAGTAATTAAGTTTCAGGGCGATTCATAACCATCCCTCACTATGTTGGATTAAGTAGAGGATTTATAATTTCTAAAACAGTGCAAGTCGAATCGGAATGTGTTCTTTTTAAAGGGTATGAGGTGAAAACGTATTCGAACACCCAGAAATGAAAAAATGAAATGGAAAAAATACTTCTTCAGAGTTATTCAATTAATCTAAAGAGCGACATTAATATAATAAAACCTCACACAGGTTTTCATTATTCTCGTCCAGAATATGAATGGAATACCTACATGAAAAATTCTGAGTTATCCTTGCCCTATACCCAAAGCTTACTAGTGGTATCTAGTAACATCCCCCGATACCGTTGTATAGTTACGAGTTATTATGATTATCATTCTTATTATTACTATTGTGATTATAATAATAATAATAATAATAATAATAATAATTATTATTATTATTATTATTATTATTATTATTATAATATATATAATAAATAATAATAATAATTATTATTATTATTATTATCAATACAAAGAAAAGAAAAGAGTATTATCTCGGATAATACAAAATTCACATATTTCCCATCATAACTCGGGAATCACCCGAGATAGGTATAGGGAATGCTGATACAGATCGAAGCAAAATATCATTACGAATGATATGCGATGAAAATATACAGGGTGTTCTATTTGGAAAAAAATACTTTTTCGTGTTTGAAATTATCGATATTTGAACTTCGTTAAGCAACACCCTGTATCTATTTTGTAATTTTTTTCGCAATGAGAAAAATCCCGACCATTAGGACTATAGTTATGCAAAGTTTCAGAATTATGGCATACTTGATGACCGAGAATTACCATTTCAAACATTTACAACTTTATGACGGAAAAACAATAGAAAATCGAATATCTTGAGAACGGCTGACACCAGTATAGGCAAGTGGCATATCATTTTCCTCAGAATTCTATGCTCATTCCGAAAATGCAATAATAAATAGGGTATTACATTAAAATTAAGAAAGTTGTTGGCAACTTCCGGTATAACCGGAAGCGATACCGTCACCAACATATTTTAGTTATAATGAGCGGAAGGTGATACATCGATTTACAAATTTTCAGATTCCAAATACTAATATTAATTCGAAAACTTCTAATGCACGCCTTACGTGGGACAGCCTGTATTAGAACCAGATGAATACAAAATTCTGTTTGAATCCAATTCTGAAAATTTGAAGGAAACTTACAATATTCTGTCCTTAGAATATCAAGTGTGCACTTTATGCTGTGTATAAACCACCTTCTACCCCATTTCATACAATTAAGGTTCATTTGGACAATCGGTGCAGAGAAATAGATGGGTGTGAAAATATATTATTGTTTGGAGACTTCAAGATTAACATTACTAAAAAGAAAACTTTAAATTTTTAAATTATTTTAAGCCAAAAATGTTGTTTAATATTTTACCAATAGAATCATCTACAGATGGTAATACGCAAATTGATGTATGTTTTTCATATAATAATAAACTCAGAGCGTCCTCTTATGAATCATATTTTAGTTATCACAAACCAATTGTTTGTATTTTAAAATAATATGATGACCCAATAATATATAATAAAAATATAGTCTATGGCGTAAATCACCAAAAACCGCTTGTAACCACAAGTACGAATTTAGAATTAGTTGTAAAAGTCAATGATGAAAATAAAATAAATAACTCCCTAGTAAAGATTTCTTCACACATGTCTACTACGATTTGCCCTAGTATAGAAACTAATGCTCAAACAACCATATAGTCAGTGTTGCCTCTGAAGGTTCTCAGACACATTTAACATCGCCCAAAATAGCTGTTACCACTAACATCGTACCAAGTAAAGTAGGAAAACTAAAATCAATAAATGAGATGAATAATGTCATTGCTGAACATTATTAACAATATACTGACCCATATTTTAGACTGTGGGGAGACCAACTTGTAATTTACAAACATGATCTACTTTCTTTAAAGTAACGTCTTTCGTCTGATAAAAAACTGAGACTTATAGAATTGAATATTCCTGAAACAGATGCGTGGTTAACAGATAGCATATTGACGCCTACCTGTTTATGCTATGTGAAAAATGTCAAAATCTAGCATTCGCAAATACATTTATCTCCCAAAACATATTAAATGGTAATTTTGGACAAGATATTATGCAACATGTGAATGTTCAAAACAAATCACATTATGTACTACCGATTTTTGTTAATAACAATCACTGGATTTCGGCCTGCTTTCTATTGCTGGAGCATACGTTTTTCATTTTAGATCCTCAGGGTTCGAGTCATGCGAATAAAGGAATTATAATGCGACAATTTTCAAATTTATTACTAAAAAATGGGGAGACTACTGACTGAAAAAATGAAATATCAACCAGTCAAAAAGTTTGCAAAGCAGACAGATGGCTGTAACTGTGGTGTTTTTCTATGTTGGTTTGCAAAACAATTTGTTTTAATAGAAGTTTTAATGAGTCATTCGATCTTGATAAGTTTAGAGTAGAAATTTTTAATGTCATTACAACAGCTAAATAGTAATGAACAAATAAGTGGGTTTACTGTTTTATTTATATCACAATACATACTTTAAATAAATACGAAGCAAAACTCAATTAAAGTAAGAAGGATGTTATTATAAATGTAACTTATTGAGAGCCATTGGTGCTTTGAAGTATCGACGCAAGTTGCCAACGATTTGTCAGTGCAGAAGTGGACCAAAATAACGTCAGTTCCTCTAGCCAGCGACTTGAACAAGTTACGTGGTTTTTTCATCGATAAAGCTAATGCAGGAATTGTTCATCTGGCTCAAGATAACACAAATAACAATGCTTATATGACCCTTCTATTTTAGATACAATTTTTTGCAGAGCATTGTTAGTATATCGAAGAAGGGCTAGCCAACTTCAACGTTTAAGTTTACAAATTTATGAAAGTTTTGATAAGCAAAAGTGCAGTATTTACAAAAACAATCGAAAATGAGCTTCTTGCACCAAATTGTTTTGTATCGAGTCTTTGTTTAGTTGTACAAGAAAAACTGCGGTATCTGCTCTCTATAATAGAATTTCTATCAAAGAAAGTGTCGTATCTTCAGTAGTGTGGCACACGGTACGTGATTAAAACGCGAGTTAACTTTCTTGTTAACACACTTGACTTTTTAAAAGAATTTATTGAGTAATGTTACATAAAATACTTATGAATAATAATAAAAAAAATGATAAATATAAATTATGACAAGTTAAAAGAGACTCAAGCAATAACAATGTAGGAATGTCCGTCCGTGGTCTGGTAACTTCCATATATAGTCTCTGGTGGGGCGTGGACCGAGAGGCGGTTTCCACCTAAGTTGCAGTCTTGAAGGTGATCCTAGCAGGTGGCTGGTTGCTGAATTGAAGGTCTAGTTGTTTACCCATTTATGAATAGTCTATTCTTCTTATTGCGCTGCTTTTAATTAACCCATTCGTCAGCGACCTTGGGTGTTGAATCGGGATCTGTACTTCTTATATACATTGTATGAGTTGGCTATTGTTATCTCCTCCATCCTTTAGAGAACGAAGCCTATGGTTCGTTCCGAATAGTCATCGGGAATCCAGTAATTGGTTTGGAGTCAGCAGTTTTCGTTTTTGATTTTTGCCAGAAGTATCTTGCAGTTATTGTGATTATTGTTATTATTATCACAAGGTATAGTATAATTGTCCATACACTAGGGTGGTATATGGGCAAATCGATGGTTCCTGGAATTTTGCCATTGATGGATTGTAACTGGGATTTGATATTGTTCAAGTCGTGCAGTTGGACATTTTCTAATTTTAGTTCTGGTAATTTGTCTGGGAATATGGGTGCTTTATTTGTTACCAATTCGATGTTTGGGAGATTGAACGATTGTTGTGTTTCCGATGCCATTTGTACTGAACTAAATCTTTCGTTATTGATGATAAGTTGGCATTTGGGTTTCAGAGTCGCCAGTTTTGTTCCGCTGATTATTTTGGTTTCTTCATTTTCTTCGCAGCTAAGTTTGATTTTCGTTTCTTCGGGTGCCACTATTATGTATTGGGTATTGCCATATTTAGAGACTGTTGTTTTTGTTATTTTGACAAGTTCTTGCTTGCAATTGTTTATCGGTTTCTGGAAGTTGATCAGTTTAATTTCGCATGGGTTGTTTTCGTTAAGTGCTGTCGGGTTGTCATTTTCACAAAAGTATGTCTGGTCTTTTAGATTCCTACACTTTTCGTTTCTGTAAGCGTAGTGTTTGCTGCTAAGGATTAGGTACTTGGTTCTAGGGACAATCATTCTGAAGGTATATGGATTTTTAGGGACTGGTAATGCATACAATTGATAATAAATATAATCTGATTTGTCTACTAAGGGTATATCTATTTGGAATATAATTTTAAAATCAATTTGAACGGTTTTTATGTTAAATATTTTTTCATAAAGTGAAATGTCGGATTTTGTTATTAATCTTGATTTTGAGATATGGTTTTCAATATTTTCTAATTCTTTTGATATAAATTTTGGTTTCAGTATTGACGTATGATACGTGTTCAATTTTGAAAAAGTAATTGCATTTTCTGTTGTTAATATCATGTTTAGTACATTATTTAACAAATAACTGATTTGAGTGAGTAATTCCAAATGTTTTACTCTATGAAAATTTGTCAGTTGGTCGCTTTTTAGACTATCTATTGTATATTCCAAATCGTTTATTCTCGCTACTATGGCTTATTGGTTATGGTTCAGGTTGTCTATTGTTTTATTGAACTCTGTTATAGCATCTATCATTAGGGATGTCTGTGAACTAAAAAGTTGATGTACTTGATTTTGATCTTTCCTCAAAATTTCAAGAGCTTTATATATTCTGTCGCCGTCATCTGCATCTAAGTTCCCAGTTATTGATTTGAATATTGATCCTAGTCCGTTTATTATACCTCTTTTGTTCCTAATCGTTCTTGGAAATATTCGATGAAATGTGTCATCAATATTGCTGATGGTGAAATTGATTGTTAAAATAAAATTTTTATATTCTAACTTGTATTCTGCATTCATTACGCTTATTATGTTGTCAAAGTAAGTTTTTAGTCTGTTAAAGTCGTCGTATAGTTGTTTTAGGTCATGTATATGAATCATTCTCCATTTATCGTTTTCTGAAAAGGCTTGTCCCAGTTTGCGTGGCAGTATGCCTGGATTGTCTGTTAGGTCTTCTAATTGTGGTTTTACTCTGGTGAAGAGAATGAACCTGCAAGGCGAAGATTGCGTAAATGGGTGATTGTCTGTTCGTCAGTTCTGTGATTTAGTATTATGGCTTTATTATGTTCAATCAGGGAAATTATTGAATAAGGTCCAGTAAAAGGGTTTTTGTGTTTTTTGTGAAATCCTGGAGGGATCTTTTTGTATACTATGTCTCCTTCTTTAAAAGGTTGGTTAGTATTTTTATTCGTCCGTTGTAACGTTTTATATTTTGAGTTTTCGATTCGGTCTTGAATGACTTCGTATATAATTTTCATTAAGTCTTTATGTTTCGTGTTATATTCTTGGGTAATAATTACTTCTGGGTCATAATTAAATAATTCCGGTGTATATCCGAATATTAGCTCAAAAGGTGGTTTTAAGGTTTGCGAGTGTATGGAGGAGTTATATGCGAAAATACAATAAGGCATTAAGTCAATTGGTTTCAATTCTTTAAATTTTGTTTTAAATAATCTATAGTGCTCAATTATTGTACTGTGAAATCTTTCTATCGGTCCGTTTGACATCGGATTTTGCGGTGTTGTCACATGTAATTCAATTTGGTAAGCTTTTAATAGCTCTTTTATTAATATATTTGAGAACTCAGTCCCTGCGTCCGAAATTATTGTTTTACAGCTTCCGTATTGGGAAAAGTATTTAATTAAGTTCTTGGAGATTTCTGTTGCATTTTTACTTTTTATCGGAAATGCTTGCCCGAATTTACTAAAGGGGTCGAATACTGTTAGAAATTGAGACGTTTCAATTTGGAAGGTGTCTAGGTGTAAGATTTCTAAAGGCCTAGATGGTGTGGGTGTGTGTTCTAGTGAAATTTGCGCCGGATTTCTGTTATATTTACATGTTTTACATAACTCGCAACTTTTTATAAACTCTTCTATTTTTCGCTTTAAATTCGGAAAATAGTATTTGCGTTTCATTCGTAAATAGGTCTCATCAGCGCCTCGATGATTACTCTTTCCCTCGTGAAATAGAACTATTTTCTCTAGGAGTTCTTCTTCGCTATTTATTTCTTCTCTAGTTTCTAAACATCTATAAAATTTAGGTGAGTCTACGTTATTAAATTTTTGATTAATTGCCGAACTTACCATTTCATAATCTCGTTCATTTACAAATAGACAGTAATATTTTCTCTGTGGTAGGCAATATTCTTTGATAAATTGTTCTATTTGATTTGGCTCGTTTAAATTGAATGTGGCGTGAATAAAATTCCTTTTGTCCTTTCTGAGTGATAAAATCTCCGGGGTATCAGCATTTTTAAAGAATATCTGGTTTGTTTTACTGTTGATTATTTCTTCTTCTAAGATTGGCATGCCCGGCGCGGAATAAGAATCTGCGTTGGAATTTCTTGTTTCTCCGTCGCTTATGGTTATAACGTCGTCATTTTCGTCTACATTATTTATCATTGATTGGTTATCTACATCTAAGGGGTTTATCTCTACTCTCGAAAGTGCGTCCGCTGCATTATTTAATTTACCTTTTTTGTATTCTATTTTGAAATCGTACTCTTCTAGTTTGAGTCTCCACCTTAATAATTTTGAGTTGGGTTGTTTTAGGGAGAATAGCCATTTTAATGGTTTATGGTCTGTATATATTGTGAATTTCCTGCCGTATAGATAGGGTCTAAAGTAGTTTGTGGCCCAAACTATGGCCAGTAGTTCTTTTTCTATTGTGCTGTATCTAGATTCTGTTTCATTTAACGTTCGGCTTGCGTAAGCTATTGGTTGGTCTGATTTCGGATCTCCTTGGCTTAAAATCCCTGCGATTGCCACGTTTGATGCATCTGTTGTTAAAATGAACTCCTTTGAAAAATCTGGAGGTATTAATACTGGTGAATTCATCAATATGTCTTTACATGTATTAAAGGCATTTATGTATTCTCCGTCGTTAATGTTGATTGTTACGTTTTTCTTTAAACATTTAGTTAGTGGTTTTGTGACATGCGCAAAGTTTTCTATAAATTTCCTGTAGTAGCCTATAAGTCCTAGGAATGATTTAATTTCTTTTGGTGTCTTGGGTATTGGGAATTTTCTTATGGCGTCTAGTTTCTTTGGATTAGGCTTGATGCCTTCTGGCGTCACTATATGCCCGAGGAACTCTGCTTCTTTTTGCAGAAAGTCGCTTTTGTCTAGTTGTATTTTCAGATTACTTTGTCTAAATCGTTCGAATACTAATCTTAATTTTTCTATATGTTCTTGTAATGATGTCGAGAACACTATCACGTCATCCATGTATACTAAGCATGTTTTTCCTATTAAACCGTTTAAGACGTGTTGCATCAGTCGGGTAAATGTAGCAGGCGCCCCTGAAAGTCCGAACGGCATCCTGAGGTACTCACAATGGCCGGTATCAGTGCTAAACGCCGTTTTTCAATGTCATTAGGGTCCATTTCAATCTGGTGGTAGCCCGAAATTAAATCTATGGTCGAAAAATATTGTGCACGCCCGAGTTTATCCAGTATTTCTTCGATTTTTGGTATAGGGTGTCTATCAGGTATAGTCTTCTCATTTATTGGACTATTATAAGCGCTATGACTGTTCCTAATTATCCTTTGATTTAGCATTTCGTTAATTTGTTTGTCTACTTCTGGTTTGTGAATATATGGGTATCTATATAGTTTGGCGTTTATTGGTATATCGTCTTTTAGTCTAATTTTGTGTTTAATGACGTTTGTATGCGTCAGTGGTTCATTTTCTTTTGCAAAAATATCTTGAAATTCTGTACATAAATCAATTAAAATTTCTTTCTCCTGGTTATTTAAGTGATTTATCCTAATTTGATTTGTAATATTTTTTTGTACACTCCCCGTATAATTATTATTATAATTCTGGTGATAGTAAGAATTATTTGATATCATATTCGCTTTATTTTCAATTTGATCCGTTATATCTTTTTGTATCGTCCTCGTATCACTCACATTTTTATTTCTACGATATTCATATGTGTTTAATGAAACTTGATCCCGTTTACCTTTATTGTGGGTGAACATTTCTGTGATGTCATTTACTCTTTGTAACCTATCGTCATCATTTAATGGCTGATTACGCTTTCCTAGGTCGAGTTCCAGTGCAATAATGCTTCTGTCTATTGTATTACTTACGTTAAGGTGATTCATTTCATCATTTGCTTTGATGATCCTACTTATCCGATTGTTATTGCTACTACTATTACTACCCATCTTATCTTCATGATCCCTTGTATCAGGGAAGTTTATCTTAATGCTTCGATTTTTTAGATTGAGTCTCTGGTTTTTAAAATCAATGTTCGCTTGATTTTTTATCAAAAAGTCAATTCCAATAAGAGCTACGAAATTTTTGTTAAATTCAAATAGGCAAAACTCTTGCTCACTGTCCGTTAGTGAGTTTAAAATTATTCTGGCTCGATTATTATGGCTAGAATAACCATGAGCACTTTTAATTAAAAACGGGTGATTGTAAATCTTATTATAAAAGTTGTTATATGCTATGGACGGGTTTAAAAGGCTCTTAGTACTACCGGAGTCGAGCAGTATTTTTCCGGGTAGTTCTTTTATTATTACGTAGGGTAATTGGGATATTGTGTTAAAATTATTAATATCTATTACGGTTCTGTTTTTGAGCTCCCTGCTATCGGAAAATTTTGATGCTGTGCATCGTATAATTCGGAGGGTGATTGTTCATTATATGTTGCGTCATAATTTAATTCTTCTGGTAAGAAATGTTGTCTTCTTTCTAATTCATTGAAAGGAAAAGAATTATTCGTTTCGTTATAGTTTATCTCTTCTGGTATGAAATTTTGTCTTTTTTGAAAATTGTTGGAAGGAAAATTGTTTCGTCTATTTTGTGAGGGTTGTTGTCGGCTGAAATTAGTATGTCTCGTGTTGTTACTGCCGACATCCATAGCTTGTGGATATCTTCTAGTATTGTCATTAGGGTTGTACGTCGGTCTTCTCATTGAGAATTGATTTGAAGGGTTTCCCTGAAATTGTGGGTGAGACATTTGGGGTCTGTTTAAATTATAGTTAAAAGGTGCACGATAATTTTGTTGTTGGAAGGGTTTTTGAAATTGAATATTGTTAAAATTTGGGGTATTTCTTTGGAAAACTGGTTTTTGTTGTTTGTCGTGCCTGTTATTGTTATTATTGTTGAAATTTGACCGTTGTAATAATCTGTCCCTATATTCATAATTTTCCTCGGAAAATATAAATTTTAAAGCTTGTTCTATGCTGTCCGGTCGAGTGGATCTGACCACCATACCGAGGGGGTTTTTTAATCCACCGATAAACGCTTTCAGTGTCTGTTGTCTGTACATGTTTTGTTTTAATCCTAAAATTCCCTCGTTACGTTCATTAGATATTAAATTAGAGATGAGTAATTGTTCAATGTGTCTGCAACGATTACTGAACGCTAAGGCATCCTCGTTATGTCTCTGTTTCAATGTTAATAATTCGCCTAGTAAGCTAATTTCATCTCGCTGGTCGGTGAAGTTCTCAACAATTGCCCGTCTTAAGTCTACCCATGTGTTTATAATTTTAGTGTTAATAATTAACCTGGCTTGTGCAATTAGTTTCGTTTGAATATAATTTAATAGAAAATGGTTTAGATATAAATTTGGATTATCTGCATCATAGAATTGGTTCATTACTAGATCACAAGCTTTTAAGAAGTTCCCTACATTTTCAGGTTGTCCGTTAAATTCGGGGATTGCTTTAAGGTAAAACTCTTGGAATTGATTTGCCATATTTAAATTAGAATTATTTATATCGGGTTGTTCTACAATATCAATTTCGCCAATACTAATATTTCTTAATCTATATTCCAAATGTTCTAAATTATCAATATCGCTATCAGACATATAATATTATCAATATATGAGGAAATACAGTATATATATATATAGGAAATAAAGGAAGCAAACAACTTACAGAATCGATGCTATTGCTGCTGTCTTCATGACGTCTCTCTTGATCGGTTCTTTGGCTGTTAAGCGTTGAAACGCAAAGAATCAATATACTTTTGGTTCTTCAGCACTATCCTACCGACTGCGCCAGTTAACTTTCTTGTTAACACACTTGACTTTTTAAAAGAATTTATTGAGTAATGTTACATAAAATACTTATGAATAATAATAAAAAAAATGATAAATATAAATTATGACAAGTTAAAAGAGACTCAAGCAATAACAATGTAGGAATGTCCGTCCGTGGTCTGGTAACTTCCATATATAGTCTCTGGTGGGGCGTGGACCGAGAGGCGGTTTCCACCTAAGTTGCAGTCTTGAAGGTGATCCTAGCAGGTGGCTGGTTGCTGAATTGAAGGTCTAGTTGTTTACCCATTTATGAATAGTCTATTCTTCTTATTGCGCTGCTTTTAATTAACCCATTCGTCAGCGACCTTGGGTGTTGAATCGGGATCTGTACTTCTTATATACATTGTATGAGTTGGCTATTGTTATCTCGCGTCAACTGTAAAATGAAAGCAAAAACGCGGCATCTACTTGCGTTCTTATTCAGTTTTCTTAGATGCTGCGTGTTAGATTTTTAGTCATCAACCAGTAGCATCTATTTTCCGCAGTTAATACATTTTCGTGTGTTGACTAACGTCTACCAGTCATCCGCATTTGTTAGTGATTTGTTGCTCTTAAATTCTGTTTAATAAAACTGATTTGAAGCTAAAGAGATTGAAGTTAGATAAAAAAGATATTTGAATTGTTGGGTGATTACCATGGTGATGACTATCAAAATCGTCGAGAGAATACAATCACCAAACCTAACCTTAAAATTGTAGCAGATCTTATTATTGATAGATAACTACCTAAATAATTACACTATATTATAATAATAGTGTAATATACCCGTATTTTTTTATAAATTCGACATTCGTTCGTAAATATCAAAATTTTAATGAAATCTTATTAATAAAAGCGATGTACTGTAATCCAATAATTTAATCACAAGTGAACAGATCTCACAATAAGTCACAGTGTAGTTCCTAAAGAAGCAATTTAAAAAACTCGTTGAAGGAAATACGTTCTATGGATAAATATCCAACAACGAACGCTGAACGGTTGTAAAAATGGCGCCTCCGAGAGTGTGTTCCTTGTGAAATAATGTTGTAAGTGATGATGATCGTACATTAGAGTGTGAAACTTCTTATTGAGCAATCAAGTGAAACAACCGGTGAGGCGGCCATTTTTTGTAGAGAAGTTTTACCATGCTCAAAATGTATGGGATTTTATTTAAAGAAACAATTGTGGCGACATAGAAAAATTTGTGCTGGCGCAAAAGGACCGCATCAAGGTTAGGGGCAGAATTTTTTATTGGAGCACTCAGTTGTTGATAAGCAATTAATCCAAGTAGTGTTTCCGAGAATGAGACCGGATGACATATCCCTCGTTACTAAAAAAGACATTTTGATATGTGCCTTCGGGAAAAGATATTTGAGAGCTCACCGCGAAAAGCATTTTGTAAATGTGACATCAAGAAAGATGCCGGAATTAGCAAGACCCTTAAGAGAAGTAAGGAAACTAAAACAGTGCATAAATAGCTTATTTGAGGCGTTAAAGCCAGAAAACTTCGATCTTCTTGTAGTTTCGACAAAAGTTGTAGCTCAGTATGATGAAATTAAGGAACGTTATGAATCTGCATCAACAGCATTGAATTTGGGCACCCTCATGAAAAAATGCTGCGAACTGGTAATAGTTTTCGTGTTGAAAAGAAAGCATATGTATGAAACAATTACAGCAGCTAACGCCGATGCTAAATTGAAGACTTTGATTCAACTTATTGAGTCATTGGTGCTTTGAAGTATAACGATTTGGCAGTGCAGAAATAGACCAAAATAACGTCAGTTTTTTTAGCCAGCGACGTGAAGAAGTTACGTGATCATCTACTTGTAGAAGCCGCGTTCGTATTCAGTTTGTTAGATGCTGCCTGTTAGCTTTTTAGTCATAAACCAGTAGCAGTCATTTTCCGCAGTTAATGCATTTTCATCTATTGGGTAACGTCAAACAATCATCCATATTTGTTGGTGATTTGTTAATCTTAAATTCTGTTTAATAAAACTGATTTGAAGCTAAACAATATCAAGTCGAATAAAAAAGATATGAATTGTTAGGTGATTACCATGGTGATGACCATCAATATCTGAATTATCAAAATCGTCCAGAGAATACCATCTGTAAGCCTAACCTTAAAATTGTAGCAGATCCAGGTAAAAATATATTATTATTAATAGATACCTACCTAAATAATTACACTATATTATAATAGTGTAATATACCTGTATTCTCTTAAATTCGACATTCGTTCGTAAATATAAATTATTAATAAAAGCGATGTACTGTAATATGTAATAATTTATTCACAAGTAAACACATTTTACATTAAGGGTCACAGTGTACTTCCTAAAGAACCAATTTAAATAACTCGTTGAAGGAAATACGTTCTATGAATAAATATCCAAAAACGAACGCTGAAGACTAGCGGTTGTAAAAATGGCGCCTCCGAGTGTGTTCCTTGTGAAATAATGCCGTAAGTGATGATGATCGTGCATTACAGTGTTAAACTTCTTAATGAGCAATCAAGTGAAGCAACCGGTGAGGCAGCAATTTTTTTTAGAGAAGTTTGGATAGGACTTTATTCAAAGAAAAAATTATGGCGACATAGAAAAATTTGTGCTGGCGGAAAAGGACCGCATCAAGCCGAGGGGCAGAATTTTTTTAGTGAAGCACTTAGCTGTTGATAAGCAATTAATGGAAGTAGTGTTTCCGAGAATGAGACCGGATGACATATCCCTCGTTACTAAAGAAGATATTTTTACATGTGCAGTATCTACACACACAAAAAAACGAAAATCAGCTTTTGGCACCAAATTGTTTTGTATCGAGCCTTTGTTTAGTGGTACAAGAAAAAACTGCGGTATCTGCTCTCTAATATAGAATTTATATCAAAGAAAGTGCTGTATCTTCATAAGTGTGGCACAAGATACGTGGTTAAAATGCGGTAACTGTAAAAATGAAAACAAAAACGCGGCATCTACTTATAGAAGCCGCACTTGTATTCAGTTTCTTAGATGCTCATGTTAGCTTTTTAGTCATAAACCAGTAGCAGTCATTTTCCGCAGTTCATGCATTTTCATGTGTTGACTAACGTCAACCGGTCATCTGCATTTGTTAGTGATTTGTTGTTTTTAAATTCTGTTTAGTAAAACTGATTTCAAGCTAAAGAATGTCAAGCCGAATTAAAAAAATATTTGAATTGTTTAGTGATTACCATGGTGATGACCATCAATGTATGAATTATCAAAATCTTCCAAAGAATACCATCTCCAAACCTAACCTTAAAATTGTAGCAGATCCAGGTAAAACTATATTACTATTTATGGATACCTACCAAAATAATTACATTATATTATAATAATAGTGTAATATACCTTTTTTTTATTTGACTTTCGTTCGCAAATATCAAAATTTATTGAAATATATTTATTAATAAAAGCGATGTACTGTAATCTGTAATAATTTAAGCATTACAGCGTGAAACTTCTTAATGAGCAATCATGTGAAATAAGCGGTGAGGCAGCCATTTTTTTAGATAACTTTTACCATGCTCAAAATGCATGGGACTTTATTCAAAGAACCAATTGTGGCGACATAGAAAAATTTGTGGTGGCGTAAAAGGACCGCATCAAGCTGAGGGGCAGAATTTTCTAGTAAAGCACTTAGTTGTTGATAAGCAATTAATGGAAGTAGTGTTTACAGAATAAGACCGGATGACATATCCCTCGTTGCTAAAAAAGATATTTTGATATGTGCCTTCGAGACAAGATATTCGAGAGCTCACCGCGAAAAGCATTTTGTAAATGGACATTAAGAAAGACGCCGGAATTAGCAAGACTCTTAATAGAAGTAAGGAAACTAAAACCGTCAATAGCTTATTTGAGGCGTTAAAGCCAGAAAACTTCGATCTTCTGGTAGCTGCGACAAAAGTTGTTGCTCAGTATGATGAAATTAAGGAGTGTTGTGAATTTTCATTAAACAGCATTGTATTTCGGCACCCTTATGAAACAATGCTGCGAACTGGCAATAGTTTTCGTGTTGAAAAGAAAGCATATGTATGAAACAATTACAACAGCTAACGCCGATGCTAAACTGAAGACTTTGATTCAACTTATTGAGAGTCACTGGTGCTTTGACGTATCGAAGAAAGCTGCCAACGATTTGTCAGCCCAGAAGTTTTAATGAGTCATTCGATCCTGGTAAGTTTAGAGTAAAAATTTTTAATGTCATTACAACGGCTGAATTGTAATCAACAAATAAGTGGGTTTACAGTTTTCTTTATATCACAATACATACTTTAAATAAATACCAAGCAAAACTCAATGAAAGCAAAACATTGCATCCAGTTGTAGAAGCCGCGTTCTTATTCAGTTTTTTAGGTGCTGCGTGTTAGCTTTTTAGTCATAAACCAGTAGCAGTCATTTTCCGCAGTTGATGCATTTTCATGTGTTGGCTAACGTCAACCAGTCATCCGAATTTGTTAGTGATTTATTGCTCTTAAAATCTTTTTAAGAAAACTGATTTGAAGCTAAAGAATGTCAAGTCGAATTAAAAATATATTTGAATTGTTGGGTCATTACCATGGTGATGACCATCAATATCTGAATTATCAAAATCGTCCAGAGAATACCATCTCCAAACATAACCTTAAAATTATAGCAGATATAGGTAAAACTATATTAGCAACTATATACCTACCTAAATAATAACACTATATTATAATAATAGTGTAATATAGCTGTATTTTTTTAAAATTCGACATTCGTTCGTAAATATCAAAATTTATTGAAATATCTTTATTAATAAAAGCGATGTACTGTAATCTGTAATAATTTATTCACAAGTAAACACATTTTACATTAAGAGTCACAGTGTACTTCCTAAAGAAGCAATTTAAAAAACTCGTTGAAGGAAATACGTTCTATGAATAAATATCCAAAAACGAACGCTGAAGACTAACGGTTGTAAAAATGACGCATCCGAGTGTGTTCCTTGTGAAATAATGCCTTAAGTGATGATGATCGTGCATTGCAGTGTGAATCTTCTTAATGAGCAATCATGTGAAACAACCGGTGAGGCAGCCATTTTTGTAGATAAGTTTTACCATGCTCAAAATGGATGGGACTTTATTCATAAAAAAATTGTGGCGACATAGAAAAATTTGTGCTGGCGCAAGAGGACCGCATCAAGCTGACGGGCAGAATTTTTTAGTGGAGCACTTAGCTGTTAATAAGCAATTAATGGAAGTAGTGTTTCTGAGAATGAGACCGGATGACATATCCCTCGTTGCTAAAGAATAATTTTTACATGTGCAGTATCTACACACACACACACACACACACAAAAACGAAAATCAGCTTTTGGCACCAAATTGTTTTGTATCGAGCCTTATTGTTTAGTGGTGCAAGAAAAAACTGCGGTATCTGCTCTCTAATATAGAATTTCTATCAAAGAAAGTGCCGTATCTGCATAAGTGTGGCACACGATACGTGGTTAAACCGCGGTAACTGTAATAAAAATGAAAGCAAAAACGCGGCATCTACTTGTCGAAGCTGCGTTCGTCTTTAGTTTTTTAGATGCTGCGTTTTAGCTTTTTAGTCATAAACCAGTAGAATCTATTTTCTGCAGTTAATGCATTTTCACGTGTTGGCTAACGTCAACCGGTCATCCGCATTTGTTAGTGATTTGTTGATTTTCAATTATGTTTAATAAAACTGATTTCATGCTAAAAATGTCAAGTTGAATAAAAAAAATTGTTGGGTGATTACCATGATGATGACCATCAATGTATGAATTATCAAAATCTTCCAGAGAATACCATTTCCAAACCTAAACTTAAAATTGTAGCAGATCCAGGTAAAACTATATTATTATTTATGGATACCTACATAAATAATTACATTATATTATAATAATAGTGTAATACCTGTTTTTTTATTTGAGATTCGTTCGTAAATATAAAAATTTATTGAAATATCTTTATTAATAAAAGCGATGTACTGTAATCTATAATAATTTAATCACAAGTAAACAGATTTCACAATAAGAGTCACAGTGTAGTTCCTAAAGATACAATTTGAAAAAACTTGTTGAAGGAAATATGCCGTATGGATAAATATCCAAAAACGAACAGTGAAGACTAACTTGTAAAAATGGCGCCTCCGGGTGTGTGTTCCTTGTGAAATAATGCTGTAAGTGATGATGATCGTGCATTACAGTGTGAAACTTCTTAATGAGCAATCAAGTGAAACAACCGGTGAGGCGGCCATTTTTTGTAGAGAAGTTTTACCATTCTCAAAATGGATGGGACTTTATTCAAAGAAAAGATTGTGGCGATATAGAAAAATTTGTGTTGGCGCAAAAGGACCGCATCAAGCTGACGGGCAGAATTTTTTAGTGAAGCACTTGATAAGCAATTAATCTAAGTAGTGTTTCCGAGAATGAGACCGGATGACATATCCCTCGTGGCTAAAAAAGATAATTTGATATGTGCCTTCGAGACAAGAGACTTGAGAGCTCGCCGCGAAAAGCATTTTGTAAATGTGACATCAAGAAAGACGCCGGAATTATCAAGACTCTTAATAGAAGAAGTAAGGAAACTAAAACCATCGATAAATAGCTTATTTGAGGTGTTAAATCGAGAAAACTTCGATCTTCTTGTAGCTGCGACAAAAGTTGTTACTCCGTATGATGAAATTAATGAACGTTATGCATCTGCATCAACAGCATTGAATTTGGGCACCCTCGTGAAACAATGTTGCGAACTGGAAGTAGTTTTCGCACGGAAAAGAAAGCACATGTATAAAACAATTACAGCAGCTAACGCCGAGGCTGAACTGAATACCCTGATTCAACTTACTGAGAGTCATTGGTGCTTTGAAGTATCTACGCAAGCTGCCAGCGATTTGTCAGTGCAGAAGTGGAACAAAATAACGTCAGTTCCTCTAGCCAGCGACTTGAAGAAGTTACGTGATTTTCTCATCGGTAAAACCAATGCAGTAATTGTTGATTTGGGTCAAGATAACATGAATAACAATGATATGACGCTCCTGGAGACGATTTTTTGCAGAGTACTGTTACTATATAGAAGAAAGCCTGGCAAACTCCAACATTTAACTTCACACATTTATGAGAGTATTGATAATCGAAAATGACCTTGCACCAAATTGTTTTGTATCGAGACTTCTGTTAGTTGTACAAGAAAAATCTGCGGTATCTGCTCTATAATAGATTTTCTATCAAAGTTCCGTATCTTCATAAGTGTGGCACAAGATACGTGGTTAAAACGCGGTAACTGCAAAAATGAAAGCAAAAACGCGGCTTCCAGTTGTAGAGGTCGTGTTCTTATTCAGTTTTTTAGATGCTGGGTGTTAGCTTTTTAGTCAGAACTTGCTCCTGTCCTGACTCGTCTGTTTCAGATATCTTACAATAAAGGCATATTCCCTAGTAACTGGAAAACTGCTCGAGTACAACCCATCCCCAAGAAAGGATCCAAAGCACTTCCTAGCAACTACAGGCCTATTTCTCTCCTTTCAGTCATCTCTAAAGTGATGGAAAAGTATATAAACACCGAGCTACTAAAATTCCTTGAAAAACACAGTCTAATCCACGACAGGCAGTATGGATTCCGTCAGCGCAGATCGACTGCCGACCTCCTTTCCTTTGTCACCCATTCTTGGAACAAGTCTATGGAACAACACGGTGAATCCCAGATTGTTGCTCTAGACACATCCAAAGCATTCGACCAGGTCTGGCACGCAGCGCTGCTTAATAAACTTCCGGCCTATGGCCTACCACCAAAACTTTGTACCCGGACAGCAAATTTCCTCTCCAACAGGAGCATATCTGTTGTTGTGGATGGCCATTCCTCTAAACTGTATCCAATTAATGCAGGAGTTCCTCAAGGTTCAGCTTTAGCTCCTACTTTGTTTCTTCTTCACATCAATGACCTCCTCTCTAGCACATCCAACCCAGTTCACAGTTACGCGGACGACAGCACCCTCCACTCAAACATACAATATTCTAAGCCTGTCTCTTTAGCCCAATTAGATGAGGATCGCAGACTCATGGAGGGTTCTGTCTCCGTAGACCTCCAAAAAATATTAGACTGGGGAAGTAGAAATCTTGTACAATTCAACCCCACCAAAACTAAGTCTTGCTTTCTTTCTCACAAGAGATACAGCAGCCCTAGACCCATCACAATGAACAACCAAGTTATTCAAAGTAATGAGTCCTTTTCTCTTGTTGGCATTTCTGTGGATCGAAATCTTAATTGGCACCAACATGTTACATCAATTGCAGAAGCGGCTGCTAAGAAATTGGGTTTCCTCTTCCGGGCTCGCAAATACTTTTCACCAACTAATCTCTATACCTTATACACTTCACAAATAAGGCCAAACCTCGAATACTGCTCCCACATCTGGGGTGCAGCTGACGCTTCTACACTCGCTATCCTGGACTCCATTCAAAAGAGAGCTATACGTCTCATCGGTGACCCTACCCTCACCCAAAGGCTTCCATCCCTTGCCCACAGACGTGCCGTTGGCGACCTCTCTCTCTTTTATAGATATCTGCACGGGCACTGCTCAGAGGAGCTTTCCTCCATAATTCCCCCACCTGCTGCCCCCAGCAGATCTACCAGGGGAACAGAGCGAATGCACCCTTTTAATGTCCAGGTCACCAGACATAGAACATCTTGTTATGCCCGCTCTTTTGTCCCGAGGACTTCCAAGTTGTGGAATTCCTTGCCGGCACATGTTTTTCCTTCTCCTCCGAACCTCCAAACCTTCAAGTCCAGAATTAACAAGCTGCCTCTTTCCTCCTTGTCAACACCCACGGTACGATAGTATTTAGGCTGTAAGCCCTCGTGGTGTGTTGTTGACATAAAAAAAAATAAAAAAATCAGCAGCAGCCATTTTCCGCAGTAAATGCATTTTCGTGTGTTGGTCAACGTCAACCGCTCACCCGCATCCATTTGTTAGTGATTTGTTACTTTTAAATTCTGATTTGAAGCTAAAAAATGTCAAGTCGGATAAAAATGATATTTGAGTTGTTGGGTGATTACCATGGTGATTACCATTAATGTCTGAATTATCAAAATCTTCCAGATAATACCATCTCCAAACCTAGCCTTAAAATTGTAGCAGATCCAGGTAAAAATATATGATTATTGATAGGTACCTACCTAAGTAATTACATTATATTATAATAATAGTGTAATATACCAGTATTTTTTTAAATTTGACATTCGTTCGTAAATATCAAAATTTATTGAAATATCTTTATTAATAAAAACGATGTACTGTAATGTATAATATTTTAATCACAAGTAAGCACATTTTACAATAAGAGTCACAGTGTAGTTCCTAAAGAAACAATTTAAAAAACTCGTTGAAGGAAATACGTTCTATGAATAAATAAAGGTTTACTTTCGGGGCGCGTGTTCGAATTTTATGAAATTTTGTATATAGACGTGTTTTAGGTTGTAGATGACGCAAATCACAATGAAATTAACGGCAAAAGCCAACTTTTGGAGTTGTTTGGAAATTTTTGTTGGAAAATGTAAGCTGTACTCACTTTTGTGGTAGGTGTTTACCCCCATATTTTACATATTTTTGGGGATGGTTCGGTGTATAGGCACTAGATAGTAGGTATACACGACATAATATCACTATTTGTCCATTTATGTTATGATTTACAACGTTATTTCTTAAAAATACTGTACTGTAATAAAAACCTGAAACTGTCATTTTCAACTATTTTATTCACATGAAGTTAGCTAAGTTGGTGTTATCTTATAATTTTATTCTATATTGTGCAGTTGGCTAACCTGATATGGTCCAACAGTCATAAGTATTTAAATTTAAAACAAGTAACATATGACTTCAAACAAAAGTATTGAAGTTTTCAAAAATCATCAAATTTATGCATTTTTTGTATTGAGTCTTTTGTAATTACATTGTCAAAATACAGGGTGTTCTACAAGCTCTATGACAGACTTTGCCAGATGATAGCTATCAAAATTCGAAACATTTTTTGTTAATGAATATGGGTCCGATTCGTTTTTCTTTAAAAGTTACAAGCATTTAAAGAATCATAATTTTTCCAGTCAACCAGGAAGTGACACAAAATCATTTGAATGTGAAACAATGCACCCTATAAAATATAGGTACACCTACTTCAATCAAAAGTAGGCTGATAAATAAAACTCTGGACGCAGCAAGTGCGTTATAGAAGTGAATTTTAAGTCGTTTTAGGAACTTTATCGAAATCAATATGCTGACTCTTTTTCTATAGTGTGAATAGCTTTTAAGGATATTTTTGTCCCATTTATGATTTTAATGTAAATTTTAGTTCAATAAGGGGGATGTTATATAAAGGCCGAATCATTATATCATAGTTAGATAATTCATTGTGTTAACTAAATTTGATTTGACAAATTTGATATAACCTTTTTTAATAGAAATTTATTAATTTGATCAATCTGTTTAATTTTGACCTTAAATCAAGCAAATATTAATAATATGAAAAAGTAAGGCTATTTTCACCGTTAAATAAAAAGTAAAGTCAAAAGACCCAATCATACATAATTTTTTTTGAAATTTCCAAACACTCAGGAATACTATAATTCATAAAAACGATATATTAAACAAAAATGCTAGCCCAAGCCAGAACCCTACCCATGAGATGAGAGAAAAATTCAAAATCACAGCAGTAAGTAAACAATTTTTGGCATAATTTCAGGATCTTCAATAATTTTTTTTAAGACGCAAGTGAATTCCCATGCTCTACAATTAAAAGTGCTATTAAGGTATAAAATAAATTAAATAAAAGAAACTACACTAAATGCCATAGCAACCATATGTCGCTTAAGCGTGGGGCTTTCTCGAAAAGCTCGATATAAAATCATATAATTAATATATATATATATATATATATATATATATATATATATATATATATATATATATATATATATATATATATATATATATATATATATATATATATATTTAATACCATCATAACATAAAATAAACGTTGGTGTTAATAACTATATGGTGCCGCAACGTCAGGGCTTTTTAAAAAAGAAAATCATATACCTATCAAAAATTTCAATACTTACCATTATAAAATAACCGTTGGTGTTCGCCAAGTTAAACTTTTTGGCGACCAAACGAGGGTGCTTAAAAGAAAACCCCTTACACGGGATTCCAAAAAGATTATTTATTACCATAATAGCTTTTTGGCGCCGCAACTTAAGGGCTTTAAAATAATAATAATAAACTACATTAAAATTTTTGTGTAAAAAGATAAATGTATGTCCATAGAAAATTTTGAAAAATTTTTGCGCCGCAACGGCAAGGTTTGTTTTTTAATATCTAAAATAATATTTTAATTACCTACCTTGGATTATGGCAAATTTTCATTCAATTTTTATTGATTAAATATTTGAAGGCTGATATTAGGGAAGCTATAGATGGAAAATTGATCGAACCATTTTATTTCGAGCCGTAACAAGAAAATTTGAGTATTTTAAGACAGAAAATAATTTGTCACAATATTTAAATAAATATAAAAAAATTAAATTGCAAATCAAATATAAGAAATTGTTTTATAATAAACAACTTTCAGAGGGGTATTTAAAAGGGAATTAAAAATTTTGTGTACAGGAACATTATGTTGCAAAACAAGGTAATAGTTGATAGAATTCCTCGCATTTTTCCACAATTTGTTTCTACAAGAGTAATTAAGCCAGTTGTAATTAATAAGTGCACAAGAACATTGTCTGGCGAAATACAGGACGGTAAATTAAATATTTTAGTGATATAAAATAGTAATAAAACTTGTCAATAATTAGAAAGGGGGATAATTAAATTTTAAATTCAGACTGAAATCAAATTAATAAAGCCTAAATATGTCCGTGAAAAAACAAAAGGAAGTAGAATCATCAATGGATAAACAATTCGCAACTTTGTTCGATATGATGAAAAAATACCATGAAAAGTCAGAAAAAAAGCAGGAAAAATGAGAAAAAGCTATAGATAACTACTTCGAAGAAATTAAAGATGTCAGGAAAAAAGTTTTTTCAGAATAGAAAGCAAATTAGAAGAAAATAAAAATGAAATGAAACAAGATAATTTCAGAATGGAAAAAAATATAAATTTCAAGAGAGCAGAAGAAAACACACAACAAAATAAAACAGAGAGTAAAACAGAAGTCACAAAAATACATGAGCTGGACGATGAGATAAAAATAACGCAAGAAAAATGCCAGGAAAGCCATAAAATAATCAAGACGGAGCTGGACACGGGAATACAGTCGTGTCATGATAAAATAAAGGAAGAAACTACAATGAGGAGGTATGACATTAAAAGGTCGAAACGCGTATGGAGTCGGTAGATAGGAATATGGTCCGAGCCGAGCAGGAAAATGATGAACAATTAATCAAGATAGAAGAAAATATACTAGAAATGAGTCCGGAAAAATTTGTAGATACTGCCAAAGAAAAATTAATAACGGCAACACATTATTTATACTATATCAAAATTGAAAGTGACCAGAGACATGAAACTATACTTCAATGTAATAAACATTGTGTAGAAATTAATGACAATAGCCGCAATTTTAAAATTAGTAACCTTCTCGTCCAAAACAATAATTTTTACAATAAATACAAATACAATCCTAGTCAGACATTTTATAAAAACAAAAATTCTGGAAAGTATAATAAATTTAAAACTTATAAGCCTAAGTTTAATGAGCAGAACAGGCAGATTTGGCATGAAAATAAACTAAGTAATGTAAATAACAAGACACGTCATGGCAATTATAGCAATTTTAATTTCCAAAGCAAAAAGCAAAAATATAAAATAAATAAAAATTAGTCTTCATGAATTTTGATCAGATCTAATATGACGTAAGCAATGAAAAGGATAATCGCATACCGAATAGACGAAACGAGACTGCCAGTAATATAACGTACAAAATAAACAGTAAAATTACCAGATAAGGAAATTTCTCCTAAAATAAATAAAATTTGATTAGATAGAACTATAGGATGAAAAATTGGTCAATTTAAAAATAAAAATTACAGAAAAAAAAAACCTGAGAAAAGAAAATAAAACAAGTAGGCATGATAATAACCCAAAGGAAAATAACCCTGAGAAAAGAAAATAAAACAAGTAGGCATTATAGTAACCCAAGGGAAAATATAAATTTTGGAAAGCAAATTTTCATAGAAAAATTAAGTGATATTAAATTAGGAGCAGTGCTCAAAATTGGAGACAGTTATTGGAAATGTCAATTAAAGTAATCTGAATTTGAAAAAAATAGAAAGGGGGAGATATAAAAAGTATTGAGTACAAGAAACATGGAATAAGTGGAAAAGAAAATTATATAAAAGTCGAAAAGACAGAAACCGAGAAAGAGTTATAGTTAACGGAAAAATAAAACATATAGGGGTCGGATTGATAGGAAAGAATTTGTATAGATGGTGTAGCGAACAGAATATGAAAAGTTTAATGATATAAAGAAGAAATATGATAGATATGCGTAAGAATGTGAAAAGTATAATGATATAAATAAGAAATATGATAGATATGTGTAAGAAAATGAATATGATAATAGAATATATAATGAATAATTAAAGTAATGCAATGCAAGTATAATGAAATATGTATAGGGGATTGTTTGAAAAGGAAAAGTATGGAGACTGTTTGAGGGAAGCGGAGGTTAATTCTAGGAATAAAATCTTCGAACGAAGCACATATGTATGACATAGATAACGGTATATTGGTAACTATATTAAAGCACAAAACTTAATAATAATAATAACGATATAACAAAATGAATGAAAAAACTTACGTAGTTACGGACATATTGACTATTAATGTTAACATTGTTTACGTTTACATAATTAAATTATAATTATCGCAGCGTTATTCTAACCGACTACATTGCAGAAGCTTATTTAATGAACTATATCTTTTCCGTCTACATTTTAGAAACATGTTTTATTTATTAATTCTCTTTCTGACAAAACGAATCTCCTTTATATTTACCAAACAATAACATATTTTGATTCTTAACCTTCTGATCTGCTGACTATAACATTCCTGTCTATCTATCTAGTTTATGACCTTCCTAACTGCCGAGTCCATCAGTTTTCGATACCTTGTACGTTTGCTAATTTGCGTTTGTTTATTTGTTGACATAACAAATGCAATAGCATCAATGCCAATGTTATTCATACAACATTGACCTCTAATTATTACAATATTTATTCTTTACTTTAGATGGATTTCTTAATACTAATCTACTTGTGATTTTATTGATCTTACTAGCTATGTTTTTTATACGTCTTCTACTGCCCTTCTGTAATTGCCATGGTTCTCTGAACAGACACCATATATGTAGTGTTGAAAAGTTAAAGTTTTAGAAGTTTATAGATGAAAAATATATAAAATAGTCCTATTCCATGGTAGTATATCAATATAAATAATAAACATAGTCAAATAAAATCGGTAAAGAAGATACCCCATAAAAATAAGAAAAAAGTATAACAATAACTGTCAGTCACAGAAGTAAGTCCGGAGGGAAATTGGATATGTTGAAATAACCAGGGAATAGCATAAAACATCGATTTATAAAGAATGAATGTCATAATTCTCGATCTTTAAAAATATAAATTGCCACAAAATAGATAAGTAAAAATAACCAGGGAATGGCATAAAACATCGATTTATAAAGAGTGAATGTCACAAATGTCGATTTTTAAAATAATAAATTAAATAATGAATTGCTACAAAATATATATGTAAAAATAACAAGTGAATGTCATAATTGTCGATTTAAAAAAAAAGAATAAATTAAATAATGAATTGTCACAAAATAGATAAGTAAAAATAACAAGTGAATGTCATAAATGGCGGTTTAAAAAAAATAAAGTAAATTTGCACAAAATAGTTATAAATTAAAAGAAATAGGAAATGAAAGAATCAGGAAGTTTTCAATATAGAACATGTTTAGAAATACAAGTAAATAAATAAATAGGGTGTGAAGAAACAAAGCAAAGATGGTCTGTCTAACAATTATTATCCAGACGCACTTTTAGAAAGGGGGAATTGCTATAGATAGCAAATATGTGAGAAAATAGAAACATTATTGTGGAGTAAAACGGGCAATGTACATAAAATTAATACATCCTAAAATTTAAATGCCCTGTATAATTGTGAGTGTAAAATATTTTAGGTTAAATAAGAAATAGCATTAGGTAGCTGAAAACAGAACAATGATTTTCTTTTCTTACATGTAGTCGTTAAAATACAATAGAACAATAGCCTTGTTTTTATTCATAGAATTTTACTAGAATATAAGCATTTATAACCAACCCTCTTTATAAACTGGCAACATTGCTTGTGTATTCTCATCCACCGGCTATAACGAACAAGTGCGTGCGCGACAACAACAAACGCAACAGGCGAGATGTGTTCTAGCCGGGGAGGCAGTCGGAAAGCGAGAAGCGGAGAGTGTGTTAGGGTAGTTTTAAGTTAAGTAAGAAGTGGAACTGAAGACGTGCTGGTGTCACCGCGTCCCGTGTTAGGGAAGTGCAGAACGACCCCCTTTGTATTAGCACCTTGTATCTGGCCCAATTGTTTAATCGTGTAAATAGTCATAAGCACAGTTATCTAATTACCATAGAACTCAAGACCCATGAGATTTGTATATAACGTGTAACCGTGTATGTGGAACCGTGTATTAGGAATGGTATATTGGTGAGAGTGATGTATATTGTGTAAATTGTAATATAACTTGTACATATACTTTGATTACGTTTCTATCATACATTCACTAATTACCTAATTATCATAACCTCAGGACGGTCCCCCGCCGCGTTATACTGGCGCCCACACAGGTAATTGGTATTAGAGAAGTGTGTTGACTGGTTAGTGCGTGTAAGTGAGATTGTAGAAAAGTTACACATTTCAATTGCGATTTTAAAAGCATAGTAGTGATGAAGCCTTCATTGTAACGGATGCAGTAAACTCCAACAGTGCCCTAAAATCCCCTTCAGCCCCTGCGTCTCTTGCCACAGTCATAGAGGTGGCCCTTGTACACCAGCTTTGAATTTATGGTCTGGTCCATGAAGTTATGAAGACAAAGGCATCAAGACTACCTGCGGCCCTGTACCCTGTACCGCTGCCGTTCTAGGAATATCGACTGCTTCTTTACCTCACAACTGCAGGTTTTCTTAATTCTTTTAAGATTTATTTATTTAAAACCGAAACTATGTGGGTAAGTTTCATACAAATATATTTCATGAATTTAATAAGTGCCATTGCCACTGAAATATAATTTGGAAAGACTTTCAATAAATAAGGACAGTATTTTAATGCAGAACAATATAAGTTTAATCAGAGACAATTTACCTGCGTATATATAGCGAAACTAATTAGACAATTTTTACATAATTCTGCCTTACAAACTTCAAACAAGTTTCTGGAAAATGTGTATATAGGGTTTTAGTTTTAAAAGACGTAAAAGTGCTTATATCTGTAGTATAAATAACTATTATTCTTTGCGTATTGAATAATCTTTGCAATTACATACTTTTGTTTCATAAATTTCAGCAATTATATTTCAAAAAAAAAAAAAAGAAAGCAATAACCTTAGTGAAAACATTACAACTTCTGAATTTATTTGCTTCATAAAATAGTAAGAAAATTTACTGTTGAATAGATAAACTGCCTGAAATTTGATCAATATGTTCGATTGAACCTTGTTTATTATACTTTTGTATACTTTTATATATGTGTATGCCTGTACCTATATATTTGGTTCGACTTTTGAGTTTATGTCGTACCTTTTTGTTCTATTGAATACATTTGACTTCATGTGGTTTTAATGTTGCATTGTAATTTTGTCAACAACTAATTGTTTATGTTAGCTATATGTTTTTATTCAAACTTGTCATTTGACATCAAGATTTCCGTAACCGAAAATGCCTCCCAAACGCAACCACCGTGAGCAATCTTTCGAGAACGGTTCGGACGTTTCGAACTTTGTTACTTTGAGCAATGAACAATTTCAGACACTTTTAGCATCAATACAGCAAAATGCTGCTGTTAGTGTACCGAGTAGTGCTAACAATACTCCGACACCCGCGGAACAAAACGGTAATTTTGCCATGTGTACCTCACGTTTCGACGGCGAAGCTGGATCATCAGTAGCAGCATTTCTGGATGCAGTATTAATATTTAAAGACTGCGCAAATGTTTCTGACGATAACGCATTACGAGGTCTCCCTATGCTTTTAACAGGTCTGGCATCTATATGGTATCAAGGCATAAAACATACCATTCATTCGTGGGAAGAAGCAATTGCATTGCTGAGGCATGTGTATGCTCGTCAGATGCCACCATACAAAATTTTTAGGAAAATCTTTGCAGAAGAACAAGGTGACACAAAAACAGAAATGTTTATATGCACCGCTCGTTCACTTCTAGCTCAGCTACCATATCAACTTGATGAAAATGTTTCCCTAGACATGGTATATGGTCTGCTTAATAATCGCATCCGAGAGCGGATTTCACGGGATGATGTATCAACATTCAATGAACTTTTAGCAAAATCTCGTTCCCTAGAAGATTCTTTAGAAGAATCCAAGTTGAAGACGGGCATCCAAAACGAAAAACGCGTAATTAAGGACAAGCCACGAAGTTTCGAACAAAAGTGCGCTTATTGTCGTGTAAAAGGACACCACATTAATGAGTGCAGGAAAAAGCAGAAACAACTGAATAAAACGGCTACAGAACCAGGCACCTCGGGAGAATCTAACCCAACCTTCAAGCAATTAACATGCTACGGGTGTGGTGCACCAGGTGTAATTCGTTCAAAATGCCCAACATGTCGATCTAAATTATCTACCGACTCAAGAAACCCTCCTCAGTCGCAATCTTTTTATGGCGTGGACATGTACAATTTTTCAAAGCCATATAACAGACCAGTTTTACCTGTGACTATTTTGGGTCACAATGGAACAGCAATTGCCGACACCGGCGCCACGAGATCCATCGCAGGTGAAACCTTATACGCAATCCTTAAGGATCATTGCCACTTTTATAAGCAGAATTACACTGTCAAATTGGCAGATGGAAGCGTCACAACGCAAGAAGTTCTAGCCACCATGGTAAATATTCAGATTGCCCATAAAACTGTCCAGCTAGAAATGATTGTTTTGCCAAATGCCAAGGCAAACCATACCCTTCTAGGAATTGACTTCCTCACTAGATCTCAAGTTCTTTTGAACACCACCACACAGTCTTGGTGCTTCCTTGAGAACCCTGGAGTGCAATTCCCATATGCCAAGGAATTTCAACAGAATGAACAGTCCGTCACAGATTTAGCTAACGTTTCGTTCGTCTTACTTAGAGAAGATGAGGGAACCATGTTTTCCCAGGACCAAAAGCAAAACTTCAACAGTTTCCTTGCCAGTCATGAAACTCTTTTTCGTCCAGGGGGAGAGCCTACTCGCTATGCTGAGCACAAAATAGCCACGCATCCAGATAGAGGTCCTATCTCGGTGCCGCCTTACCATATGACAAAGGCAAAACGAGAAATATTGCGTAAGATGTTAGACCAGCTACTGGCTGATGACATAATCGAGGAATGCGAAAGTCCTTGGGCAGCACCAGTCGTTTTGGTGCCTAAGAAAAATGGACAATACCGACTATGCGTTGACTATCGCCGCCTTAATGAGATAACTGTCAGTGACAGATATCCAATGCCAAGAATAGATGACCTATTGCATCAAGCCAAACCGACCCAATTTATGTCTACAATAGACCTTCAATCTGGTTACCACCAGATCAGTGTTTACAAGCCCGATAGAGATAAAACAGCTTTCGTAACACCTTTCGGAATGTTTAGGTACAAACGACTTCCTTTTGGATTATCCACTGCTCCAGCCTCGTTCCAGAGAATGATCGATAGGCTCAAAATAGGCTTAAAAGCAAACGTTTTCGCCTACTGATTTGATCATCCTTTCACAGTCGTACGAGTCACACCTCGAAGACCTCCAAGAAGTGTTCGAACGCCTAAGCCAGTTCAACCTTAGAGCCAACCGAGAAAAATGCGTCTTCATTCGCCAGGAAGTGCGATTCTTAGGCCACATCATCACAAAAGATGGCGTGAAAGCCGATCCGGAGAAGATTGCAGCGTTGGATAAATGGTCCCCTCCTAAAAACATAAAACAACTCCGCACTTTTGTACAAACTTGCAGCTGGTTTCGCAAGTTTATACCGAATTTCTCCGAAATAGCTCGCCCTCTTACAGACCTTACCAAGAAATCTGCCACTTGGAAATGGGAAGCTATGGAGGAAAATTCCTTTCTAACGCTGAAGAAATGCCTTACGACAGCTCCTATACTTCGTCAAGCAGATGAAAATAAACCCTTCATCATAAGAACCGACAGCAGCGACTACGCTATCGGAGCAGTTTTGATGCAGGGGGAGCATAACCATGAGCGCCCTGTAGAATACGCAAGTCGTCTCTTAACATGTGCCGAAAGAAACTATTCTACAACAGAAAGAGAGGCGCTGGCCCTTGTTTTTGCAGTCCAAAAGTTCAGAGGCTACATTGACGGTTCACCTGACATTACCATAGGCACTGACCACCAGCCCTTGCGTTGGTTGATGTCAATTAAAACTCCAACTGGAAGGCTTGCCAGATGGGCGTTACAGCTCCAGTCGTTCAACCTCAAGATTCAGTACACACCGGGTAAAGCCAATGTCGTAGCTGATACGCTATCACGACCTCCTGTTACTGAATCCGATCCGCCAACAAATGAAGTATGCGAAATCACCTTCGATCTTCCAAGGATTTCACCAAGTGACCTGCGCATACGTCAACTCGCAGATGCTGAAATTAGCGAAATTATTCGAGACTTAGAATCTCCATCACAGGAAGATGAAGCCCGTAAGTGGTCAGAACGGGGCTACATCATGGAGAAAGGTATTCTGTATCGATACCTTCCTGACAACGATCGAGAAGATGCCCAGCTCGTTGTACCCAAGCAAGACAGAGAAGAAATTCTCCTACAATTCCATCACCAAATCTCATGCCACGATGGAATTGAGCGTACACTTCAGAGAATCAAGAAGTGTTACTACTGGCCAGGAATGAGAAAGTCCGTTATCAACCATGTCAAATCCTGTGTCGAATGTCAGCGTTACAAGGCATCGAATCAAAAGCCAGTTGGCCTTGTTCAGACACCTCTGCCAGGTGCCAGGTTCGAGACCATTTCAGTAGACTTCTTCGGGCCTCTGCCAGAAACACAGAAAGGAAACCGATGGATCCTAATCGTAGAAGATATCGCCTCTAAATGGATAGAGATGTTCCCTATGAAACAAGCAACAGCCGTTGCCACAGCTACTATTTTGGTAGAGGAGATATATTTGCGATACGGCGTAGTAAGACGTTTAAAGAGTGACAACGGTGTGCAGTTTATTAGCGAAGTAATGCAGCACGTATGTGCCTGTCTAAACATTTCACAAGACCTAACTCCTTTATACCATGCGGAATCGAATCCAGTCGAACGCAAGAATCGTGACCTAAAGCCAAGGCTGGCGATCCTGACAGCAAACGACCATACCAGATGGGATGAGAAACTGCCTTTTATACGTTTCGCCTTAAACACAGCCACATGCGAAAGGACAGGCCAGACTCCAGCATTCATAACATTTGGTCGAGAACTTCGTTCCGCTCATGAAATAGCCCACGACATGCGACAAATTCTCAATACAGAGAACTATGTTCCCGCCATCACACCTTATCTACTGCGAATGAGTAATGTTCTTCAAGAAGTTCGAGAACGGCAAGAATATCACCAAGATAAGAGCAAGAAGTATGCCGACGAGAAACGTCACCCAGCTCCCAAGTACGAACCAGGTGATCTAGTGCTAGTTAAATCACACACCCTCAGTAATGCAGCCCATAACGTGACCTCTAAGCTTTGTCCAAAAAGAGATGGACCTTATCTTATACTGCGATCTGCGACTAAGGTCAGTTATCATATTGCCGATCTTCAAAACCCGGCAGTCTCAATTGGCAAATACCATGTGTCAGACCTGACACCCTTTCACCAACAAAGTGGTCCCCTTCCGTCTCCGGCTCTGCCAAAACGCCAGAGAGGAAGACCCAAGAAAATTCGGGAAAGTGAAAGTGATCCGCACTCCGCGTCTTCGCGATAGTGGACAATAAACTTTACTCCAGCTCGTCATACGAGGACGTTTATGACGACCTGAGGGGGAGTATAACCAACCCTCTTTATAAACTGGCAACATTGCTTGTGTATTCTCATCCACCGGCTATAACGAACAAGTGCGTGCGCGACAACAACAAACGCAACAGGCGAGATGTGTTCTAGCCGGGGAGGCAGTCGGAAAGCGAGAAGCGGAGAGTGTGTTAGGGTAGTTTTAAGTTAAGTAAGAAGTGGAACTGAAGACGTGCTGGTGTCACCGCGTCCCGTGTTAGGGAAGTGCAGAACGACCCCCTTTGTATTAGCACCTTGTATCTGGCCCAATTGTTTAATCGTGTAAATAGTCATAAGCACAGTTATCTAATTACCATAGAACTCAAGACCCATGAGATTTGTATATAACATGTAACCGTGTATGTGGAACCGTGTATTAGGAATGGTATATTGGTGAGAGTGATGTATATTGTGTAAATTGTAATATAACTTGTACATATACTTTGATTACGTTTCTATCATACATCCACTAATTACCTAATTATCATAACCTCAGGACGGTCCCCCGCCGCGTTATACATTTTATTTTATTCTTGGGCAGTAGGCACATTTACCATATTATACATTTATAATATTAAGGAAAAATAAGGTTTTTGTAAATACCAATTTAAGCAAAGACGCAGTGTTAGTTGATAAGGATAGTTTTTTTTTGATCGTGTTTTAAAAGAGTAGTGCAACGGACAAAAAGTTTGAACAATGGGATAACGAAAGGCCTATGAACTTTGTTACTGAGACAGCGCGAAAAGGTTTTTTGTGACACAGGGATAGTTTATTTAAGGAGTCGACGGCAGGTCGATGGGAACAATTAGTAACTGAGCTGCCAGAAGTGAAACTAGAAATTAGTGGCCGTGCTGCGACGACTGAAAATTATGGAAGTTGATAATTAAAACGTAAAAGGCAAATGCCTGATAATACAATCATAAAAATTTGTGTAAAGAAAATTAAATACCTGGTACACGGTTTGTGAAGACAGTTAAATAAAAATGGAAATTAATTAATAATTACTGACAAGCTGCTGAATCCAAAAGAAGAACAAATAGAAAGTAATAATTACACATCAAATGCAAAGTAATAATTATACATCAAATGGAAAGTAATAAATACACGTCAAATGGAAGGAGCAAACAAGACAACATTCAGTAAGTCGTTTTAGGAATTTTATCGAAATCAATATGCTGACTCTTTTTCTATAGTGTGAATAGCTTTTAAGGATATTTTTGTCCCATTTATGATTTCAATGTAAATTTTAGTTCAATAAGGGGGATGTTATATAAAGGCCGAAACATTATATCATAGTTAGATAATTCATTGTGTTAACTAAATTTGATTTGACAAATTTGATATAACCTTTTTTAATAGAAATTTATTAATTTGATCAATGTGTTTAATTTTGACCTCAAATCAAGCAAATATTAATAATATGAAAAAGTAAGGCTATTTTTCACCGTGAAATAAAAAGTAAAATCAAAAGACCCAATCTTACATAATTTTTTTTTGAAATTTCCAAACACTCAGGAATACTATAATTCATAAAAACGATATATTAAACAAAAATGCTAGCCCAAGCCAGAACCCTACCCATGAGATGAGAGAAAAATTCAAAATCACAGCAGTAAGTAAACAATTTTTGGCATAATTTCAGGATCTTCAATAATTTTTTTTAAGGCGCAAGTGAATTCTCATGCTCTACCATTAAAAGTGCTATTAAGGTATAAAATAAAATAAATTAAATAAAAGAAACTACGCTAAATACCATAGCAATATATATATATATATATATATATATATATATATATATATATATATATATATATATATATATATATATATATATATATATATATATATATATATATAAACATATAAAGTCTGAAACCGACCTCGGGTTTGGGTTCCAGGGGTCCTAAATAGCGCTTATTTGGAGAAATTTATTCAAAATTCAAAAGTCGGGATCTCATTAGTGAATTTTTTAAAAGAAAATTCACTAAAAATGACAGTTGTTATGACAATAAATATTTTTAGTGTCATTTTAATTGTACAATATTTGATAATTCATGTAAAAGTTCTAACTAAACAATGCATTTATTCACAACTGAGGAATATGCAGATATTGTGTTTGTATATGGGTATTCCAATGGAAACGCCAGAGAAGCAGCTCGAGAATATCGACGCGGATATCCAAATAGACACGGTGAATAGTGCATCATTTCGTAGACTTCGAGAAGCAGGTAGCCTCGCTCCAAAGAAGGCCAGTCATCCTACTGAAGTAAATGTACAAGATGAAGAAAATGTAATAGATGCTGCCCTTGATAACCCTTCAATTAGTGTTCAGCGTATATCTAGTAACGTTCATGTATCACCGAATTTTGCATGGCGTGTACTGAACAAAGAAATGTTACATCCGTTTCATAGCCAAAATGTACAGGCGTTGCATGCTGGAGATGCCCCACAGCGATTAAAATTTTGTCGCTGGTTACTTCAGCAACAAGCACAAAATGATTCATTCATTTCGCTCGTCATGTGGTTTGATATAGCGTGTTTTACTAGGGACGGCATAAATAATAATCATAATGAACATGTATGGGCGTTGCAAAATCCACATGCAATTAGATTAAGACGATTTCAGCAACGATTCAGTGTCAACGTTTGGGGTGGCATTTTCAACAATAATCTATTACTTGTGCATGTTCTAAATGATCGTTTAAATGCAGATCTGTATAGACATTTCTTAGAACACGGCCTTTTAGAGTTCATTGATGACGTACAACTTAATACATTCATATATTCAGAATATGTGGTGTCAACACGACGGCGCACCACCACATAGAGGAAGACAAGTTGCTGCTTGGTTAAATGAACATTTCCCAAATAAATGGATAGGTCAAAAAGGTCCAATATCATGGCCACCTCGTAGCCCCGATCTCAATCCTCTGGATTTTTATTTATAGGGACACATAAAGCAGCTGGTCCACCATGTTGATATTACTACCCATCAGCAGTCACTTGAAATAATTCAAGATGCAGCTAACCAAATAAGAAATGATCCAAATCTCATCCTTCGAGTGACCGAATCTTTAGTTCGTCGATGTGAGGCTTGCATTCAAGCAGGGGGTGGAGATTTCGAACAATTTTTAAAGTCTTAAGTTTTGTGATTTTCATTTAATTTTTTATTTTTTGTTAATTGTTAATAAAGGTTCAATGCTTGTGAATTCTTAACAAAAGCTAATCGGACCCATGTTCATTAAGAAAAATTGTTTAGAATTATGAGCTATTATCTGGCAAATTTTGTCATAGAGCTTGTGGAACAGCCTGTATATCAAATAAAATAATGAATTTATTTGATTTAGTACTGCTTACGAGCAATGTTATGAATTTAATAGATTTCCTTATCAGTAAAGGCATTTTTCGTGAAAACATTATATGTGAAAAATGCGGAAATATGCTGTTACTAAACAAGTATACTTTGGAATATCGTTGCCACTGGTTCTTACGAATACCGCATAGGAGAAGAGGTAATGTGGTTTTCAAAATCTGCAAAAAAAAATTCTTTAATTGCCAGTTGCCGGTTGAAAAAGTGGTACGTTTTGTTGGTATGTTTTTATTGCTTAATTACCCAAGAAGTCAACACAAGAATGAGTTGAGATTATCAAAACGTACTATTACAACTGGTCCGGTTTTTGCCGGGGGGTATTGTTATTCAGATAATTAACGTTTCATCCATATTAAAATTTATTATTGATGTGGGTTTGTATAGAATGTTTTTTTTTTAAAGCATTAAGAAGCTTCGGTTGTTTCGGCAAAATCGTGGACATAGATGAAGCGAAAGTGGGCAGAAGGAAATACGACCGGGGGAGAATTATTGAGGGGCAAAGGATATTTGGAGGATTTGAAAGAGATTCGTCACGAATATTCATTGTCCCTGTAACCGCTAGGAATTTCGAGACATTATTGGAGGTGATTAGGGAATATATACTATCGGGAACCACAATAGTATCGGATTATTGGAGGGCATATAACACTGTCAAATGAAGGTTATCATCATTTGACGGTAAATCACAGTATTAATTTTGTGGATCCCGTAACAGGTAATATTCTTTTTAGTTTTGCATGAAAAAAATAATCATTTTTTATGTGCACATACACAAAATATAGATCGAACTTGGCGGGGGGTACGCTCTAATATACCAAGATTTGGAAAACAGTCAAGTCACTTTATCGGGTACTTGGCAGAGTTCATATTTAAAAGATCCATAGAATACAATAACAGAATTGATGCATTTTTTGAGGTGATGCAACAATACTTATATTTATTTATTTATTTTTATCAATATTTTTGCTACTCATGCAGCACAAGATATTCTTAGGATATCATCACATGTAAGTATCTTCTTTTAGTGAATGTACTTTAAAAAAAGTAACTAATCAAGGTCGCGTCTTTTGAATTTTAAAAAAAATTTCTTCAAATGACGGCTAATTAGGTTCCCTAGAACACATATCCAGGGTACACGTATTATATGAAAATGAACCATAAACAGGAATACACACTTCTTTAGATACGTTTAAGATGTGAGAATAAGGGAAACTTTCAGAGACACATAAACAGTATAGAACGTACACGTACTATATGAAAATGAAATATAATAGAGGAATACACCCTTCTTTAGATACGTTTAACATGTGAGAAGAAGGGAAACTTTCAGAGACACATAAACCGTATAAATCATACACGTACTATATGAAAATGAAATATAATAGAGGAATACACCCTTCTTTAGCTACATTTAACATGTGAGAAGAAGGGAAACTTTCAGAGACACATAAACCGTATAAATCATACACGTACTATATGAAAATGAAATATAATAAAGGAATACACCCTTCTTTAGCTACATTTAACATGTGAGAAGAAGGGAAACTTTCAGAGACACATAAACCGTATAAATCATACACGTACTATATGAAAATGAAATATAATAGAGGAATACACCCTTCTTTAGCTACATTTAACATGTGAGAAGAAGGGAAACTTTCAGAGACACATAAACAGTATAGAACGTACACGTACTATATGAAAATGAAATATAATAGAGGAATACACCCTTCTTTAGATACGTTTAACATGTGAGAATAAGGAAAACTTTTAGAGATGCATAAACAGTATAGAACGTACACGTACTATATGAAAATGAAATACAACAGAGGAATGCACCCTTCCTTAGCTACATTTAACATGTGAGGAAGAAGGATAACTTTCAGAGATACATAAACAGTATAGAACGTACACGTACTATATGAAAATGAAATATAATAGACGAATACACCCCTCTTTAGCTACATTTAACATGTGAGAAGAAGGAAAACTTTCAGAGACACATAAACAGTATAGAACGTACACGTACTATATGAAAATGAAATATAATAGAGGAATACACCCTTCTTTAGCTACATTTAACATGTGAGAAGAAGGGAAACTTTCAGAGACACATAAACAGTATAGAACGTACACGTACTATATGAAAATGAAATATAATAGAGGAATACACCCTTCTTTAGCTACATTTAACATGTGAGAAGAAGGGAAACTTTCAGAGACACATAAACAGTATAGAACGTACACGTACTATATGAAAATGAAATATAATAGAGGAATACACCCTTCTTTAGCTACATTTAACATGTGAGAAGAAGGGAAACTTTCAGAGACACATAAACAGTATAGAACGTACACGTACTATATGAAAATGAAATATAATAGAGGAATACACCCTTCTTTAGCTACATTTAACATGTGAGAAGAAGGGAAACTTTCAGAGACACATAAACAGTATAGAACGTACACGTACTATATGAAAATGAAATATAATATAGGAACGCATGCCGATAAGCAGTAAAAAATGCCAAAACATTTATTTGTGCCTCTTCATTGTCCAATAGCGGTTTATTTTTATTACCGTCTGAACGAAACGTTCTATTCTCAGAACAATTGTTCAATAGTCTTCTGATCATGTCAGGAGTTGGTCCATGTCTATCTGGAAATATCTCTGCAAACACATGACATGTTCTGCTAACAATTCGTGTTCACTCCCCGTAAATAATAATTAAATTCAAAAAGTCATCGTTTGAGTAATTGTAGTGTGCCATTATTGTGTAAAATACTCTCTTTTATTAAAACACAATTGACAAACGTACTTTACAGTACAACCACTAAGTTTACTGTCGGAAGATGACGTTTAAAATTTTCATCTCCTAGGCAACCTGATAAACTGACTGATAATTACTTCTTATCGCAAATATGCCTCGAAGTGAACGGTGCAAATTTCGAACATTTATTGTGAAGTGATAACACACAAATCTTTTTGTTCCCTAATAATGCTTTACTCTATGAAATTTTGGAGGAAACACCCCATTCTTAGAAATGTATTAATAGTATTCTGCTCACGTAACGAGTTGATCTGTATTTATGTGGAAATCTCTTTGCAACCACACGACATCTTGTTAATAATTCGACTATACTCCTCGTAAATAAAAGTTACATTCAAAAGTCGTCGCATATTTTACTTATATCGGAAGATGACGTTTAAAATGTTCATCTCATATGCAACTTTGCAAACTGACTAATACTTACTTCTTATCGCAAATAATGTTTAAATATCTTCAAATCGTTGAGACTTAGGTATAGCGAATGCTGATACCAATCGAAAGAACAATAAAAAACTCAAAGACGCAGCAAGTGCGTTATGGTAGTGAATTTTCATAGAAATGATTTGGCACCAAATATTTTATTATAACTTTTTTTCTTGTAACATAGAAATCTGAATTTTTGTGTATAGTTTACTTTTTATATCGTAAACCTACCCACCAAATTTGGTTATCATAGCTTTTTTATTTTTTGAGTTAAAATTTTTTTCGAATGAAAACTCAAAATTTTCCTGGAAAACCTCGTCCGATTTTCCTGACTAACGAACTCGTCCAAGCCATTTACAAAAGGAAGGTACATGCCAAATTGTATGAAAATCGGCCCATTATTTTTTGAGTTATCGGTGTGATACATACATACATACATACATACATATATATATATATATATATATATATATATATATATATATATATATATATATATATATATATATATATATATATATATATACACATATATATATATATATATAAACATATAAAAATTGAAACTGACACCGGATATAGGTTCTAGGGGTCCTAGTTCGCGCTCATTTGCAAAAATTTTTTCAAAATTCAAAAGTCGGGATCTCTCCATTAGTGAATTTTTTCTACGAAAATTCACTAAAAGTACATGAACTAACGTTATAAAATATAGGGTGTTCTATTTAAAATACGAGTTATTAGGTTTTAAAGTTGTCATAATTGAACGGTGTATTTCGGACACCCTGTCTCACTTGTACTAGCTTTAGTAAATTTTAAATATTTTGTGGCATTTCATAATTTGCATTTTAAAATTGCAACTCTTCAGGTTCAGAAATAAGAGAGATACAGGTGTAAGACTAGGTGGCGACACGTTCGCTACTCACTTAGTGTTTTTAGAGAGATACAGGTGTGTAAATGTGACAATGTTTTTTAAGAAATTTTTGAAAAAAGGGCAAATATCTCGAAAATGGTTGAGAAAAGGGGCATAACATGTTACTAAAACCTACCATAAAATTTGGCCAGCAATCTAGATCCGTAATAGAAAACACCATCTTCCATTTGAAATACGAAAGTTGACGTCTACTCCCGGTATAACCGGAAGTCTCATACTAACGCCAATTTTTTCAGTGAACTGGAAAATTTGAGAAACCCACGTGCGTGAATTTTCAGAATTCAACTGTGAGCCGTACTCCAGAAATGACCAATGAAAGGTCTACGTGGGACACCCTATATTTATGAATGTAAAGGTACTTGGTATATATTTTTGGAACGTATACAAAAAGTTTGTGCTAGGAATAGTCTATAACATCCAGGATGATTTAAAATGAACATGCGGAGAATATACAAATAATATTCCTATTCAAAGTTTATAAAAAAATAACCTATAGGCATTTTTTACAGAAGGCGTAACCATCGTGATATAACGGTGCTTATGGAAAATATCAATGTAGGTCCCTACGTTTCTATGTTAGGAAAAATCATTGATGTGAAACTTTAAGAAGGCTTGAAAATTTATAATGAAGAAGCAATAAATGTCACGTTATACGTCAAAATATAACCGCGCAGCCGTGCCCTGAGCACCATGTTTAGTTCATCATCGCTTCCCGCGTTCAGATTTCCACCTAACCTAAAGCCTTAAGCCAAAATGACGTAACTCAAAATTTGTCTATTTCTGTATTATACCACTTTGCTTAAGTTGGTATTATATTCATTATATTTCCTAAGAAAAAAAGACGCATCTGGCGTTTTAAGGATTGGTAAACACTGGTGAAATATAGCGTATCTCAAACCAGCCTTAAAAACCTAAGGGACTAAGACGTAACTCAGGTCTCCTAAGCGAAACTTACGTATCTCGGAGATGCGTCAATCCTGCTTAGTAAAGTTGCTATATTGAATACGACGATCACTTGAGTTGTGCTCTGCGTATACACAGATGTCATTGTCATTTACCGATCTACCTGTTAGTTTACCGCGGTTTTTTGTGGTGTGGTTTTGTTGATTTACGGGACAAAGTGTTGTTTTATTTTATGAAGATGGATGAAAGTGATCGTTGCCAGACTCCGTCAGGACCATCAAGTCCTAAGTGCTTTGCTTGCGAAATCTGATTGATTTTCATTTTCTACAAAATAAGACATAAGATCACATCTACTAATAATATTCGCTCGTTTAAATATGTTATTGAAGGTTGTGTTTAGAATGTAATTACAGTTTATAATAGTCTATTTGTAATAAAGTGTTGTTATACATCTAGAGGAAGCAGACTGCTTATCTTACTATGGATATAATACAATTTTTAAAAACATACAGCCGGATTATACACTTTCTAAAATTAAATAAATAGTAATGTAAGCTTTGTTTGTATCATTACAGATTTAATAGAAACCTGTTGTAATAAGAGAAGTTAAAAAATGGTTATGTCAGTTCTAAAAAATGCAGGTGCAACAAGTTTTGCATCCACTTCAAAGTATGTTTCGGCTGGTGATGCAGACACCTGCCCTAGAAGCCCCAAGATGTTAATATCTGCTGCTGTACAGTGAGAAAAAAGTCTGGACGCGGCAAGTGCGTTATGGTAGTGAATTTTTATAAAAATGTTTAGATAGTGTGTTTTTTAAGAAAGCAGGCATCAAATTTGGGTACCAGTATAACCTATATAGTAAAAACAATGTGCCATGTTTCATCAACATAACTGTATTGTTTGAAAATGCACAAAAATTTCCGAAAGTAAATTTTAAGTGTTCACGAAAAAACTCGTTCTTGGTCAACCTTATAGGCTAATAGCAAATTGAGCTAGTCAAGTATGAATATGAATTTTGATCAAAATTCGCTACCATAACGCACTTGCTGCGTCCAGAATTTCTTTTCTTACAAACATGCATTATATTTCGATGGAAAATGCAAAAATGCAATAACATAAGGCGTGTTTGATTAAAAAAAAAGAGAATTTGTATCACCAACGACTTATGGGCAACCTGTCATTGTAGAAATATTTTTTAAGATGTAGCTCAAGACACCCTACAATAAAGGTATACATTTTTTTCATATCTTGTATAATGACGGATATATTGAGCTTTATTGATTTTTTTACGAAAATTCGACAAAAATTATATACCTTTAAACGATCAACTCTATAGCTAACGCTACTGCCAAGCATCAGAGAAAGGATACATTTGAAATGAATTTTCTGGAAATATTTTAGTAAAATGAAGGACAAATACACTTGAAGCTAAAACTTCAGGGTTTGTAAAACATTCTTGTTGAGACATTTTCTTTCCATAGCCTGTATTAGATTCAAGTTGTTTGCCTAAATGTTGCCAATTTTGACGTTTTAAATCACAACTCTGACGTTTTGAGGAAAACCCCAATTTATTTTTCTTTAAATGCCTAGAACTTTTTTGTCTTTTGACCTATAGAGCTAAATTTTGGTAGGTAACTTACCTATAATGATATAAACCCGCGCACCAAATTTGGTTACCCCTACTTTGTTACTTTGTTAATTCGGGAGATATGATTTTTTAGAAAGAAAACAACATTTTCTGGGAAAACCTGAGCCTATTTTCCTGGCTAACGAACTTATCCAAGCCATTTGCAAAAGAAAAGTATTCAACAAATTTAATCGAAATCGGCCCATTATTTTTGAGTTATCGGTGTGATATATATATATATATATATATATATATATATATATATATATATATATATATATACATAAAAATTGAAACTGACCCCGGATATGTGTTCTGGGTGGCCTAATTAGCGCTCATTTGAAGAAATTTTTTCAAAATTCAAAAGTTGGGATCTCCTCATTAGTGAATTTTTGTTTAAAGAAAATTCACTAAAAGAAAAAATTTGAACAGTCTGTCAGTGAAAAAAAACAAATAACCGCTAGGGTACAAAAAAACCATTGTGTGAAACCTGTTTGTGAAGAAAATCAGTGTTAAATTGTACCAAAAATATTCCAGAGGATAGGCAGTTATTTTTAAACAACGAATTTTGGACAATGCAATCTAGAGAGAGAAAAGGGTTCACTTTGCATCATATACCAACACATCCTGTCAAACAAAGGACAACAGAATCAAGTGCGGAACCAAACAGGAGAAATAGATCACATGTACACATGCTTAACGACTCTGCTGGTGCTTCGCAGAAAGTGTGCAAAGTGTTTTTCCTTGCCACGTGAGGGTATAACCAGGGTTGTGAGGATGCTATTAGGCATGCATTAAGAAACGCGCAGAACTCTGTTAAACCAGCACCAAACAAAAGAAGGACTCATCATATTCCTCATAACAAAATTGATGATGAAGTTATACGTAAACATATTATGTCCTTTAAGCCCATCATCTCCCATTACCGAAGGGAACATGCGCCGAATCGGCTCTACTTGCCAAGCGACCTTAGCTTTTTATGCAAAATATCCCCGATCTCCTTGCTCTTATGGAAAATAGAGTGGTGGCAAAACAAATGAACATATCCATTGTAACGTTGGGTCATGAAGGGTGCGAAAGTTGTGATGTTTTCAATTTGCATACTCCAAGTCACACAAAAGACAACATTGACATTGATTGTGACAGCTGCAAAGCATGGAAACTTCATATAGACAGAGCCACCAAATTACGCGAAAATACCGTGAAGACACTGAAGAAGACACCTCGGAAATAACAGTATAACATATTGTGCAGATCTTGAAAAAGTTATCATGCTTCCAAGGCTGGAAATAATTAAAACAGCAATAGTCACCAATCGTCTAACAGTATACAATGAATGCTTTGTGCCTGTTGGAAAAAACAAAAGGATTGCAGACCTTTTTCTGCTCTTTGGCATGAAGCCGTACTTGAAAGAAGCAAAGAGCAAATTATAAGCACATTCTATAACTTTCTGAAACCCAACAGAGATGTGTCTAAAATTACAATGTGGCTAGATAACTACACAGCCCAGAACAAAAATTAGGCTTTGTTTTCATTTCTAATTTATATAGTGAATTCAGATGAAATTAGTGCAGACGAGATTGTTGTTACATACTTTGAGCCGGGCCATATTTTTATGGTAGCAGACTCCTTCCATCACAGCGTTGAACTGGCAATGAAACGAATAAAAAAATGTATGATTTTGATGATTTTGTACAAGCAGTAAAAATGCTACTCATGGGACAGAAGTGTTACCAATAAAACTGGAGAATTTTTTCGACTGGATAGATTACTATTCGCAATATAAACTCGGAAAAATTATCCAAGACCATACTTACAAAGTATGGTTCGAGTAAATTTTCAAAGAGGGTCCTTCAATATGGAGTATAAAACAGATTTTGATGGAGAATCTTAAACAATTGACCTCGACAATTCAAAAATTACAAAAAATAATAAATTATTAGAGCCTGTCACATGCAATAAGGTTAATGGGATATCACAATAAGGAAAGAAAGACATTGTACAAAATCTGGCCGGTATAATTTAAAAAAACGACTAACATTTTGGGAGAATTTGCCACATCTGACTAATTAAACTTATTATTGTCTTATGGTAATTATATTAGCTAAAAAATTTTCTAAATTTAATTAGAATATTGATTTTATTTCGACTTGTGGTTAAGAACAAATTATAGTCATTGTACTACGATGGTTATTATATAAGCTAGACAGTTTTTTACCTAAATTTGATAACCTGTTTTATTTGAAATTGTAGTTCAGAACCAATAAATAATGTAATGCCTTAAATATGTGTATTTGAAATTATTTTCTGCATTATTTATTTCCAGCAAAATTCATATACTACTGCAGTAGAACTGTGTTGACGTAACGCAACTGAAAAGACTTACATCAATTTCCTAAGCAAATTCGACGTATCTCATTTTTTTGGTTAAAAGTGCGTTTCCAGAAAAATCACGACACTCATTTGATATCTATTTGAAGAGGTGATACGCAAAATATAGAACAAAATTAAAAAAATAACACGTCCTGAACAAAGCTTTCTAAAATGTTAATTATCTCAGAAGTAACTATTATTGAGATGCGTCATTTTGGCTTAGGAGGGCAGTATAGTGGTTGTCATAGACCAGGTGTGGCTATAGTCCATAATCTATGTTTAGTTTCTTTACTTGCAATTTTATGTGTACATCTGCTTGTTTCTTACCATGATCTTGCTTTACCTTAATAACTATTAATTATAATAAGCAGTTATTTTTCTACCTGAGCTGTTGCGGTACAAGGATGAAAATCTATAAACACATTTTAAAGTACGTATTATTTTGTATTTTAACGTAATTTCGTCTGTTTTAAACTTACCTCTTCAGCCTTCAGTTACCTACTGCGTGTGTGTTTTGTGTAACTTTGCATATAGGTATATAGGGTGGCGCATTGAAAACGAAACAGACCGATTTGCGTCCAGAGATATTTTTTTAAGAAACGCTGAAACACGTCACTTTTAATATTGAAGAACATGTTCTGACATAAAACTACTTTGTCACATTAACCCCTTATGGGTAGTGATAACAACCCCTAAATTTTAAATAGGGAACATGGGTCGAGTGTTACATCATTTGAAAGCTCTTTCTTTTCTAAATTCAGCACACTAATTTTTTTGGAAGTTTTATCAACTCGTTTAAAAATTATTCACAGTTAAAGATGCAAAAACGCATTTGACTTATCCCGATAAGAAATGTGCTGATAGTCAATGTTTTGTTGGTTTGTAAACAAAAAATTGACTATCAGAACATTTCTTATCGGAATGAGAGAAATGCGGTTTATTATTTCAGTTTATCGGTCAGTTTGATACTTGATAGTACTACCGAAAATTAATTTCACAATGGTGTATTCTGTAGAAGAAAGAGTTGAAATAATTACTCTTTTTTTCAAAAACGATGACTGTGCCAACCGTACCGCAAATTTGTTTAATGAACGACATCCGAACAGACATTTTAACAGAAAATACATTTTGGAGTTAGTTGCAAAGTTTCGACAAAGTGGTTCAGTAGCCAACAAAAAACGGATAGTGAACGTGAATTTCCGGTTATAAGTGAGACTACTGAGATTGAAGTTTTAGGACAAATTGCTGCAGACCCAACTTTGAGCACGAGAAAATTGGCCACTGTTTCAAACATCAAAAGAAGAACTGTTCAGCGAATATTGAAGCATCATAAATTTCACCCGTATAAAATCAGCTTGTACAACAACGAATGAAGATGATTTTGATCGGAGGCTGGAGTTTTGTGAAGTTATGACTGCACGAATAGCTGATAACGGGTACTTTCTGTTCAATATCTGTTTTTTAGACGAGTACGATTTTATTAAACTATACAGTCAATCTTCATAATTGTCGTTATTGGGAAGATAATAATCCAAGAAATTTTCAGGAACTACACACTCAAACTCCACAGAAATTGAATGTCTGGACTGCCATTTTTGGAGACCGTTTAATCAGACCAATTTTTCTTGATGGCAATTTGAGTGGCGAAACGTATTTGGAGTTACTAAAAGATATCGTTTACCCTCTACTAATTGACATTGTTGAAAATTATGATCGCTATCAAGAAAATCAATTAGTGTCTCAACAAGATGGAGCTCCTCCGCATTTTTCACAACGTGTTAGGGAGTTTTTGAACAGAGAGTTTCCAGGACAATGGATTCGGCGTAGAGGTGCTATTGAGTGGCCCCTTAGATCACCGGATTTAACTCCTATAGACTTCTTTCTATGGGGCCATTTAAAGAGTAGAATTTACGCAACAGAACTGTCTCTGGAAGAATTACGACGACGCATTGTTGAAGAATGCCGTCTAATGACTCCACGTTTGGTTTTGTTTTTTAGTTTTTTTAACGAAAAATTGATTAATTTGTGCATTTCTTATCACAATGAATGAAATATATTCTTCCAACTCCAACTGTGAATATTTTTTAAACGTGTTGATAAAACTTCAAAAAAAAAATAGTGTGCTTAATTTAGAAAAGGAAGTGCTTTCAAATGATCTAACACTCGACCCATGTTCCCTATTTAAAATATAAGGGTTATTATCACCACCCTTAAGGGGTTGATGTGACAAAGTTGAGTTTTATATCAAAACATGTCCCCTCAATATTAAAATTGACGTATTTCAGCATTTCTTAAAAAAAATTCTCTGGACGCAAATCGGTCTGTTTCGTTTTCAATGCGCCACCCTGTATAATATTTGTAGTTAATAGGTTATTTGTATTTTGTATGAATCGAGGTATCAACTCATAGGTTGTTTGTTTTGTATGAGTTCAGGTACATCAGTCAATTTTGTAAATTTATTTAATCTAAAATGTCAAAGAGAAGCAGGACGTGGTACCGTCATCTTGATAAAGAAGTTGAGGAGTTCATGGGTTTTGCTTTCTCAGCCCCTGAATCGGATAATCTGACTACCACCTCCAATGGTGTAATTCATGCAAGTTTTTCTAACTCTGATTCCGATACTGCCGCCTCGACTGCGGCTTATCGTGGTAGTCAAATTTCACAGTCCGTCGTTTACTTAACAGAAACAGACACAAATGAGTCAGAGGTTGAGTTGGCAAATTTAAAAATTCCTGTAATGAGAGACCGCAATATACAGGACTCAAGCAAGGAAAATGTAAATTTCAGTGGATATATTGGTGAGATTTGGGATTGCAGGGGAGAGAAGTTCAGAGGAAATTTGGAAAGTGACAGAATAAAACCGTTTGACAGTTTGATTTTTTTGGAAGAAGTTTAAAATTATGTCATTTGCAAGCACAAGCTAAGCTTTTTTGTGAGACATGCTGTATAATTAAGATAACAATAAATAAATAAGTATAAGTTATATCAGCGAAGGACAGTGCTACGAACTGACTGCAGTAGAGAAATTAAAAAATTGGGCCATTGACCATAAAGTCACACACAGCATTACAGGATTTTTTACAAATTCTTTTAGAATCAAGTGAAAATGATATGAAAATGCTTCAGGTGTTGCGTAAAGATTGCGAGAACTGTTTTCAATACTCCAAAGAATATCGAAATGCAAGAGGTTGAGCCAGGACATTATTGTCACATTGGCCTTCAATTTTCAATTGAAGGCCAATATAGACGCTTCAATCTAGTTCCTAAGGGTGAAATTACTGTAGCCATTAACATTGACGGTCTGCACATGGAGTCAAGTGTATCCTATTTTGGGTATCAATAAGAGTCTTCCATCTGGTTGAACGTCCAGTAACGTTTTCTTAATCGGCATTTATGTATGTTTGTAATGTAAAATGTAATGTTTTCTTCTTTTTGTTACAGGAAAAAGATTTTAGCCGACTAGGAGGCACTAGTTACAAAGAATGCGTGAGGCGATTAATGAAGAAGTTTATCACCAAATCAACTGCGAAACTATAGTCTTCGTGGACATAAGGGGAAGAAAAGCGTCTCAAAAACAAACTCCTTCAATGTTATTATAGGTATAGCGACTAAGAAATATTTTTTCTTATAACGTGAAACTGATAATACAAAATATTTTTATTCTTTATTTTTAGCTGGTATCAGTCACTGTGTACAAAATCTGACAGCCAACGATATAGAATAGATAAAGCCACAGAAAGGGTAAAGAAGAAACATGCTGGGAACACAGTTGATGGAGAAACAATTGGAAAAGGAGTTGAAGAAACAGTCGAGGGAGAAACAGTTGGAGAGGAAGAATAAAACTGATGTCTGTTGGTAATTTTGATAATGAGGTTTTACATAATTGTTTAATTTATATAGCATACAATATATTTATATTTGAGCTGATACACATCGTTGATTAGGACCAGGTTATTCTAAGTTCATTTTTTTGAATTTTACAGGAGATGATTTTTAAATCTCACCAGTTTACACTTTTTACATCTTTATGACTTTTTTTATAAAACCATATTCCTAAGATTACTAATATTCTAAGAAAAAAGCGATTTAAAAATAACATGCTCGGGACATAGGATAAGTGTAAAACATTATATAACAAATGAATTAGTTGATGAAACTATTCTATGTCCACCGCCTGTTTTTTTAATGGAAAATGGTGCTGCGAAAAATCTATTGTAATACTACCTCATAGTGAGAGTGTGCAGCCCAGTAGTTATGCCACAGAGTGATATGTGAATAAAATAGTCTTGCAATTTTCTTTAATTTTAAATAAGAATAAAAAACTAACGGAACGCAGCAAGTGCGTTATGGTAGTGAATTTTTATTAAATGCTTCAAATTTCAATAACTCGATTTTCTATAAACTTAAAAAGTTTAATTTTGGTATCTAGTAAGGTCTTTCCAAAGGCAATATATCCACCAAATTTCATTAAAATAGCTTAGTAATTTTCGGAGGAAAAAATTTTTTTCGAAAGAAAATTGAAAATTTGAATAACTCAATTTTCACTATTTCACTATATTTCGGCTATAGATTCTCCAACATATAACTTGGCAAAGTGGTTGTCAAGCGAGTTTAAAAGACTACCTATTAAACAGAAAAGTTGTTCGGTGCTAAATTCTCTTGATTTTATTGATAAAATTAAAGATGTTAAATTATTGGAAGGAGAGATTTTGATGTCATTCGACGTGACGTCATTATTTCCTAGTGTACCCACAAAACAAACGTTGGAGTATTTGGAAGAATTATTAAAATTGAACAATATAAGTCAAGACGTCTGCAAAGAATATTTAACTCTAACTAGCATTTGTATAAAACAAAATATTTTCCAATTTAACAATGAGTTCTTTGAACAAACTGAAGGCACAGCTATGGGCAATCCATTATCGCCTTTTATTGCAGATTTGTTTATGAGCAGATTTGAGACGGATTTAAAAAATAAAAGTGGGTATTTCCCTAGAGTTTGGTTTCGTTATGTCGATGATATTTTTGCAGTGTTTGACACAAATACATGTAAGGTAGAAGAATTTACTGAAAAACTAAATAGTCAATTTGATTCAATAAAATTTACCCACGAAATAGAAATTAACAATAAACTTTCGTTCCTAGATGTACTAGTTATTAAAAATAAAAATAAAGGCTCGCTTGAATTTGATGTCTATAGGAAGGAAACGGCTACTATTAATTATATTCCTAATGACTCACATCATACGTTTGCACAAAAAACGGCTAGTTTCAATTTCTTAGTAAATAGATTGATAAATTTTCCGTTGAGTAAAAATAGATTTAATACAGAATTAAAATACATAAAACATGTGGCGAGATATAACGGTTACTCGGATGGTTTAATAGACAAATTAGTTAACAAACACAGAACAAAGAAGTTGATATCTGAATGTACGACATTTAAGAATGATAAAATCGAGAAAAAATTTGTATATTTACCTTATGAACCACGAATCACAAAGGATTTGGAAAGTATTTTTAAGAAAGCCGATTTACATTTGACGTTTTCGACGAAAAGTAATTTAAAAAATTTGTTGGTTAATACGAAAGACAAAGACAAAGTCACTGAAATGTCCGGAATATATGAGATTAGTTGCAAAGATTGTGATCTTAAATACGTGGGCCAAACTAGGAGAAACATAGCCACCAGATTTCGTGAACATCTCGCACAGTTACGATATGGTACGGTAGACAAATCTTGTGTGGCACAACATATATGGGATAATAACCACCACATTGACAAAGAAAATTTGACACTTGTCAAAAATGTCAGACATCAAACTATGCTTGATTCATTAGAAAGTATTTTTATATTAAGGTCTATTAAGAACAAAACTTCATTAAATCGTGCGGCACCTGTAATTTCTAGCCCATTGTTTGCTCTTTGCATTTGACCGCTTAAATACTAATAATTAGTCTGGTAGAATAATAAATTATTGTCAATAACTCGGCCGGTTATACATATACTAATCACTGTGTTTGTCTTGATTTAAATACCTGTTCGTTTTTTGTATCTATGTAGTCAATATAAATATTTTCACGTAGAATTAAAATCAATATATAGTTTTTGTGTAGTATTTTAGTTGAACTATTTTTCCTTTGTTAAAGGTAACACGGTGAGACAGACATCTGGGTTTTAGTTTTCTATTTTTTAAAAGAGATGATTTGAATTTATGTTGTTTATCTCAGCAGATGTCTTTATCGGCATAAACCAATATCCACATAGTAAATTTCTAGATCGAAAGGAAACGTGCTGTTTCTTTAAAGAACGCCGGTCCTTTTTAAACCTATATTAGATAAGGGTCATAAATTTGTCGACCAAAAGATTAAAGCAGGTCTCCGACCTGTTTCACTGCGCAATAAACAAACGATCGTTCTTGGACGACAACTTTCCTTCGGACTAGTTCGTTTTCTTTGACGCGATATAAATATACGGGATCTAGTTTTTTATGTTAGAATTTTTCTTCCTCTGAAGATGTTGACTTGGTCAACGAAATGATCGTAAGGTCTCTGAAATATGTGTTGTGGGGATTTGGGTGTTCTCCAAGTGTACTTAACTCAATTTTCTATAAACTTAGAAAGTTGAATTTTGGTACGTAGTAAGGTCTCTCCTAAGGAAATATATCCGTTAAATTTCATTACCACAGCTTTGTAATTTTCGGAGAAAAACTTTTTTTGAAAGAAAACTTAAAATTTTCCCAGAAAACCCCGTCTGATTTTCCTGGCTAACGAACTCATCCAAGCCATTAATAAAAGAAAGGCACTTGCCGAGTTTCATCGTTATCAGACGGATACAAATATATATATATATATATATATATATATATATATATATATATATATATATATATATATATATATATATATATATATATATATATATATATATATATATATATTGATATGGTTAATAAAGGGGGCCACATATACATATATACACATACATATACACAAACAACAACTTACCTTTGGTGTATGCAATGTTTTTGCACTGTAAGGCAGGGAGAAACTAAATTTTACAGATATATATGTGTTGAAAGGAGGCAAGGCAGGTGTAAAGGTATGACCAGTTTAATTAGATAGTTTAAGGTATTATTGTTTGATAGCTGTTATGTAATTTAAGATGTTATTGTTTGTTAGAATTAAGGATATTGTTAGCTTTAAGAATAGTAAGATGTCAAAATTTGAGTGTTAAATTGTAAGAAATGTCATGTCATAACCTATGTTTAAGTCAGCTGTTTTTTATTTAGGACAGACGTCAAACTGACACTAAAATTATAGTTAGGTTAATTATTCTCTCATTGACTAACAACAATCAGAAGTATGTATGTATCCGAGGAGATGATGAAAAACGATTATTGTGTTAAAATTTGTTAGGATATTTTATTTGAAGCAGGCAGATAACAGTTTTTTGATTAGTTACGCTGGTTACTATGAAAAATAATAAACAGATAAAAAAATTTTGATAAAAGTATCAGATTAAAATTTTTGAGATGAAAAAAGTTTGAAATTGTCATTAAATTATTAGATGGGAATTTTTGGTAATAAGGATATAGTTTGAGAAATTAGATAGAAGGGGTTTGAAAAGGGATAGTAGCAAGAGGAGAAAATTTAGTCTAGAGGATACAAAAATCTAGAGGGTCGCTGATCCGATAGTCCGACTCAGCAAATGCAGGAGAGGCAGCAGAGGCAGCAGCAGTCTGAGTGAGTAGTGTAAAACTAAAAGGAGTAATAAAACTCGCTAAAAAAATAAGTACATAAACTGTGCTTTGGTTTTTATACGACATTCAAGATACTTATAGAGGCAGGGGATCTTTTGGCTATAACCAACTGATAGTCAGCGTGGAACTCTGTGTCTATTGACTAAGTGCCACAATACAGTGGAATTAATATAAACACCAATAGGTGTCGGTACCGTTAACATTTATTTTATTTTCTTTCGTTCCCTTTTATAGTGTAAAATTCAAATAGGTATAAGTAATACATAAGGTTTAGGTTTTTTGTCATATATTTAAGTGTAATAAATATTAAGTTTGGTGATCATTTGAAACCTTTGCCTTATTTTGTTTTCTTTTACACATATATGAGTATTTGGAAGGAAAGAACTGAAATTAGATAGGGCAGAATATTTCGAAATTACAAAAAATAAAAAAATAAAAAAGAAACCAAAGGGGACTGGAACCCACTTGCTTACTAAGCTCCCTGAGTTGAGAGGCAGTTCATATATGTGATTGGTTGTTTTCTGTGTGTTAAACAGGAAAAAAAAATACATTGAGTACATCCAGGTGTAAGTTACATACACAAATACATATATTTCATAATAACAACATTTACAACACATTTCACTAAACTTTACAGGAAAATAAAAGTTAAAAGCTAAGATACCTAAAATATAACTAAAAAACTAAATATATATATATATATATATATATATATATATATATATATATATATATATATATATATATCAATTCTATATATTAAATTAAATTTAAAATCCATAGCTTATTACATTTTTTGAAATTCTATAACAATTGGCACTAAACGAAAGGGCTTCGAAAGTCTGTGCAGCAAATAAAAATTACTATATCAATTAGCGCCCAAAAACGTGGGACTATAATTTTCCTAGATAGATTAAATTATTACTACGTGGGACTTTAATCTTCCTAATTAACATACTATATCAATTGTCGCCTAAACGTGGGAGCTTTCGAGGTCCACGAGTAAAATAAATTAAAAATAAATAAATAAACAAAACATAATAAGGAAGTCGAGAAAATGCCTAGGGGAAGAAAAATGACCACGTCAAAGGACAGACAGGAGAGAAGATATGAGCAAGAAGTTGGTGTGAATGTGGAGAAACAAGCAGAAGGAATGGCACAAACAGGAGAAGAAACGTCAATAGAAGAACAGACACCTGACGGAGACAAAGTAGACGACACAAATACGACAAACGAAAAACCTGACAGTAACAATGAAATGTTCATGAAATTAATGCAGAGCATGAATATTATGAATGCAAATGTTAATAATATAAATGAAAGCAATAAAATTATGAATGAGAAAATGAATGAAAGCATAAATGGCCCAAAACAAGACATAAATGAAAGTAAGAAAGAGTTGAGTTGAGTTGAGTTGAGTTTTGAGATGGCCTTGAACTCTTCGTCCATCAGCCACAGACTTTTATTTTGTACTTTTGCAGCCGGAAATTGTCGGAGATAAAATATATCCCTACCATATACATATATGTACTTGCATAATAATCTTATAATTACTAAAATTAGTACAACCCTTATACCTACATACACCTATATACACATAATCACATAATATATTCTTTCCATATATTTTTTTTTTTTTTGGCATTTTTCATTTTTTTTTAATTCATTTTTTTTTTATTTTTTTTTTATTTTTTTTTCCTTTTTCTTTCTTATTTCTTTCTTTTTTTTTTCTTTTTTTTTTTCTCTTTTTTTTTTTGTAAATTTCATTTAATTTTTTTTTTTTTTTTCAATTATAAGTGGGAATTGACTGGGACACTTATCGCCAAGGGACCCGTCATGGCTAATGGACATACTGACTTGGGCCACGGAAAAGATAGGTAAACACAAGGTTCAACAATAGGAGATCTAGATCTAATAACATATTTCACCTATATATACACACACACATATATACACACATATACATATATATATACACACATATATAAGCCACTACAGTCTATAGTCAGATACCAATAATGCTACTTAACTATTACTTATACTACATTCACACCCTCATTCATACTTACATACTTGTTTCCACTATATACATTCCATAAGTTTACATAATTATAAATATCTATATTATATTATATTATAACTTTACAAAATAATGCTTATTTTATTAAAAAATGACCACAACAAAAAATACACCTCCTTGGTTTTCAAGTTTAAAAGGTAGTTTAAGTTTAAGGGATATTGTATTTCAGGAACATTTTGTTTCAATAACTGGAATAATGTGTTTCGTTGATTTTCATACAAGCAACAAGCAAACAAAATATGCTCCAAATCACACCTTGAGGTTCCATCGCAATTACAGTATGGTGTTGGTTCTATACCGATACGGTTTAAGTGATATCTGTATCTTCCGTGGTTTGTTTTCAATCTTGTAATGGTGGTTATTACTTTTCTGTCACTGTTATTGTGTAACGTTTCCAAGTCGTTCTTTTCTGGAAGTTGCGGATACAGCCATTTGTATCTGTTATTAGACTTTTTTGTGTATTTATCCCATTCGGTTTTCCACATATTTTTCAGATTTAGTTTGCTATTTTGCATAAAATCTGCAAACGGGATGTCAAGATCTTGTTCTATTGGTTGTAATATTGCTTCTCTGGCCAACTGGTCAGCTGCCTCGTTACCTTTTATTTGACTGTGTCCTTTCACCCAGATGAATTTTATACACATATTCGTATTACTACAACAACTTTGTCTTATCCTACCCAATATGTGATTCCAGTTTTTGGCATGATGACTGTTCTTTAATGCAGACAAAGCTGTTTGCGAGTCACTAATAATTAGTACGTATTTTCTTTGATTTTCTAAAGCCCAATGTATTGCTTTTTCTATAGCAATCATTTCTGCTGTGCATATTGAAGCCTGTTCCGATAGCCTGTACATTTTGGAATTGTTAAGCTGCTCTACGAAAAATGCTGCTCCCACTCCATGCTGACTTTTGGATCCGTCTGTGTATATGTGTGTGTAGTTTGGGTAATACTCATCCAGTATGCTTCTAAAAATATTTTGATTCACTGTATCTTGATCGGTGTAAGATGGAATGTTGACGTCCAGAGCACGAGTTGTAACTTCGTAAGCAAATTGAAATTTTGTTGAGATCGGGTTAGCAGTTATATATCTTTCAAATTTTGCAGTATCATAATATGCGTCTGCTAACGGAGGATTCTGTTTAATTTTCCAATACTTATTTATGATCGTGTCTACACATAAGGAATGCATCTCTTGAATTTGATCTTGATCTCTGCTTCTCAGTTTAAGAGCTTGTCTATTCGCCAGGAGCTTAACTCTTAGATGAAATGGAGGTTCCTGTGTTTCTGCAAAGATTATTTCTGTTGGTGTTGATTTCATGGCTCCAATAGATACCCTGAGAGCTTTGAGTTGAACTCGTTCAATTTTTTTCATATTTGTTTTGGAGCAGCTTCCATAAACCACACAACCGTAGTCCAGTAGGGATCGAATGTACGATCTATAAAACATCATAGCCACTTTAAAATCTGCACCCCACTGGTAATGAACTGTTGCTTTTAAAATGTTTATACCTCGCTCACATTTTGCAACTGTGTTCCTTATGTGTTGCGTCCAAAGCAATTTGTTGTCAATGTGTATTCCCAGGTATTTATACACGTTAACTGTTTTTATGTTATAAGAATGTGTCTCAATTTCTTGTGGCATTTGAAGACGATGTCTTGTGAGGCACATAATTGCTGTTTTGTCTAGATTAAGTTGGAATTGCCGTTCGCTTATCCACTCATCGATAACGTTAATTGACCTTCTTAAATGCAAGAGACATTCGTCGTAGGATGGTGCAATTGTATACACACATATATCATCTGCATACTGAATACACCGGGTATGGCTATCCAGCATTTGATGCAAATTTTTTGTATAAATATTAAATAGTATCGGACTCAAAAGTGAGCCTTGTGGTAAACCTTTTCTCATAATCCTGGGTCCATGAATCTGGTTATTTTTATCCCTCACGTAAACTTCTCTTTCATAGAACAGGTTAATTATATTTAGTGCTGCATTATGTGTGATTTTACAACTCAACAAGTCGTTCTTCAATATTTTTAAATCAACACAGTCATATGCACCTGTGATATCTAGAAACAGGCACAAGACATATTTGTTTTCTGAAAAGGCATTTTGAATATCTGTTGTTAGACGACATACTGCTTCCATTGTTCCTACTCCTTTGCGAAATCCATATTGACAATTAGATAAAATTTGGTGATGTTCAACAAACCATTCCAATCTTGCTTTTATCATTCTTTCGAAGGTCTTGGTGATACAGCTCATCAGAGAAATGGGTCGATAAGACTTGGTACATTGAGGGTCATTAGACTTCTTCAGCAGTAAACAGAGCACAATCTCTTTCATTTTCTCTGAATACTTTCCTCTACACCACCAATTATTAAATATTAAGAGGAGGATATCTTTGGCTTTTTCACATAAATTTGATAAAATTTTATAAGTAATCTTATCCTTTCCAGGGGCTTTATTCTGAGTAGTTTTGAGAGCATTTTCTAGGTCATATAATGTAAATGGTTTATCAAACCATTCTTTAGTAGGGTGTTGTATAAAATCTCCAATATCGTCTGACACTCCAATTGTAGCAAGCTCATCTAATATATTTATGGCTGTTTCTTGATCAGGATACATTTGCGCGTTATTACTTCCTCTATTGTTGAATTTTTTAATAAATTTCCATATATGTGTTGCTGGTGTGTTTTTGCTTAAGCTGCTAACGAATGTTTGCCAGGACTTTCTGCTTTTTTCTTTTAACTTTTTCTTTACATGTGCTTCAATTCGCTTATAATTTAAGTAATTTTCCCAGTTTGAAACAAGATTGTATTTTTGTAGAGCTTCCTTTCGCTGTTTGACCAGATCCGTACAGCATTGGTCCCACCAAGCTGGTTGTTTAACTCTGTTTTTACTGATTTGTGTTTCCTGTATGGCATAATTTGCGGCTTCTGTAATTGCGTTTCCTAAATGGGTTAGAATGTCTTGAGGTGTACCTGCTGTCGTAGTCAGTTTTCTGTTTAACTCAGTTTTGAATACTTCCCAGTCCGCTGTGTCTTCTCTCCATCTAGTATATGGGATATACTGTGCACCCACGAGTATTTCATTTAAAGTAATTAAAATAGGGTAGTGGTCTGAACCAAGATTATCATTTATTACTTTCCAGTCAGTTTTTTGAGCTATACTAGGTGAGACTAACGTTATATCTATCATCGATGGCGCTTCAAAAGGCCTTGCAACCTTTGTGGGCGTTCCATCATTAATGACAACAAAGTTAGTATTATCAAGTGCATCGGCCAAGTTTATCCCGTTACTATCATCCCTTACCGATCCCCATAGGCTAAAGTGACAATTAAGGTCGCCACCGATGATAGTATTCTTGTTAACAAAGTTTCTTAAAAATTGGGTCCATGCTACTGTATCTATCCTAACATTAGGCGGTTTATAAATGCTAACAATATTAATATCTAACTGTGGTAAATAAACACCGCACACATCTACATCATTATGTGGTACATAATTCATTTCAATTTTTTTTAAATTAATATGTTTGGCTATAAATATTCCTACTCCCCCCCCTCTGCAGTGCATTCTATCTTTTCTAACTAAACTATAATTTCCAACTGCAAAAGTACTATCTTTTGGTTTTAACCATGTTTCGCTAACAAGTACAACATCAATGTTGTTATCTGCTAAAAAATTTATCAAACTATTTTTATTATTTTTTACGGAATATGCATTCCACTGAATTATTTTAATGCAATTATTGACCTGATTCCTCATCATTATGTTCGATTATAATATTACTTACCAATTTGTAGACTGAATCCCTAATATTAAATTTATTTATATTTATTGCTGCTATTTCTGGATTTATTTTTCTTACCAATTCTGAGATAATGTTTGTTAGGCCTTCTGTTATTTCCTCTTTATAACTCATATATTTATCCCTATATGGATTAGGTAAAATGGAACGTGTTTCTCTGTCTGGTGATGAGTCTGACACTTTACGTTTTTTCTGTGTCTGTGAATTGTCAAAGGAGTTAAGTGGTGTGGGTTGTGTGTTACGTGATGGCTGCGTATTTACGCGTTGTGTACGTCTAGTATTAATTGTTTTAGGTTGTGTACGTTCAGATTGGGGTGTAAGTGAAGGGTATTCTACTAGATCTGTCAAAGCCTGAAACCTGTTAGAAACTGCTACTTTTGCATATGTTGGTTTTTTTTCAACAACCTCTGCTTCTTTAAAAGATAAATTTTGATTTGCCATTATTTGTTTTATATTTTTTTGCTTAAGATAAACTGGGCATTCCCTTGAAGTTGTTGAATGTTCGCTATTTTTACAGTATATGCAAAACTGCTCATTATTGCATTCCTTAAAATTGTGATTTTCCCCGCATTTTCTACAAATAATATCTTGTTTCTTGCAAATTCTAGCCACATGCCCGTATCTCAAACACTTCATGCACTGAACTACAGGATATATATAAGGCTCCACAATAAAATTTACCCCATTTATTCTAATTTCAGTCGGTAATGTATCTCCCAAAAATGAAACTATTATTATTTGTCTTGGTACTAGTTTAAAATCCCCGTTATTATGATCTTTAACCCTTTTCATCATTCTTGTTACTTCTGTAACTTCCATTTTTGATTCGATAGCCTGTTTTAAATAATCAGTTTCAAAATATGTGTCCACTAACCTGACGATTCCTTTTTTCTGGGTATAAAATCTAGGTATATATGCCACTAAGTTATTCTCCAGTAAAACATTATGATTTATCAAACTATTTGCTGCTTGGTAGTTATTTAAAATAACCTTCACTCTATTGTATCCTACGATTTTAATATCTAATATTGCCTTCTTTAAATTATTGTCCTTAAATAGATAGTGCCCCACTTTCACGGGATACAATCGTGACAAGCCTTTTTCTTTATATTCTACGTACACAAAATAAGGTGCTTTATTAGATACATTATATTTATTATTAAAGTCTAGGGTCCTGTTATTGTTCACATTTATTTCTTCATTTAATAAATTATTGCTATCGCTTACCTGATAATCCATATCATTTCTGTTTCTAGGTGGCTCGCAGCCACCTGAATGCTCACTCATTACCTACCTTGTTATTTTACCCAATTTATAATTTGTTTATTATTGGAACACAACTATCACAATTTCTATACAATGGTTAGATTTTATTTTGTTAAACAAAACAGGATAATTTAGTTTTAATTTAACCAAGAATTCACAAATTTTTATCGCTCACTTTCCCGAGATATACACCGTATCACGGCCACAAGCGAACTGTGAAAAGTAAGAAAGAAATGAAACGGGATATGTATAGCATGAAACTAAATATGAATGACAGGTTCGAAAGACAAGAGGATAATATAAACAAGATAAAAGAAATTATGACTGAGAAATTTGTTGAACAAGACCAGAATATGAGGCAGATGATTGAAAGATTGGATTATACAGATATAAAGATCACAGAGAAAGTTGAAAAAAGTGTACAAGAAGTGAAAAAAGATGTAGAAATAGAGATGGAAGAGATGTGAGACAGAGCGAAAGTGGGAAAGTAAAGTAGTAACAAAGATGGATGTAGTACGTAAGATAATAATAGAGAAAATCAGAGCAAATGATGATGAACCGATGTATAAAATCATAGAGAGAGTGAATGAAAGAAATCAGCGAATGAGAGGGCCTAGAAAGATGCGCAAACATAAAAGAAACAGATATGAAACCAAAATGGAAGAGAGATTGAGAGAAACGAATGGAAATTTGGAGAATCTAAGAGAAGAGCCAGATGTAAAGCTGACATTGGGAAATAAAAGTCTGAGAGAAGAAGTAGAAGAATGTTTTGGGCCAAAATGTACAAGAGCAATGGGGAATAGAAGAAACAAAAAGAAACAAGAATGCCTAGAAGAAATCAGGAATAAGGGTGACAAATTTAAACGGAAACGTATAGGAAATAAGAGGTATAGACGTGAAAACAAGGATGGCAACGATGGCACGAATAGGTATAAATGCCAGAGAAACGAAGATACCTACAAAGACGATTCTAGCATGGAATACGATGCAAGACAGGCAGAAGAGTCTGATAACAATCATGAGCAGTGGAGAAGACCACATAACAGATATGGAGACTACGCAGCAACAAAATATGAAACGACTACGAAGAATTAATGAACTAGAATGAGATGAATGACCTGGGAAGTCTTTAAACTCACCAACATTTTTGAAATAACATAACAATCAAAATTCAAAATTGCAGACCTGGATTAAGTCTATCAACTGTACCAAAGCTAGTTCGACCAAATAACACGCCAAAATTCAAAATTTAAAGCAAATGTCAAGCATGAAAGAAGAGTATAGGCAAATTCAAAACCGAGGTAGATAACGTTAGTAAACAGCTAAGCGTGGGGAAGAATTTCACGACAAACAAGCAGTAGAAATGCACGTCAAACAAGACATATATGATCGGAAACAAACGAAGTAGTGGGGACAAGTTTAAACCCAAGATAAGAGGACCAGAGCTGCCAACAAATGAGGAAAAAGAAAGAAAAGTATATGAAGAAAACAGATATCAAGGCCAATTATGTAAAATTCGTTAAAATTATGGAACATTTAGTAGGATAGACAACTAAATAAGGACGTCTGAATCAAGGAGTAATGGGAAAAGTCAAAAATATATATGTACGAACAGTGAAATGAATTTAATAGATGGAGAAGCTAACCAGTGAATATGTAAACCCATAGAGGGCATATTGAGATAATGAAAATAGATATAGATGATTATGTGCACAGTAGTTGCAAGATATAGGGGAATGAGATGAAAAAGTCAAGTAAAAGGAACATATATTGACGGATAAACAGTAGTTTCAGATTAATAAGAAAAAAAAAGTTGGGTATCAGAAGAATAAAACGAATTGAAAAAGGAAAGGATCTAATATCAAAAAGAAACATATAGAAACTTACAATGGTAGCAGCAATAGAAAAAATAGTCCAAATATGGGGGTATATACAAACATGTCGTTATATAAATCGGTGCATTATCACGTGTACGAACACACGCAAAGAGAAAAGGGAAACTCGGTAATAATAATTTAAAAAAATAATGATGATAAAGAGATAAGTTAAACAACAAGGAATTTGAAAAGCAAGAGATAATTTCTTACTTTACTTGGGGGGGATACTTAAAACTAAATTTAGCCTTGACATAGTCAATTAACAACATTTTTCATTTAATGTTGATGACATTTCGTATAACATGCAGCATGCAGACTTAATAACTAAGTCAAACGTTGCTTGGGCAAACGTGACATTAAAAAAGGAATATAAGTTGAAGAAATCCCAGACGAACAAAGCACTGACATGACACATATTTTTTTAAAGCACTAAAACTAACGAAGCACTATTTTAAATAAAGGCCATAAACACTTCGAAGAACTGAACACTTGTGAAGCTGGAACAAACATGCAGCAATAATGACAACAGGATCAGTAGCAGAAATTTGCAGGCACAGTAGTATTTTTCTTAAAATAATTGTGGGCACAGCAGTGGTCTTCAAAAACATAATTGACAAAATATTGGCACAGCGGTGTTCTTATAAAACAATTAAAGGCACGCTGGTGTTCCTCTAAATTGTAGGCACGCTAGTATCTTTTTAAACATGCTTATAAGCACAATAATGTCTCTCATGCATAAGTGCATCTGACACGTAAATATAATAACTTCTCATGTTCGCAGCTAGATCACTTGTGTCTCAGATGATAGTTCTGATTACACAGCATAACTTCTTACAGGAATGGCAGTGACTGTTTCTGAAATGCTAAAAAAATTTATTAAAGGAGGAAAAGATTATATTGCTATAAACTAAAAGCGTGAATAAAAATTTTTTCCTAGCTTCAGAAGGCAAGCCTCTAAAGCAGTAAAAATTTATTATTGGGGATTTGATATGGTTAATAAAGGGGGCCACATATACATATATACACATACATATACACAAACAACAACTTACCTTTGGTGTATGCAATGTTTTTGCACTGTAAGGCAGGGAGAAACTAAATTTTACAGATATATATGTGTTGAAAGGAGGCAAGGCAGGTGTAAAGGTATGACCAGTTTAATTAGATAGTTTAAGGTATTATTGTTTGATAGCTGTTATGTAATTTAAGATGTTATTGTTTGTTAGAATTAAGGATATTGTTAGCTTTAAGAATAGTAAGATGTCAAAATTTGAGTGTTAAATTTTAAGAAATGTCATGTCATAACCTGTTTAAGTCAGCTGTTTTTTATTTAGGACAGACGTCAAACTGACACTAAAATTATAGTTAGGTTAATTATTCTCTCATTGTAAGACTAGATGCATTCTCGCAACAATTAGAACCGTAGACCGGTTTCGCTCTCATTAGAGCTCTTCAGTACGGCATACTAATTGCAGCAAAAATGCACCAAAAATAACACGGCTATCGTATAGCCAGTCTCAAAACACTAAGTGAGTAGCGAACGTGTCGCCACCTAGTTCGGAACCAAGTACTTGTTGTCACGCCCGCTCCAAATAATACAGAGTATTAAAAATAGAGACGGTATACAACTAACTAACAATTTAAAAAATTGTTAGCCCTGGCCTATTTCTACCCCAATATAGGGACAAAGTATGTAAGACTAGATGCATTCTCGCAACAATTAGAACCGTAGACCGGTTTCGCTCTCATTAGAGCTCTTCAGTACGGCATACTAATTGCAGCAAAAATGCACCAAAAATAACACGGCTATCGTATAGCCAGTCTCAAAACACTAAGTGAGTAGCGAACGTGTCGCCACCTAGTTCGGAACCAAGTACTTGTTGTCACGCCCGCTCCAAATAATACAGAGTATTAAAAATAGAGACGGTATACAACTAACTAACAATTTAAAAAATTGTTAGCCCTGGCCTATTTCTACCCCGATATAGGGACAAAGTATGTAAGACTAGATGCATTCTCGCAACAATTAGAACCGTAGACCGGTTTCGCTCTCATTAGAGCTCTTCAGTACGGCATACTAATTGCAGCAAAAATGCACCAAAAATAACAGATAAAAAAATTTTAATAAAAGTATCAGATTAAAATTTTTGAGATGAAAAAAGTTTGAAATTGTCATTAAATTATTAGATGGGAATTTTTGGTAATAAGGATATAGTTTGAGAAATTAGATAGAAGGGGTTTGAAAAGGGATAGTAGCAAGAGGAGAAAATTTAGTCTAGAGGATACAAAAATCTAGAGGGTCGCTGATCCGATAGTCCGACTCAGCAAATGCAGGAGAGGCAGCAGAGGCAGCAGCAGTCTGATTGAGTAGTGTAAAACTAAAAGGAGTAATAAAACTCGCTAAAAAAATAAGTACATAAACTGTGCTTTGGTTTTTATACGACATTCAAGATACTTATAGAGGCAGGGGATCTTTTGGCTATAACCAACTGATAGTCAGCGTGGAACTCTGTGTCTATTGACTAAGTGCCACAATACAGTGGAATTAATATAAACACCAATAGGTGTCGGTACCGTTAACATTTATTTTATTTTCTTTCGTTCCCTTTTATAGTGTAAAATTCAAATAGGTATAAGTAATACATAAGGTTTAGGTTTTTTGTCATATATTTAAGTGTAATAAATATTAAGTTTGGTGATCATATGAAACCTTTGCCTTATTTTGTTTTCTTTTACACATATATGAGTATTTGGAAGGAAAGAACTGAAATTAGATAGGGCAGAATATTTCGAAATTACAAAAAATAAAAAAATAAAAAAGAAACCAAAGGGGACTGGAACCCACTTGCTTACTAAGCTCCCTGAGTTGAGAGGCAGTTCATATATGTGATTGGTTGTTTTCTGTGTGTTAAACAGGAAAAAAAAATACATTGAGTACATCCAGGTGTAAGTTACATACACAAATACATATATTTCATAATAACAACATTTACAACACATTTCACTAAACTTTACAGGAAAATAAAAGTTAAAAGCTAAGATACCTAAAATATAACTAAAAAACTAAATATATATATATATATATATATATATATATATATATATATATATATCAATTCTATATATTAAATTAAATTTAAAATCCATAGCTTATTACATTTTTTGAAATTCTATAACAATTGGCACTAAACGAAAGGGCTTCGAAAGTCTGTGCAGCAAATAAAAATTACTATATCAATTAGCGCCCAAAAACGTGGGACTATAATTTTCCTAGATAGATTAAATTATTACTACGTGGGACTTTAATCTTCCTAATTAACATACTATATTAATATATATATATATATATATATATATATATATATATATATATATATATATATATATATATATATATATATAAACATAAAAAAATTCAAACTGACCCCGGATATGAGTTCTAGGGGTCCTAGTTCGCGCTCATTTGAAAAAAACTTTGCAAAGTCTCACCATCGATACCTCTCTATTAGTGAATTTTTTAAAATAAAAATTCACTAAAAGGTTCATGTCAGAAAATGTAAAACACAACTGAAACATATTTCTGGAGACTTAATCCAGCCTTTGTCCATGTGAAGTTTTAAGTTTATGTGTTAAAAGATATTATTTTGAGTTTATTGCATAATGATATACTTATTTTTTCGCACTGGCGACAGTGCATGAGATTTTTTTATAGCTGATTAACGTTTGTTTTCATTTATGATAATTTTATGCTTGTTTTATAGTTTCCTTCTTATACCACCCACACAGCACAGGACATCCAATGGATATCCATTGAATATACAGAATATCCATGTTACGTCCATGACCATGATGGATATCATATGGACATTGTTAGAGCAGAAAAATGTTAATAAAACATAAATAATGTGAACATATGAGCATTTCTTTATCATTAAAATCTAATCACGTATTGATTCGAATTTATGGGTGTATATACTTTATTCAAGTATGTATATATCCATCAGACATCCAATGGATGTCCATTGGATATCTCATGGATGCACAGAAGACATCTATTAACCGTATTGGGGTCTGCTTGAAGCTGATTTCTACTGGATATTTACCATTTATGAAGGCTGTATTGCCTACTTATAAACTATTCGACACCCTTCGACTAATGCCGTGTGTATTTCGTTATATTATATAAATTATATAAACAATATAATTTCTTTATGGCATGGACTCACTTGCACGTAATGAGCCACCTATTTTAACACTTATAATTGCTTTCTGGGTAGAATCACACTTCCTTGTTTAATGTGTTTACTTCAGTTATATATTTTTCTAGCCATTGTATTGAATCGTGAAATTTTACTTCATTTTATCTTTTAAAGCCGGACCGATAAAATTTACGTTTATTCCGCCATGTTTCAGACGCCAACAGAGATTCTCCTCTTTTTTTTCAAATATTTTTTGTGATTCAAATCTAATAAAATTTCCAAAGCTATCTTTTTGGTCCAATGTTTGCGTGTTCATATTATATCATTTCTGTATATACATTTCTATGAACATCGTTTCTAACAGGTACTTCAAATCTATTAGCAAAACCCTGTTTTGAGGTTGTGTTTTAGTGAATTTCGTAGAAAAAAGGGCCCCCTAGGACCCACTTCGGGGGGGGGGTCCAGCTTCAATTATTATATGTTTATATATATATATATATATATATATATATATATATATATATATATATATATATATATATATATATATATATATATATATATATATATATATATATATATATATATAGCTAAAAATAGCAAATATGCCAGAAAATGGAAACCTTTTATTGTGGAGAAAAACGAGCCGTGTATATTAAATTTCTGCAACCTAATATTTAAATGCCCTGTATATTTAAGAGTGTTGAATATTATGGGTTAAATAAGAAATATCATAAGAATTAAGAGACTGCAGAACAATGCTATCTTTTTTACGTATAGTGTTTTGGTTGACTGGCAAATATTGTTACAATATAAAGAACACAGAACAATGCCTTGTTTTTATTTATAGTATTTTGCTAGAATAAAATAATTTTTATTTGATCCTAGTAAATAGGTTGATCTAAAATAGATATAGTCACAGTATATTTAAGTTAAAATAATTTCTAGCGTCAGTAAATTATTATTCTAAAAAGACACACACAGTGTTTGTTAGCAGTGAAACGCGGGGACGTTTTTTCTCTCTATAAGTGCAACTAATAAAGAAGTTGGACAATGATAGATGCAGGGCTGTTGAACTTTGTTTTACACAGTTGCAGTCAGAAGGAGATTTTTTTGTGAGAGAAGGTGTAGATATTTAAGCGAAACGGCGGCAATGCGGAAGGGCATTTTCAGCAGTTCGAAATTCAGCATTGGGAAGTCAGAATTTGGCTCTCGATCATAAATTGGCATTAGCCACTCGACGATAGACTAAAAGTGCGAGACAGTAAAACATTTCGATTATAAACTGCAGATGCAGTAAAAGATATTTAGTGTGGAAACCGGGAAACCATAAGTGTAACTAGCACTCAGTTTTCAAAAACCGTCTTAATGTTAGATGGCAAATAACCAGCATTAACAGTCAAGGTGGAAGAAAATTTTCCACACAAAGGGCTATCCAAATTAAGCCCGATATAAGTTGATTGCCCCAAATAAATGGTGGAAATTATAAAATCCAAACAGAAGATCCAATAGCGAATAAGTATACACATCTAAAGGAAAAATCAATTAGAGACCCTAACCGCAGTAAGTCTATCTTGTAAATATTATCATTTTAAATGTGCAGACTTTTATGTGTGTATATATATATATATATATATATATATATATATATATATATATATATATATATATATATATATATATATATATATATTGTGTTTAATTTTAAAAATTTCAGTCACATTGATGAACTTTATGTATATTTAGAACATTAAGGGGTATATGTTGACAAAGGCCAAATTAATAGGGCATAGTTTATTTAATTCATTGTCCAAATAAGATGTTGATTTGTGTAAATTACAGATAACGATCAATATTAATTTTTCATATAGCTATGTTTTTTCTAACGAATTTAATAACCAGAAATAAAATATTATAGCTTGTATTTATATAGTCTGATTCATTTGACCCATTTAAAAAAGAAACAAAATAATAATAATACAATTAAACCAATAAAATCAATAAAAACTCAAACATTTTCACGAAATTTCTAATACTCTGGATTAAAAAAATATAGGCAAAGAGGAATATCAACAAAAATGCTAGCCCAATTTCAGAACAATTAAAAGTGCTAATAGTACCATAGCTATATATATATATATATATATATATATATATATATATATATATATATATATATATATATATATATATATATATATATATATATATATATATCACATCGATAACTCAAAAAAATGATGGTCCGATTTTGTTCAAATTTCGTGAGTACATTGTTTTTGTAAATGGCTTCGATAAGTTCGTTAGCCAGGCAAATCGGGTCAGTTTTCCGGTTTTCTTTCGGAAAATTTTAGTATCTCCGGAAATAATAAAGCTATCGCCACCAGATTTAGTATGCTGATTTCTATCATAAAGTGTATCATATGTACCAACCAAAATTCAGATTACTAGGCTAAAAACAAAAAAATTTATAAGCCTTTGCTGAATAAAATTGCGAAACCTCAAATTTGATCGGTCTGGTAGGCTTACCAATGCGTAATGTACTTTCTGAATGGAAAATATGGCATAAAATCACTAAGGAAGCTCCTAAATCTGTCTTAGCTGTTATTTTCTTTTCTTTTGATTAAAATATATGCAAAAAATCGATTTGAAATAAAAATTGTTTGCTATAAATGAATAAAGCCGGTAGAAAATTAACATACCAGGGTGCACACCCGTCGGTATACTTCACCTGCCTTGTTGTTATGTTTGGCCTTGGACCGTTAGATCCATTAGCCACACATTTTTTTATTACTTGTAGTGGCACTAAACAAACAGCACTTTGCTAACAACATGATGCCAGAAAAACAAAATGGTTTACACAACAACGTATAAAGACAAATTGGAATGGATAGAAAAGTAGCCTCTTAATTTGTATTTATAATATACAATCCTTTCACAAAATTAGAGCAAATAAATCAATGTATAACATCAATTTATTCTGACATTTTGCTAGTGAGCTAATAAACCACCTATGTAAAAATATGGAGTAGTGCAGCTGTAGAAAGAAACATTATATAAAATTATTTCTCTATGGAGTAGTACAACTGAAGAGATAAAAGTTATTTGCGCTCATATGCTCTTCTATTTTACAGCTATTTCATTTTCACGGTTCAGTTTTCCGTAGCACACCAATTTTTGTATAGCAGTTTTTTTTATGTAATACTAAATGTATTAATAAGTACCTAAATTAATAATAACTGTATAAATGTAGCTGTCTAAAAAATATGTATATCTTGTGTTCTTTATAAAATGTTCATTGTGGAAAAATTAAATTATTATGAATATGAAAGAGAAGACTTGTGTTAATTTTGCATTAGCATTTTATGGCAAAATATTTTTGTATTACATTTTCAATTCAATTAGAACTGTTATTTTAGCAAAGAAAAAAACGGCATTTTATCGAAAAACCACAAATATTGTTTTTAGTTGTTTAATATCTGTATGTTAACTTATACACTTATTTTGTGTAGTTCTTCTTGTACCTGAAAGATTTGTGTTATCATCTTTAATAGTTTTTTCTTGCATACATCTTTCTGCAATCAACATCTAGCTTCCGGTTTCACCAATGATGTCTTGGATAGCATGATCAGTTTCTTTACTATTTATCTCATTGTCGTTATATTCCTCTTTTATATTTCCCTATGCCCTTTCTTATAATTGGGATTTACGCGTTATTTCTCTAGCGACTATCGGCATTCTATACTGCGAAATGTGAATTTTTTCTGCATATTCTAAGAAACTGGCGAGATCAGAGACTTCATTTTGTTCAAGATTCAATAAAACACTTTGTGTTGCAATATGTTTCCTCAAATTAGTGCCACTTAACAAACGAGAATTTTGTGCACCGCAAGCACTTGATAACTTTCTCATTAGGCGACAAGCGTGTTGATACTCATGAAACCCCTCTTTTTTTCTGGCAACCCAAATACATAAGGGTTGCCACTACTTATACTAGCATCTCCTCGATAGCGGATAATTAGTTGTAAGGATTCTAATAGATTTTTATGGAGAACAGGTACTCTACTAGAGAATTTACCCCTGATCATAAAAAGAACGTATGATCAGGCTTTTTGTTGCATCATGGGAGACAATGAATTAAAAATTTGTCAGTTTGTTCCTCAATACTTTGATAATTATTAAAATCTGTGATTTTAATGCGTTGTATTTATCCTGCCCTGCGTCTGTTAAATACTTGATTTGACGTTTTAAAATGTACTGGCACAAATTTCGCCACGCAAGAAAGGAAAAGGAGGAACATACCTGTTTATAATATTTATTTCTGTGTCTATTCAGATAATCACACAACTTTTTAATATCGTCTGTAACTGGTAGAGATGTAACCTTATTTCGATAAACTTCTCTAAGGCTGTCAACGACGATTTTTCCAATTTATGTTGGATAATCAACTTCTAGGAGTTGTTCTTTTGTGCTTTGTTCGATCTTTTCAATACATTCTGTTATTAGACAATTTCCAGTGTATTTCAATAAGCTCCCAAATGTGATGCAACTCTAGGACTCCAGTCTTATTAATATTTAATTTGGCAACAACATTAACTGCAATAATCACGGAATCATAAATGTTTGGTAAACAAATAGGGGTATAATTCGGGACATTTTTATTCACTCTCTTCAAGCCAATGAGAAAACGACCCAAAAGTCTGACTTTCGCTCGAATCATGTTGTAGTTGTAGCTGGGACGTATATTTTTTGCATAAATTATTAGGAAATATTATTACCAACTCATCATAACGAATTACGTCAACCACTGGATCATCTGAAAGTACAGGAAATATTTTGTCTCCTAAAATATCCGAAGCAGCTCTTTGTAGTTTTCCCTGGATTTTTCGTCCCATATTGAGAGCATTTGTGGTTTTATTTTTGTCGCCCGAGGCACATATTCGATGATGCTTGTATAGTGTTCGTTTTGCGAAAAGACCTTTGCAGGACGACCAATACTCATAATTATTCGTAATTCTTATTTTTGAATTGTTTGGTCTTCGGCATCATATCAAGTAACGGCTTTACGCCCCTTCCGAAGGGCGGAATGTGCAGACATTCAACTTGCTCAAATACAATGCCAGAACCTCGATTGATGTTAATATTACACTGTGTACTGAAAAAGTGAAAGGAGTACCCTGGGATCGAACCCAGTACCCTTCGGTTCAGAGGCACACGTTCTTACCCCTGAACCACCGAGGTTATATATATATATATATATATATATATATATATATATATATATATATATATATATATATATATATATATATATATATATATATATAGAAATATGGGAGGTACAGCCACGTTCGTGATATCAATAGGTTAATCTATGAAGACGTACGTACTTAAACCTGCGTAAAGCGGCGACTTCTTAAGACCAATATACAGAGGATTGTCCAAATGCAGAATGCCTGCCATTCCAGTATTAACCCAGCCCAATCCATCCACAGCATGGGTTTCCAAGTCACCCCATATAGCGGCAGCTTGACCACGGCCAAGCACCACCAATTGATGTGCCGGATCCTCACAAGTATATCCAGCCCTAACAAGTATTCTTCCAATAACAACGCCGATTAGTTGGTTTCCATTTGAAAATGATTTATTCACGCTCAAAAACATGCCTAGGAAAACAAATATGCCATTGCAACAAATTATACGACGCATATATGAACGTGAAGAATATGCTACTGAAATTAGTGTACTGGTAATGCTGGTGAATATATTCTGGGACGCCCAACAAATGAAGTTGATGACGCTTCTCTAAATAAATACTATAATGGTCAGTTTTTCAAAAATATCAAATGTAAGGATTTCTTTCTGTCTGGTACAATAGTAAATAATTGTGTTCAATTAAGATGTGGGGAGGTAGTAAATATTATGTATTTTGTAAAATATCAAGAGAAAATTTCTATAATTGGAAGACAGTTAACAGTAACTAAGCCCTTTACGACATATCCGGAAGACTCATCGATTCTAGAGATGTATGAAATTTGTGAGACAGGCAAAACAGTGTATCCTCTGTTAGAAAATATACATTTAAAAGGTGTGCTTCTACCATGTAACAATGACTTTGTTTTCTCACCATTCATACATCAGTTGTGAGGGGAATGAGTGATATATATATATATATATATATATATATATATATATATATATATATATATATATATATATATATATATATATATATATATCAACAAAACATTTGTATAATATCCACTCAGACGTTCATTTTAGTGAAGTGAATCATTATTGATAATAGTGTAGTGAATAATTCTAGTAATTTTGGTAATATTTTGGTGTGTTTTTGATTGTAATGACCTCTGAATAATAGTGGCCTAGAGTAATCGCAAACACAATATTCAATTTTGAAAGGCAAAAACACCTTGGGTTTTTAGAACAATCTTGTTTCTCGTAGGAACTCTTTCTCTTGTCTTCAGTGTTTTTCCACCTAGAATAAATCATTTTCCAGATATTCAGGAAGAAACTTTGGTGCTATATCTCAGTTGCTCTGATAGGACTGAGTATACATTGATCTCATATTGTCTGTGGTTTGTTCTCTATCATTGAAATATACATATGTATTACTAAAGCTCATATGATAAAAAAATTATTGCTCTTGATTCCAGGTTATTTTGTTGTTGAATTTCCCGAAGAAGCAATGGATGGTATACCATTAGCAATCATTTCATATAAATGGATTGAAATATGCGAGAACAAAATGTATTGTTTGTGGCCTCAAGTAAAAACTGACACACAAAGGATAAAAGTTATTATTAGACCATCGAGAACTTGAACAACAGATTGCTTCTCTATGCAGGATAAATATTAAATATAAAACGGGTATGTATACACTTTATGAGCTTCTATAAAAACTGCCAAGTATTTCATTAATTTCATTTCTCACAAATTTTATAAAACATAAACGCATCTACTTTTTAAAAGTTCTATCATTGGTAATAACCTAAATAATAACAACTCCAAGTAGGACTTCCATGATAGATCCAGTATAAAAAATAAATAATAAGGTATCACCAATATTATTTTAACTAAACACTAAAACATAATTGACATCTGTCTTAGGGATATATATTTCATGAAAGTTTCACTTGTACTACAATGTCTTGAACTGGTTCGTTATCATGTGTAGAAAAGATGAAGGTACTCCAGCATTTGTCTAGTGTCCTGAATCTGACATAGAGAATAAATCTTAAAGAACGAGAAAGAAGAAAACTTTTGAAAATTACTTTGTTGATTCAGATATAGATGAAGATATCGTGCCGTCCGTTAGCCTCAAAATACAGGAGAAGCGAAAGCAGATAAGTACAGCTGATGTGCGGAAACCGTGTTAATGTGTAAGCCTTGAAAACCCAATTGAAGGTATTCATGTTGCTTTGATGAAAATCGTGAAGTAGTAAAAATATGTTATTTTAATTTTCAGCTCTCATCAGAAATTTGTGTCTGCCAATGTTGAAAGACATAAAAACAACAGTTTACAGGAACTTTCGGGCCCTTTCCAAATTACAGGAGATTAAACATCATGATGTAGCACTGGACCTCCCAATAACACAAAGTCTGCCAGCTGACTCTGTAGAGCAACTCGATAAATTTAATAGAGATCTCCAGGTTGAAAGAATATTAAAATGAGTTGTAACATTGCAAGTAATTAAAAAAAAACATTACGTGTAATACAACAGACCAAAAAACCATTGGGTTACAGATTGATGAAGTCTAATTCTATGTTAATTATAATTCATATTCAATTTTCTTGTGATTTGCCAAATGGAAAAATCTTGATGTTGAATATATATATATATATATATATATATATATATATATATATATATATATATATATATATATATATATATATATATATATATATATATATATATATTTGTGTGTGTATGTGTATTTGTAATGAACTCTTCTTCATAAACAAACGGTTTGAAACTTGAAACCTTGGAAAGTTTTCAAGATTTATTTTCTTTCAGAGCCACACTTTGCAGTGAAGAGACTATTGGTCAAGATTATCTCGCAGCAACTGTCTTTGAAATATAATTGGTCTTGGCGGCATGAGAAGGTCCCATTTCAAGCTATGAGCAACGTAATTAAACTTGTTATTGGTACATGTTATGATGTAAGCATATCGAACATTTCTCATTGATATACTGTTTGATTTTCAGGAACGGTGAGGAAGAATTGTATGTGTAAAGATGCCACTTATTTTGGTTTGTTACCTTTTCGAAAGTATTTTAATTATTTCTGTACATATTTGCCACTCGTGAACTGTTTGATGTAGCTAAATCTGCATTAAGATTGGATAAACTGCTATTTACAAATTCTATGAATTTCCGAAGCATGTAAAATGTAACAACCTTTTCGATGTATTTCCCTACTTGTTCTTGGCATTTTTATAGTTTATCACAAGCAACATTACTTTTCTTAAAAAAAAGTAACTATTGGTTTTTACTAACATACTATTTAAGTGTGAGTTTCTTAGTAATGGTTTGCACAATTAGATTTAGTGTGCGAGCATAACATCCAAAATTCCTTCAACCCAATGCTTTCTGTATAGCATATTTGATATTACTGCCCTTATCTAATACGGCCGGGAATATTTTGCTAGTGTTAGAAGTAAAAAAACAATGATGGCATTTTCTGCTGTTAATGCTATTTCTTGAATATTGTTTAATAATTGTCCTAGTTGCATGAGTAACTCTAGGATCTTAATGCGATGATAGTGAGTTATTTATTCACTTCGCAGGCTTTCTACTGTATTACCTAATTCGTTTATCCTATTTACTATCGTGCCTTGGTTATGACTCAATCCTACTACCGTTCTATTAAATTCGACGATTGCCTCGAGCATGACCGAATTTTGGGACCTAAAAAGTTCATGAATTTTATTTTGATCTGTCGTTAAGACTTCTAATGCTTGCTGAATGCGTTCCCCATCCTGTGAATCGAGATTCCCCGTGATTGACTTAGATATAGAACCTAGTCTGTTTATTATGCCACGAAAATGTATTGAATGAAGAAGAAGTTAATAGAGAAATTGAAGTAGATGAAGAAAAAGAAGAAGAATTGGATGTGATTCAGAATGAAGAAAAATTGAAACCACAACGTAACAGAAAAATGCCAACAAGGTTTGAAGATTATCATATGGATATAAGTTGTTTGGCATTATTAAGTGAATTGTCAGATGCACCAAAATCATACACAGAAGCTAATCAAAGTCCAAATTGGAATAACTGGGAAAAGGCTATTGAAGAAGAATCAAATGCTTTTGTGAATAATAATATATGGAAATTAATTAACGAACCAGAAAATAATGATGTAATAAGTAATCGTTGGGTGTTTAGAGTAAAAGAAAAGGATGATGGAAGTCTTGAACAGGAACTTTGTAGTTTTTCTCAATTGCATGCACCAGTGGCAAAATTATCAACAATAAGAATACTATTATCTGTGTGCAACAACCATAATTTAATTGTGGAACAGTTAGATGTAAAGAATGCTTTCTTAAATAGTACATTGGAAGAAAAAGTTTACATGAAAATATCCGAAGGATTTAGTGTTTCAGAAAAAGAAAACGGTAAAATGTGCTTATTGAAAAAGGCAATATATGGACTCAAACAAGCGCCTAAAGCATGGAATAAACTGATTGATGACTTTATGTATGGATTAAAGTTTAAACGATCAAAGTCTCATTATTGTTTGTATACTTTTCTTGAGCAGAACATACGAGCCTACTTACTGTTGTATGTTGATGATATTTTAATGGCTTGTAGTGATCGTGATTTTCTATTGTGTTTGAAAACAAAATTATGTCAAGGTTTTAAAATGAGAACCCTAAATAACGTAAATAATTTTCTATGGATTCGAATAAATACAGATTTTCAAAATAACGTAATAACTATTGATCAAATAACTGCAATTGAAAGTTTAGTTAAGAAGTTTAATGTAGATAATTGTATAATTGTTAAAACACCAATTGAAGTGAATTTGAATTTAACAAAGAACAATGATGAGACAAATAAAACAAGTTTACCGTATAAAGAACTGTTAGGTAGTTTGATGTATATAATGATGGGTTCAAGACCAGATATTTGTTATAAGGGTTAGTTATTTTGGAAAGTTTCAGGACTGTGCTACAGATGAACATTTTAAACATTTGCTAAGAGTCCTGAAATATCTAAAATCAACATTAAATTATAAATTGTTTTTCTGTAAGTCTGAACTTTAGTGTTTATGTACCGGTTACTGACACTTTGCCAGGGAGCGTACAAACCTTACCCTGATTAAGCACCTGGATGCGTATGTACAAACTATATATTGTTAGAGTGCGCGAGTGCATATTTACAAACTTAACATTGTTTCAGCATCCGTACATATTATTATGAACTATTGTATAACCTTTTGAACTATAAGCTTTTAACGACAAAATGCCTAAGAGAAGCGCAGTCTCTGGTGTTGTTACTCCCACAGAGTCACCAATTACCTTTCTCAGTCACAGTTTTTGTAACTATTGAAAGATATTCGTGAAACAATCTCTGTAAGCAGTGACGATGGTTCAAATATTTGGGAACAGACACCCGCAAAAGACATTTAATCTCCTACCTCGGGAAGTTTCGAGAAGTGTACCGACCGGTTTGACGGCACCGAGTGTTCGGACGTGGACGCATTCTTGGACAGTGTATTAACGTACAAAAAGTGTTCGAACGTTTCAGACGTAAACGCGCTCCGTGGTCTGCCTATGTTACTCGAAGGTGTTGCAGCACCTTGGTGGCAGGGAATTAAACGCACAACAAATTCCTGGAAAGAAGCTGTTAAATCTTAGAGATGCTTATTCAAGGAAGATCTCTGCACCGCAGGTTTTCCGAGAACAATGTCTTCACGAGTCTACAGAATTGTCTGTCATATATGAGCTCTAATAGCACAGTTACCTTACGACTTACCTATTAATGCCGAACTTGATATAATTTATGGTTTGCTTCATAGGAAAGTTAGGAAAAGGCTCCCACGCAGTAGTTTTGATGGCTATAAAGACTTTCTGCGCCGTGCTAAAGACATAGAAATGCCACTTTATGAAGCGAAAAACGACAGAACCTTTCGTTCAGAAAAAGAAAACGTTCCATCGAAAAATATTCCCAAATATAGGCCAAGATGTGCTTATTGTGAAAGTTTCGGTCACATTCGCGATGAATGCAAGAAATTAAAAGCAAAAGATCATTCTGATGTCAAAGATACATCATCTCAGGACGAGGATGCTGCCAAATCAACTACAGCATCCTCAGCGAGACCAAATCAGCTTGTTTGCTATGGTTGTGGTACACCTGGTGTAATAAGGTCGAAATGTCAGAAGTGTCAAGAACGTCCGAAGAGTGGCGATCCGACTAGAGCTTTTGCAACCCTATTCTTTCAAATAACTGATACCAAACTTCGTATGAACGAATCTTTCAAACCTTTGCTTAGTATTGCCATAGATGGTTTTAATGGAACTGGTTTTGCCGATTCTGGTGCACAATTAAGTATCGCTGGAAGCAGCTTGTTTCAGATACTACGCCAGACCGGTCATGTCTTCCAAAGGGACACTGCAACGCTAGGTTATGCTGATGGAAAGATGCATACAAAAGACGTTTTGAAGACTGATGTAGATGTCTACATCCAACGGAGGAAAGTGCCCATTACTTTCACGATCCATCCCAGCTTAGAAAACAACCACATCTCGTTGGGTATTAACTTCTTGGAAAAGGCGAATATTGTTTTGAACATTCCAAAACAATCATGTTTCTTTCTGGATGATGCCACCAGACAGTTTAGTTTCTCAAGTGGACACCCACTAGCCCAGAACATTCAAGTCTGCGAAGTTACTCAACATGAGCTCCGTCAAGATGAAGGAGATGCGCTCTTCACTGACCAAAAACGTGTTTTCAGTCAGTTGTTGAACAAACACGCCGATATCTTCAAGTCAAGGGGAGATCCGACAGATTTTGCTGTCCACAATACAAAAACTACTGAGCATACACCTATTTCGAGTCCCCCATATCCAGTGAATGGACCGAAACTTGAATTACTATGCAAGGAACTCGACCGCCGATTGGAAGAATGAATAATAGAGGAATGTAAATCTTCTTGGGCAAGCCCTGTAGTACTTGTTCCGAAGCCTGATGCTAAATTTCGCCTCTGTGTTGATTATAGGCGACTAAACCAAGTGACCATCGCCAATTCATATACTATGCCTAGAATTGGTGAATTGCTTCACACTGCCAAGCGTACTGCCTTTATGTCAACTACAGATTTACAGTCCTGATTTTGGCAAGTGCCCATAGCAGATGACGATAAGGATAAAAGTTGTTTTGTGACTCCCTTCGGTACGTTCCGTTTTACTCGTATGAGTTTTGACCTGAGAAATGCGCCGGCAACGTTCGTTAGGCTAATGGACAGATTCCGCGCCGGTCTCGGTGACCGATTTGTGTTCGCGTATCTGGATGATATCCTGGTTCAATCAGAATCTTTTGAAAAACATTTAGATGACCTTGAAGCAGTTTTCAATAGACTGAAACTCTTTAATCTTCGTGCTCGTCGCGATAAGTGTTGTTTTGTGCGAAAATCTATAAAATATCTCGGACATGTGATTACCCCCGACGGTTTAATGACAAATGAAGAGAAAACAGCCGCCATAAGAGACATAAAATTCCCCACTTGTGTCAGACACGTAGTCTCATTCGTGCAAACGCGTTCGTGGTACCGCAAGTTTGTGCCTGGATTTTCAGAAATTGTCAGAGCTCTCACAAATCTGCTAAAGAAAAATCAACCATTCAAGTTTGGAGAAGACGAACAACATGCCTTCGAACTCCTCAAGGAGAAGCTTACTTCTGCTCCCATTTTAATTCAAGCAGACGTTTCGAAGCCGTTTATCCTGCGCACAGACGACAGCAACTACGCTATTGGTGCTGCTCTCATTCAGGGGGAGGGACACGAGGAAAGGCCAATTGAATATGCCAGCCGATTGTTGACCGCTGCTGAAAGGAATTATTCAACGGTCGAAAGAGAGGCATTGGCAGTGGTGTACTGAAAGATTTAGAACGTATATTGAAGGTGTTGAAGTCGTTACTGCTTCCGATTGTCAACCCCTCCAATGGTTGCTGAGCTTAAAGACGCCGTCTGGTCGCCTTGTCAGATGGGCGCTACGACTACAAAGAATGAATATGAAGATAGTGTACACTCCTGGGAGGTTGAATGTTGTCAACGACACATTATCTCGACCATTCACTTCAGATCCCAGTGATGCATCCAATTTATGCTATGTGTCCATAGATCTTCCAAATTTGGGAACAAGCAGTTGGCGTAAAAACCAAATTTCCGATCCAGAGCTGGAGAAGATTATCAAATCTTTAGAAGACCCAACTTCTCTTGAATTTCAACGGTGGACAGAAAGAGGTTTTGTGATATGTAATGGTGTTCTGTATCACTATGATCCTGACCTGGACAGCGAAGACCCTCAACGGGTTGTACCGCTTGACCAGCGCTCTCACATTCTTAGAGAATACCATGATAGTCCTGCCGCAGGTCATTATGGAATTGACCGTACGACCCACAAGATCGCATCCAAGTTTTATTTCACTGGAATGCGCAAATCTGTGACAGAATATGTCAAAAATTGCATTGAGTCTCAAAGGTACAAGATCTCTAACCTTAAGCCAGCGGGTCTGTTACAAACCCCTGCGCCCTCACAGCGTTTTGAAACGTTAGCAGTTGATCTTTTTGGACCTCTCCCGGAAACCGCTTCAGGGAAGAGATGGATCCTAATCTGGAAGACCTTGCATCAAAATGAGTTGTTTGCCTTAGAGACAGCCTCCGCTGAAACTTGTGCAAAAATTCTGATTGAAGAAATTTTTCTACGTTATGGCACCGCAAGAAACATAATGAGTGATAACGGTGTCCAATTTATAAGCGAAGTAATGCAGAAGGTTACTTATTGTTTCGATATAAATACTCCTTTAATCCCACTGTACCACGCAGTGAGCAATGCAGTAGAACGCAAGAACCGCGATCTCAAAACTCAGCTGTCCATCTTAGTACAGAACGAGCACAGGACATGGGACGAACATATCGCAAGTATCCGCTTTGCTTTCAATTCAACATACACGCAGGCCACAGGTTATACCACTGCTTACCTAACGTTCGGAAGAGAACTACGTGCTCCCAGAGATGGTATTTACGACTTTAGACAAATTGTAGATTCTGAAGCCTTCGTTGCCCAAATCACCCCATATTTGAAGAGACTCAGTAATGCTCTGTGTGAAGCAAAGCAGACGTTAATCCGCGAACAGGATCGAAGGAAGAAGTATTGTGATCAAAACCGGAGACCTCTAACTTTTAAACTAGGTGATCAGGTTCTTCTTAAGACGCAGGTGCTTAGTAATATGGCAAAAGGCGTGTCTTCCAAGTATGCACCAAGGCGTGATGAACCCTACGTCGTCTCCAAGGTTGTTTCGTCAACCACGTATGAAGTGGCTCACTGCGAGGATCCAACCCAAAGTTTCGGCAGATTCCATGTCAGCGATCTGACTCCTTATTTAAAAGCTGCGAGCGAAACCACGGCGCCACCTGCCCCTATGGTGCCCAGAAGGAAACGAGGTAGACCGAAGAAGAAGAAGACCGAAGATGTCCTGAACTCTCCACGTGTTCTTAGAATAAGTTCAGAGAGAAAGTCTATAGCAAGAACATATATACGTGCAAGTCTAGCGCCTCCTGGCTGCGTAGCAGTAGTGGTAGGCGCTACATGTCGCGAGTGAAGAAGAGTGAGATGTTGACTTTACCTGTTGATTGTAACCTAATATTGTTGTTAAGAGTAGTGAATGTAATTAAAACAAACACTAAGTTGTTAAACCTCGGGCCTTATTCAAACAACTCCCTCTACAAGTTACAATTGCAACTTGTAAGCTAGGTATCAAGGCTTCAAGGCACACGAAGTAACGACAGCTACAAAAGAGGTATGTGAATGTGGGCCAATACTTATTTATTAGGTAAAAATAAATTGTGATAAAATAGCGAAAGTTTAGATAATAATAATAATTTACTAATTATGATGCACTAACTACTAACTCCAACGGTAATTTCTTTTTCCCAGGTATGTTTGCCTTATTGGAATTTGTTGGAGATTCCAAATATTATGTTTGTGAGCCTGGCTCCTGGAAACAGGCAGCAAAGAAGACGTACGGAAAATGGAGAGGAAAATGGTACGAGGCAAACCTGGTATTTCATAGTCCTGATTATGAGTTAGGGAAACACCTGTGCAGAACCATAAATGAGGGTTTTCCTTTGGTTTACAAAACATAGTGTAAACAGGATCCAGTGGATAGTCAGGTTGCACCCCCTGAGAATGGGAACAGTTCAATAGTAGATGAAGGTAAAAGAACATATTTAAGGGTCAAGTAGGTGTATTGTTTATTAAAATGTTATAGTGATCATGTATATGTTACAATATGAACAGGCCTTTGTAATAACAAGGAACAATAGTTCCAGACTGTAATTTTTGTTCTCCGCATGATAATTGAACACCTTTATATTATAAGGCCAAGATGCACATCTACACAACACTACATTATTGTTTTCCTTCTCGTTTTCATTTAGGCAAACTGTGGGTCAGGTGAAGAGACAATCAGTGGGTGAAGGGTTTAGGATTGAATTTATATGAACTTGGGTGCTTGAAGTGCATATCTACCTATGGTAAAGTTGCAGTTTAGCGTACCACCCCTTAGAAAGACCAAAATAAATTTCAAATGTAGAAATACTCTTGGCCAGATGTGTAAAATCATAACTTATTACAACTTAATTTTTGTTTTTTCATGTGTCTAACTCAGAGTGGACTTGAAATATGTAAGATATTGAATGGTCAAGTGGAGTAATAAATTGTGCAAATATTATCTTTAAATAACGTGACAGATAATAGCAGAAATTAAACGCTGTAAGTATGATAGTTTCTACTGTTTAATATGTTTATATGGTTTATATGAAGCTGTTAAAGTTTTTTCAAAAGAGATTATGTAATTAGTCATATTTGGTAGAATAGTTGACAGCTATTTCAGTAATAATGCAGATGGCCAAAAAAATTGTTCTCGGAAATTAGGTGTACATAAAATAAGCACACAATTTCACATACAAGAAGGACAAATTATTGGTTTAAGCAAACCTATTCTGTGATTTGAGATGTGTGTGAAATGTCTGCTTATATTTCTAATAAGTGAAATCAGTTTTCGGAAATACATAATAATTATACTCGTTTCAGAGTCTAGAGCAAGATCAAAACATGCACAATAAACCAAAGTTTCGGTGGTAACGCGGCGGCGAGGCCGCGGACGAGCCCTGCAGGAGGGAAAAAAGATCAAAAGGATTTGAGAGAATAAGAAAATTGGGAGACTTCATTATGAATTCAAAAGGTATTGGCAGTTGGAAGACTGTTGGAAATTCATCCAGTTCTAGTTGTAAATTTATCCCTTGTCCACACTGCAAAGAATACTATTCTAAGAATATTAGAAATCACGTAAAATCGCAACACTAAGATGCAAAGTCAAACAAAAGAAATATTCTTGCCCACAGTCGAGTTTTAACAGCAAGCGTACATGAAGAAGCCTGTGAAACTCCGAAGGATATTTTCCCGTTCATGCGTGAAGATGGTGTTTTTAGAATAGCTAGTACTGATGAAATAGTGGTGAAGTATGGCAATGATATGGTTCTTACATATTCAAGTAGCACACACCATCATAAAATGTTCACACACCATTTGCGCCATATCAGTAAAATGTTTCTAACTTTGAAATCCCTAAATAAAGATGTGGAGAGTGTTAAAGATTTGGTAGCTCCTCGGTTATATGATTATACAATCAACGCGTCTGGACAGTCAATAACAAGTGAACGGCAAAATATAAACAATAATATGAGTAAATCTGATGATTACGTACGACATTCACAGGATAATACAGAAACTCAATAAAAGTATACAGTTTCTGAAAACTGCAATCCAGATTCATGGATATCTGATAGTGGAAATCTGACTAATTGTTCAGATAACATTTCTTCAGTAATGGAGATGAGGTATAGAACACCGGAAAGTTGTTCAGATAACTTTTCAGTAATGGAACATGTTTATTCTGAACATTCATTAGATGGGGATAATATTCCAAGTCATCCAAGAAGAGCAGAATAGCTCATTCTAACTGAGTGTTGAGAAAAATAAAAAACATGAAGAACTCACGAGCGACACTTAGTTCGAAGTTCATTTCAAAACAACAAAGTACCATCTATTGCAGAGTGTGAAAGCTTAATATATAAAAATGAAAATATTCTACAACGAACAGCAAGTCAGTTACTAGCATGGATATGCCGCGTATACAAACTACGTATTTATATAGCGACTTTAAATATCTGCGTGTACAGTTGTTGTTTGAATTTGGCGCCATGTGCGTATTATTACAAGGTTAAATTGTTTCAGTGGAAAGTAGATAGCTTCACATATTTCAGGACATTTGACCAACTCGCGTGTTCCCGTCGTTGTACAATTATTGATTCGTTCAAAGAAGTGAAAAGTCATGAAATACGTACGAGACAGTGAAGTGGTCAGATTAATGATTACGAGTGCAACTTCCTAATTTGGATTTTGTTTATTCCCGCTCCGGCACAGGAGGTTATGTCATGTAAATATCATAGATTGGCTGTCAAACATTTCCGACTGGAAGTTCGCCTGCATTTCGATTGAATTGAATTCCCACCTGTTGAATTTTCACCTGTGAATCGATTTTCGCTCTGAAGTTTCATTGTGTTTCCCGATGGGGTTGGCAGCAACATTCTTATGAATTCATTTTCGTTTTCAATCAAGCCTTCTTCATTCAGCTGTCGTGGAGCGTACACGCATCTCCTCTAGTTTATGTGCACACATTGTCTTCAGGACACGAGTAGCCCTTAGTTCGTATTTCTGTGACCCAGTATTTTGGTGGACTAAGGTAAGAAACGAACTAATTGTGACCCGCTTCAGAAGTCACGTTATAAATCACTTTCAGGGCCTTTCCTTTTCGATTGCCGGCGATGGCGCATGTTTCCAACTGGCCATTTTGTTGTTGTCATTTCAAATTTTGTCTCATCAGACGCCTCGATAGTTTCCAAAGCATACTACTGATTTGCTGTTTAACAAGTGGATGAATCCGCCATCCGAGTGGACCACCTTCCTCAAGTAAACGAGCTTATGTCACCTTTGGAGTTCTCCAGGATGCCTTGGATTTTGACGGAATCCACTGCTCTGTAATGCACCGTACATACAGAGGAAAGACGGACCTCATGCAGGACAGATATAAAATTAAATTTTAAATATTAATGCCCAGTTTCACAAAGCTTGATTAAATATTTAACGGCCGGTTAGATAATCAAGGCTTTAGACGACCAATCACAGACTATAATTCGGGTTATTGCCATGACAACCAAATATTTTAAAGCTGTGATTGGTCGCCTGAAGCCCTGATTAACTAACCGACCGTTAAATATTTAATCGAGCTTTGTGAAACTGGGCATATTTCTTTAAATGTCCCGTTTTTTGAACAGATCATATGTGTTCATTTTATTTTTAAAAATTTAGACATTCTAATGTAATAAGGTCGTCAATGACGTGTAATACATAGAACCCAGCTGCGTTTAAGATGTAACAGGCGACATTTTTAGCGATTAGAATATAAAAAAAATACTTTTTAAAATTTAATTAACATTACTCCAGTATCAATTTTGGTTAATATTAGGTAGTCATCAATTGTAATTAACCTTATTCTTCAAATATACATATTTTATTTATTTATAACGAACTGTCAATTTTATACATTCTATTAATTCTGTATGTCAAAAATGTACAGCTAATTAAGTCACGATGGAGACAAACCAATGTTTAATTTGTGTTGCTCAATACAATTTTCAGAGGTTTTGCTAATGTTTCCTGCTTTTCTTCAGCAGGGCATTTGAGAAGTGATTCCAGCAAAAGTAGGTGGCGCTTAAAATCGTCTCCCTCATATTATAATAATTTTTCAAATACCCACTACCCCACTTCTCTCCGACGAAAAGCTGTCGCAGTGTCACACATCTTAACTTGGACTAATAAATTGTGCAAATATTATCTTTAAATAACGTGACAGATAATAGCAGAAACGCTGTGAGTATGATGGTTTCTACTGTTTCATATGTTTATACGGGAATATATCGATCACCAAGCTCTGATATACCTGAGTTTACAAATGAGCTTTTTCAATATCTTTTAAAGAAAGGCTCTGTCAGAAGTCACATCATAACTGGTGATATCAACATAGATCTTTTGTCAGACCTAGAGACATCAGAAATATATAAAAACACAATGAGTTATTTTGGCTTTACTTCTTGTATTAACCCATTAGTGTATGAAGTTTATTCAAAATGAAAAACAGTGTTTTTTCCAAGAAGTAGTCTTTATTCAGCATATAAATGAAGAAAATGAAACAAAATTCTGAGTAAATACCTGATGGAACAAGTTACAACCCGTCCCTTTTGAGGGACTCTGTACTGACAAGTCACTATATGGTGTGAAATGATTTGAAGCATATTTTAGGATGTAGTCCGACATTACACTTTGTACATATGAAATTTGCCTTGGACTTGCAATATCTACATCTTTTATCCGTTGCACTGTATTCAGGCCAGTGATTCATTCCATCAAATCTGACATCGTCCGATGGAATTGGGATGGTTTTTCCTCTCAGTGAAGCTGTACCAAAAGACTGCAATAAGCTTTGTGCTATGTGCCTACGGAAAACCAGTAGGCTAGTCGCTCTCTCATCATTTGGTATTAATTTTCTCATCAGCAACCACCCATTCACTACTGAAACGTCGAAAAAATAGGCCAATACCATTTACGTTGCCTCATTCTTGTTCTATAGACAGCAACAAGCTGGTCTATCTTATCAACACCACCCATTCCTCTATTATAGTTCGAAAAAATTTTAGGTTGTACCACACTCACTTTTGATTTTTTTTCCCTGCACCAGCGTCTACATGTTGTTTCTTCTGAGGTATCATATGTTGTTGCTGCCGTCACCACTTTGTTATCTTTCCACTTCACCAGTGTCATGGTTTGGTCAGTGCTGCTTCTATAATCAAATGTACCTTTTGGCATCTTCATCAACACCTTCTTGTCCATCAGTGGGCAGTTTGCCAACCTATTTTCTTGAATCGTACCAGTTGCACAGAAACCCTCATCAGCCAAATACTTCATTAGTTTCACGGAAGTGAAATAGTTGTCAAAAAATATTTTGAACCCTTGATTTGCTGGTACCTGCGCTTTCTGTAATAAATTTAGCACTGTATCTCCTCCTATCCCAAAAACTTTCTCCGTTACAGTTTTTCCCATATAAATATCAAAACTCAACATGTATCCTGTGCTTGTACAAATTGCCCAGTTCTTGTAGCCGAAGCGTATTGGTTTGCCACGTATAAATTGTTTGGCATAGTGTTTCCCATAATATGGTATCATGCTTTCGTCTATTGAAAGAAACTCCTCTAGCCCACCATGCTTTCTAAAGGCAACATTGAGCTCTTCTATCAGAGGACGAAGTTTATATAAACGATCGCTGTGATCTATATTATCATTGTCGTTCAAATGAAAGCTTTTTATTATGGCTTCAAACCTATGGAGCCTCATGCTTTCAGACAGAATTGTAGGAACATCTTTCTGATTCGACCAATACATCCGCTTATTAGGATATTTAGCGTAACCTGATAGTAGCAGTGCTCCAAAAACTACATATAGTTCATTGAGTGTCATGTTCAATGGATTGTTATTTTGTACTGAATATCTGTTCGTCTCTTTGACGATTGTTGCACACAATTTCTCAGTAAAAAACAGTGAGAAAAAGTCCATTGGTGACTTGCACCGTATTGCTTCTTCGGATGGTGGTACCAGAGTACAGTCAATGCATAACTTATATGTGGGTTTTGATTTCACCCACTTCAGATTAGTAAGTGTTGATGTTCGTGGTTTTGTTATTGCTGATTTCGATGCTGTTGAAGGTTTTGAAGTCGATGGTCTTGATGTTGTTTGTGCAAGTCGGGGATATTTTGAGAGTGGAACGTCATCACTGGAATCACTTTCACAGGGATCTGGTCCATCATGATCTACAATTTGCATTATACATTCCGTTCTAAGCATATTTGGTCCTAAGTTGTTCAAATTCGCTTCGTGTTCATCATCGCTTTTGTCACTATCTTGTTCAGTTTCATATCCATCTTCAGGTGGAATCGCAAAAATATCTATATTCCTTTCGTCGTTACTCTCCTCTAAGCATTCTAGCAATTGGTGGAGACTGAGTCTGGAATATACAATACATCATGAATGTAGATTTTCCAAAGAATAAAAACAAATGTCAGTTTTATTCAAATGGCCGTCGAGCACAGAGTCCCTTATAAGGGACAGTGCAAAAAAAGTTTGTAACGGCAGAACGATTCATCCGAAGTACGTTGTTTTAGGTTAAAATTGTATCACAAAGTCTCCACAATAGATGAATGAAGTAATAATGGCAATAATTTCACGATGACGAAAGTGAATAAATAATTACTTACCCCCCATGTTTGGTGTTGTATAAACTTTCGTCCATCGCGTACAAATGATGCAATTACACACGCAAAACCACAAACACGCTGTCAAATTGTTCACATATATAATAAATGCTGTTAGGTTGACACGACTAGGGTGCCATCTCTTGCAGAATAGCCTAATCTACCGAGAAAAACGTAGATTTCATCGAGTCCCTTATAAGGGACTCTGTACACTAATGGGTTAATGTCTCCACGCGTCCTGGATCTGGGGCATGTTTGGATCATTTTTTCGTTAAAGTGGAACAATCAGATATATGTGACACAGTACAGTCCTTTATATTTGACCATATTATCACTGATCATCGGCCAACGGCGCTCGTAATAGAGGCGGTGCACAGGAGAACTTTCAAATGTCCAAAAGAGCTATACAAAAGGTACATTAATTATAATCAATTACGGTATGACTTATCAGAAGAGAATTGGGACTGTGTTTATAATGGTGATGATGTTAATTCGGCCACAGAGAATTTTATTACTAGACTTAGTTTCCACATTGACAGGAATACGAACAAGGTGAGACACGCGAATGCAACAAAAATTAGAAAGAAGTGGATTACTCCTGGAATTCTTAGGTGCATCAATAAAAAGAATCTGTTGTATAAACGTCTGTCGGTTGATCCCGATAATATTTGCGTTAAAAATGAATACAACCTTTATAAAAGTGAGCTATGTAAAATAATTAGAGCCGCAAAGAGACGTTTTGCTAAGAACTTAATCGAAGAAACTGGATGTAGTAACAGCAGGGCACTCTGGAATGTAGTTGCTGACATATGTAACAAAAGGAAGGTTGAAACAAAGGTGGATAGTATAATAGTTGAAGACTCGCGTGAATTGACAAGTGGGGAAGATATAGCAGATGCGTTTAATAAATACTTTTGTAGGGTGGGAGAAAATTTGGCTGATAAACTTGAACACATTGAATATGGAGGGGTAAAAAGGTCTGTACAGGATACAATATATCTTCGTCCTGTGGATGATGCCGAGGTTCAGAAAGTTATTGCAGGACTGAAGACTAAAAAGTGTCCTGGGTTCGATTTAATTAGAGCTGAATCTCTGAAAGAGATAGTACTTGAGATCTCACCAGTCTTGGCGTATATAATAAATAAATGTTTCAGCACTGGAACGTTTCCAAAAGTGCTAAAAGTGGGGATTATCAAACCTCTGTATAAGAAGGGACCTAAGAATGAAATTTCGAATTACCGACCAATAACTTTGGTATCAAATATTAGTAAAATAATTGAAAAGCTAATCAAATCTAGACTGGTATCCTTTCTTGGTAAACATTGTGTTTTGTCGCAGCGTGAATATGGTTTTCAGGAAAATAAATCCACGGAAGATGCAATTTATGATTTAACATCACATATTTATGATGCACTTGATAATAGTGTTCCTGCTTTGTGCATTTTTGTCGATCTGGCAAAGGCTTTTGACACTGTGTGCCACGATATTTTGTTGAGGAAGCTTGAAGCGTATGGTTTGCGAGGAAAAGCTCATGATTTGTTGAGGAGTTATTTGTCAGAGCGACAGCAGATGGTGATGGTGGGAGATAGCACTAGCAGGCTTCTTTCTGTTAGCTGCGGTGTTCCTCAGGGCTCTGTGCTTGGTCCACTGTTGTTCACGGTGTATATTAATGACTTTTTAGAACTAAATACCGATTCACATATTGTGAGTTTTGCTGACGACGCAGCAGTTTTTTATACTTCACACACCTGGGCAGAGCTCAAGACAAAGGTGGAGCGAGAATTTTTGTTCGTGGATGCGTGGTTCAAAGCCAATAAATTGACCGTAAATTACGAAAAAAACAGGTACTTGTCTTTTACATCCTATTCTAATACACAGCCAAATATGGGTTCACTTTCAATTAGTAGAACGTGCGTGATTCCCGAAGCGACGGAGACTACTTACCTGGGGATTGTAGTGGATAGGCATTTACGGTGGGACTGTCAGGTTAAGTGTCTCACGAATAGACTGAGAGCACTTATATCCAGATTTCGAATTGTGAGAGAATACCTGGATCAAAGGCAACTAAAAACACTCTATTATGCTTTTGTACAGTCACAGCTTGCTTATGGTGTTTTGGGGTGGGGAGGTGTGGCAGACAGTTATTTGAAGAAATTAGAGGTAGTGCAGAAATGGATCATAAAAATTATATATGAGAAAAATATTAGGTATTCTACAGAACTGCTCTATTGCGAGACAGATATAATGAATCTCCGACAGCTTTACAGCCTTTGTCTGCTTATGAATATTTCGAGGAAAAAAATAAAATTGGAATCTAGTAAGCACCTACATCATACGCGATACAGAGAAAACAGCTGCATGGTTCCGCGTAAGTTCAAGAGTATTGGTCAGAGGTCTCCCCAATATTTGGCTTCAAGGCTGTACAATATTTTGCCTGGGGAATTGAAGGGAAAAATTGTTTCAAAATCATTTAAAAAATTGGCTAAGAGGTGGATAATCAAAACTGGCAGAAAGATATTTAATGATATTTTTAAGATCGTGTAGAAGATTTACAGGTTGATATTTAATGATATATGGTATGTCAGATATTGTGATCATTTTGTATTGTGTGTGATTACTGAATTGTTGATGGTGATGTGTTTGGTGTGTGTTTGTTTGTGTTGTGTTACTGAACTGAGGAAATTGCCTGGACTGGACATTTTACCTGGACTGGACGTTTTACCTGGCTCGGACATTCACTTTCCTTTTTGCCACTGGTCATTGGAAGGTCAGTCACGCACAGACAACTTTTATGTTGTCTCAGTGACTTAAATTGTTTTATTTGGAACTTGTACACATTTTTAAATACTTTTTTTGTATTGTATTTTGTTTCTAAATAAACATTATTATTATTATTATTATTATTATTATTATTATTATTATTATATGGTTTATATGAAGCTGTTAAAGCTTTTTCAAAAGAGATTATGTAATTAGTCATATTTGGTACAATAGTTGACAGCTATTTCGGTAATAATGCAGATGGCCAAAAAAATGTTCTCGGAAATTAGGTGTACATAAAATAAGCACACAATATCACATACAAGAAGGACAAATTATTGGTTTAAGCAAACCTATTCTGTAATTTGAGATGTGTATGAAATGTCTGCTTATATTTCTAATAAGTAAAATCAGTTTTCGGTAATACATAATAATTATACTCGTTTCAGAGTCTAGAGCAAGATCAAAACATGTACAATAAACCAAAGGTTCGGTGCTATCGGGGCGGCGAGGTCGCGGACGAGCCCTTAGGGAGGGACAAAAATATCAAAAGGATTTGAGAGAATAAGAAAATTGGGAGACTTCTATGAATTCAAAAGGTATTGGCAGTTGGAAGGCTGTTGGAAATTCATCCAGTTCTAGTTGTAAATTTATCCCTTGTCCACACTGCAAAGGATACTATTCTAAGAATATTACAAATCACGTAAAATTGCAGCACAAAGATACGAAGTCAAATAAAAGAAATCTTGCCCACAGTCGAGTTTTAACAGCAAGCATACATGAAAAAGCCTGTGAAACTCTGAAGGATATTTTCCCATTCATGCGTGAAGATGGTGTTTTTAGAATAGCTAGTACTGATGAAATAGTGGTGAAGTATGGCAATGATATGGTTCTTACATATTCAAGTAGCACACACCATCATAAAATGTTCACACACCATTTGCGCCATATCAGTAAAATGTTTCTAACTTTGAAAACCCTAAATAAAGATGTGGAGAGTGTTAAAGATTTGGTAGCTCCTCGGTTCTATGATTATACAGTCAACGCGCCTGGATATTTTATAACAAGTGAACAGCAAAATATAAACAATAATATGAGTAAATCTGATGATTACGTACCACATTCACAAGGATAATACAGAAACTCAAATAAAGTATACAGTTTCTGAAAATTGCAATCCAGATTCATGGATATCCGCGATAGTGGAACTCTGATTAATTGTTCAGATAATATTTCTTCAGTAATGGAGATGAGGTGTAGAACACCGGAAAGTTGTTCAGATAACTTTTCAGTAATGGAACATGTTGATTCTGAACATTCATTAGATGGTGGAGAAATATTCCAAGCCATACAAGAAGAGCAGAATAGCTCATTCTGAGTGTTGAGAAAAATAAAAAAACATGAAGAACTCACGAGCGACACTTAGTTCGAAGTTCATTTCAAAATTTTATAAGAAACAACAAAGTGCCATCTATTGCAGAGTGTGAAAGTTTAATATATAAAAATGAAAATATTCTACAACGAACAGCAAGTCAGTTACTAGCATGGATATGTCGCGTATAAAAATTACGTATTTATATAGCGACTTTAAATATCTGCGTGTACAGTGGTTGTTTGAATTTGGCGCCATGTGCGTATTATTACAAGGTTAAATTGTTTCAGTGGAAAGTAGATAGCTTCACATATTTCAGGACATTTGACCTACTCGCGTGTTCCCATCGCTGTAGTAAGAACGTGTGTTTAAACAAGTGAATTATTCATTCCTTTCAAGGAAGTGAAAAGTCATGAAATACGTACGAGACTGAAGTGGTCAGATTAATGATTACGAGTGCAACTTCCTAATTTGGATTTTGTTTATTCCCACTCCGGCACAGGAGGTTATGTCATGTAAATATCATAGATTGGCTGTCAAACGTTTCCGACTGGAAATTCGCAGGCATTTCGATTGAATTGAATTCCACCTGTTAATCGAATTCCGCTCTGAAGTTTCATTGAGTTTCCCGATGGGGTTGGCAGCAACATTCTTATGAATTCATTTTTGTTTTCAATCAAGCCTTTTTCCTTGAGCTTTCGTGGAGTGTACACGTGTCTCCTCTAGTTGATGTGCACACATTGTCTTCGGGACAAGAGTAGCGCTTAGTCCGTATTTCTGTCAATTCTTTTCAATCAAGCCTTTTTCCTTGAGCTTTCGTGGAGTGTACACGTGTCTCCTCTAGTTGATGTGCACACATTGTCTTCGGGACAAGAAGTAGCGCTTAGTCCGTATTTCTGTGACCCAGTATTGTGGTGGACTAAGGTAAGAAACGAACGAATTTAAACCCGCTTCAGAAGTCACGTTGTAAATCACTTTCAGGGCTCTTCCTTTTCGATTGTTGGCGATGGCGCATGTTTCCAACTAGCCATTCTGTCCCTTCAAATTTTATCTCATCAGACGCCTCGATGGTTTCCAAAGCATACTACTGATTTGCTGTTTAACAAGTGTATGAATACCTATCCGGCATCCGAGTGGGGCCACCTTCCTCAAGTAAACGAGGTTGTGTCACCTTTGGAGTTCTCCAGGATGCCTTGGATTTTGACGGAATCCACTGCTCGGTAATGCAACGTACCGAGCAAAGACACACCTCATGCAGGCCAGATATAAAATTTAATTTTAAATATGATTTCATTAAAAAAAATATTATCGACAAACCTAAATCTCCCGTTTTTTTTTTGAACAGATCATGTGTTCATTTTATTAAAATTTTTAGCATTCTAATGTAATAAAGTCGTCAATGACGAATAATATATAGAACCCAGCTGCGTTTAAGATGTAACAGGCGACATTTTTAGGGATTAGAATATAAAAAAACTTTTTAAAATTTAATTAACATTACTTCTCAAGTATCAATTTTGGCTAATATTAGGTACTTATAAATGTTAATTAACCTTATTCTTCAAATAGCATACCTATTTTATTTATTTATAACGAACTGTTAGTTTTATACATTCTATTAATTCTGCATATGTCAAAAATGTACAGCTAATTAAATCACGATGGAGACAAACCAGTGATTAATTTGTGTTGCTCAATACAATTTTCAGAGATTTTGCTGATGTTTCCTGCTTTTCTTCAGCAGGGCATTTGAGAGGTGAATCCAGCAAAAGTAGGTGGCGCTTAAAATCGTCTCCCTCATATTGTAATAATTTTTCAAATACCCACTACCCCACTGCTCTCCGACGAAAAGCTGTCTTGTCACACATCTTAACTTGGACTTATAAATTGTGCAAATATTATCCTTAAATAACGTGACAGAAAATAGCAGAAATTAAACGCTGTGAGTATGATAGTTTCTACTGTTTCATATGTTCGTATGCTTTATATGAATCTGTTAAAGTTTTTTTGAAAAGAGATTATGTAATTAGTCATATTTAATAGAATAGTTGACAGCTTTTTTAGTAATAATGCAGCTCCAAAAAAAAATTGTTCTTGGAAATTAGGTGTACATAAAATAAGCACACAATTTCACATACAAGAACGACACATTGGTTTAAGCAAACCTATTCTGTGATTTGATATAATGAAAATTTAGGGATACATATTTGTATTATATGTTTATTTGTGTCCTATTACCAGTTATTATGTTTCCTTTTTTCTTTCAGCAAAATGATAATGTATTGTATCCTCCTACTGTGTCGAAAAGCATAACTATTAGGCAATTGATAGTCCCTTTATTAATCTTATTAAAGGGGTAACCATTGATCCAATCCAATCCATAGCAGGTGGTAGTGTAATTTTCCTTTACGTAATAGTAAAGAATTTTTTCACGCCCGAGGAGGTACCACCCCATGCATCAAGGGGCCGGTGAAGTCCCAACGGACGTTTCCGGTTCTGGTGTATGAGTCGGTTTCCCTTATAAGCAAAAATGATGATGGCTCCTCCTTGTATGAAATATTCCTGATCCAAAATACCCCTCCATTCGGATCTCCGGGAGAGAAGTGTACAGGGGGCGCCAACATCAAGATTTAACATATCCTTTTCGAATATATGTGGCCTAAATTCTAACCTGAACTCCGTCCACCATTTCCTTCAGGCTAACAGGCCACAACTCCTCTTCCTCACCGAAACCCAAATCAGTGCCAAAACAGCCACTAATCACCTTAATTTCCCGGGGTATGAGCTCCTTACTTCGTTTAGATTGCATGGAGGCGTGTGCGCATATGTCCGTAGCAATCTACCAGGCACCAGACTCCCCAATTTAGAAGCTGGAAGGAAAGACATACTATGTATAAAACTCTCTCTCAGGGCTGCAACTAAATTCATCTGTTGCATTTACCAGTCACCTTCTGACAACAACTTTGTCCAGCTCTTTGACTACCTTTCTGAAAATACCGACCATCTGATTTCCGAATATCCTTCCCCCGAGGTCACTATTCTTGGTGACTTCAATGTCCATAATAAGGAATGGCTAGGATCTTCAAAAACCGATCCACACGGGAGAGCAGCGGAGGCCTTTGCAGTCAGCAATTCTTTAGCCAATATGGTTCAGCAACCTACTTACTTTCCTCGTATCCCAACACACAGCTCAAATCCCTTGGATCTCCTTCTTACTACACAACCTGAATGCTATAAGATATCAGTATCAGTGACCGCCCCCCTTGGTCGCTCAGACCACGGCATGGTCACTGCTTCCTGCGCAATGCAACCCGAGGTCACGCAGTCATCACACCCACGTATTGTTTGGCACTACAACTCCGCAAACTGGGGCGAAATGCGGGATTACTTTTCCTCATTTCCATGGGCGTCTGTCTGCTTCTCTCATCCTGACCCCTCTGATAGCTCACAAAACGTCACCGAAATTATCCAAGCTGGCATGGAATTATTTATCCCACGTACACAGAAGACCTCTTCAGCCACTCAAGAGCCCTGGTTCTCTAAATCCTGCGACAAGGCCAGACTTGAAAAGGTCAAAGCTCACAAAACGCTTCTACACAATCCCAGTCAAGAAAATCGTCAAGCATTTAACGACGCAAGGAACCGCTATGTCCGCATTCTTTCTAAGGCAAAAAACTCGTTTAATAACCACATCAAAAACAAAGTCCTCTTAAGCTCCAACGGCGGCAAACCCTTCTGGACTCTTGCTAAATCTATTGGGAATAATTTCTGCAAAAGCACGTTCCCACCTCTTGTCTCAAGGGATGAAATTGTTTCTACCGCCCTGGGCAAGGCTGAACTTTTTGCTTCGTTGTTCGCCGGCAATTCTACTCTCAACCCACCTCCAAATGTTCAACCACCAACAGTCGCCAATGTCGCGCATAAAATGACGGATATCATTTTCAAAACTAAAAAGGTACGAAAGATGCTCTCTTCTCTTAATACCAGGAAAGCCTCTGGCCTTGACGAGATCCCAGCAATTGTTCTCAAAAAATGCGCACCAGAGCTTGCTCCTGCCCTGACTCGTCTGTTTCAGATATCTTATAATAAAGGCATATTCCCTAGTAACTGGAAAACTGCTCGAGTACAACCCATCCCCAAGAAAGGATCCAAAGCGCTTCCTAGCAACTACAGGCCTATTTCTCTGCTTTCAGTCGTCTCTAAAGTGATGGAAAAGTATATAAACACCGAATTACTAAAATTTCTTGAAAAACACAGTCTAATCCACGACAGGCAGTATGGATTCCGTCAGCGCAGACCTACTGCCGACCTCCTTTCCTTTGTCACCCATTCTTGGAACAAGTCTATGGAACAACACGGTGAATCCCAGATTGTTGCTCTAGACATATCAAAAGCATTCTACCAGGTCTGGCACGCAGCGCTGCTTAATAAACTTCCGGCCTATGACCTACCACCTGGACAGCAAATTTCCTCTCCAACAGGAGCATATCTGTTGTTGTGGATGGCCATTCCTCTAAACTGTATCCAACTAATGCAGGAGTTCCTCAAGGTTCAGCTTTAGCCCCTACTTTGTTTCTTCTCCACATCAATGACCTCGTCTCTAGCACATCCAGCCCAGTTCACAGCTACGCGGACGACAGCACCCTCCATTCAAATATACAATATTCTAAGCCTGTCTCTTTAGCCCAATTAGATGAGGATCGCAGAATCATGGAGGGTTCTGTCTCCGTGGATCTCCAAAAAATATTAGACTGGGGAAGTAGAAATCTTGTACAATTCAACCCCACCAAAACTAAGTCTTGCTTTCTTTCTCACAAGAGACACCAGCCCTAGACCCATCACAATGAACAACCGAGTTATTCAAAGTAATGAGTCCTTTTCGCTTGTTGGCATTTCTGTGGATCGAAATCTTAATTGGCACCAACATGTCACATTAATTGCAGAAGCGGCTGCTAAGAAATTAGGTTTCCTCTTCCGGGCTTGCAAATACTTTTCACCAGCTAATCTCCATACCTTATATAATTCACAAATAAGGCCAAACCTCGAATACTGCTCCCACATCTGAGGTGCCGCTGCCGCTTCTACACTAGCTATCCTGGACTCCATTCAAAAGAGGGCTATACGTCTCATCGGTGACCCTACCCTCACCCAAAGGCTGCCATCCCTTGCCCACCGACGTGCCGTTGGTGACCTCTCTCTCTTTTATAGATATCTGCACGGGCACTGCTCAGAGGAGCTTTCCTCCATAGTTCCCCCACCTGCTGCCCCCAACAGATCTACCAGGGGAACAGAGCGAATGCACCCTTTTACTGTCCAGGTCACCAGACATAGAACATCTTGTTATGCCCGCTCTTTCGTCCCGAGGACTTCAAAGTTGTGGAATTCCTTGCCGGCACATGTTTTTCCTTCTCCTCCGAACCTCCAAACCTTCAAGTCCAGAATTAACAAGCTGCCTCTTTCCTCCTTGTCAACACCCACGGTACGATAGTATTTAGGCTGTAAGCCCTCGTGGTGTGTTGTTGAAATTAAAAAAAAACACAGGGGAAAATCGTAATGGCTGGAATACTCCCATTAAGAAGGCATGTAGAAAGCACTTTGGAGAATTCTATAAAATTAGGAGATATCCACCAACCTACCAGCTTGAGAAAGCTTTGAATATTATTCCCGAGTTGAAGGGTAGAAGTGTGTCTCAACTTCGTCGTAGTCATATTCACCATGATTTAAAATATTTATTTTCTAGATGAGATACTCATCCTTCAGCAAGTTTAAATCTTGCCCACCGTCGAGTTTTAACAGCAAGCATACATGAAGAAGCCTGTGAAACTTCGAAGGATATTTTTCCAGTCATGCGTGAAGATGGTGTTTTTAGAATAGCTAGTACTGATGAAATAGTGAAGTATGGCAATGATATGGTTCTTACATATTCAAGTATCACACACCATCATAAAATCTTCACACACCATTTGCGCCATATCAGTAAAATGTTTCTAACTTTGAAATCCCTAAATAAATATGTGGAGAGTGTTAAAGATTTGGTAGCTCCTCGGTTCTATGATTATACAGTCAACGCGCCTGGACAGTCAATAACAAGTGAACAGCAAAATATAAACAATAATATGAGTAAATCATGATGATTACGTACCAAATTCACAAGGATAATACAGAAACTTAAATAAAGGATACAGTTTCTGAAAATTGCAATCCAGATTCATGGATATACGATAGTGGAACTCTGATTAATTGTTCAGATAATATTTCTTCAGTAATGGAGATGAGGTGTAGAACACCGGAAAGTTGTTCAGATAACTTTTCAGTAATGGAACATGTTGATTCTGAACATTCATTAGATGGTGGAGAAATATTCCAAGCCATTCAAGAAGAGCAGAATAGCTCATTCTGACTGAGTGTTGAGAAAAATAAAAAACATGAAGAACTCACGAGCGACACTTATTTCGAAGTTCATTTCAAAATTGTATAAGAAACAACAAAGTGCCATCTATTGCAGAGTGTGAAAGTTTAATATATAAAAATGAAAATATTCTACAACGAACAGCAAGTCAGTTACTAGCATGGATATGTCGCGTATAAAAATTACGTATTTATATAGCGACTAAATATCTGCGTGTACAGTTGTTGTTTGAATTTGGCGCCATGTGCGTATTATTACAAGGTTAAATTGTTTCAGTGGAAAGTAGATAGCTTCACATATTTCAGGACATTTGACCTACTCGCGTGTTCCCATCGCTGTAGTAAGAACGTGTGTTTAAACAAGTTAATTATTCATTCCTTTCAAGGAAGTGAAAAGTCATGAAATACGTACGAGACTGAAGTGGTCAGATTAATGATTACGAGTGCAACTTCCTAATTTGGATTTTGTTTATTCCCACTCCGGCACAGGAGGTTATGTCATGTAAACATCATAGATTGGCTGTCAAACATTTCCGACTGGAAATTCGCAGGCATTTCGCTTGAATTGAATTCCCACCTGTTAATCGAATTCCACTCTGAAGTTTCATTGAGTTTCCCGATGTGGTTGGCAGCAACATTCTTATGAATTCATTTTTGTTTTCAATCAAGCCTTTTTCCTAGAGCTGTCGTGGAGTGTACACGCGTAGTCCGTATTTCTGTGACCCACTATTGTGCTGGACTAAGGTAAGAAACGAACGAATTTAAACCCGCTTCAGAAGTCACGTTGTAAATCACTTTCAGAGCTCTTCCTTTTCGATTGCCGGCCTTGGCGCATGTTTCCAACTAGCCATTTTGTTAATGTCCCTTCAGACGCTTCGATGGCTTCCAAAGCATACTACTGATTTGCTGTTTAACAAGTGGATGAATACCTATCCGGCATCCCAGTGGACCACCTTCCTCAAGTAAACGAGGTTATGTCACCTTTGGAGTTTCCCAGGATGCTCTGTATTTTGACGGAATCCACTGCTCTGTAATGCAACGTACAGAGCAGACATACCTCATGCAGGCCAGATATAAAACTTAATTTTAAATATGATTTCTTTCAACAAAAAAATAGTTGACAGATCATATGTGTTCATTTTATTAAAATTTTTTAGACATTCTAATGTAATAAGGTCGTCAATGACGTGTAATATATAGAACCCAGCTGCGTTTAAGATGTAACGGGCGACATTTTTAGGGATTAGAATATAAAAAAAATATTTAAATTTAATTAACATTACTCCTCAAGTATCAATTTTGGTAAATATTAGGTACTAATCAATTTTAATTAACCTTATTCTTCAAATATCATATTTATTTTATTTATTTATAACGAACTGTTAATTTTATCCATTCTATTGATTCTGCATATGTCAAAAAGTTTACAGCTAATTAAATCACGATGGAGACAAACCAGTGTTTAATTTGTGTTGCACAATACAATTTTTAGAGGTTCTTCAGCAGGGCATTTGAGAGGTGATTCCAGCAAAAGTAGGTGGCGCTTAAAATCGTATCCCTCGTATTATAATAATTTTTCAAATACCCACTACCCCATTGCCCTCCGACAAAAAGCTGTCGCAGTGTCGCACATCTTAACTTGGAATAATAAATTGTTCAAATATTATCTTTAAATAACGTGACAGATAATAGCAGAAATTAAACGCTGCAAGTATGATAGTTTCTACTGTTTCATATTTTTATATGGTTTATATGAAGCTGTAAAAGTTTTATTAAAAGAGATTATGTAATTAGTCATATTTGGTAGAATAGTTGACAGCTATTTCAGTAATAATGCAGCTGGCAAAAAAATTCTCGGAAATTACGTGTACATAAAATAAGCACACAATTTCACATACAAGAACGACAAATTATTGATTTAAGCAAATCTATTCTGTGATTTGATAAAATGAAAATTTAGGGATACATATTAGCATTATATGTTTATTTGTGTCCTATTACCAGTTATTGTGTTTCCTTATTTCTTTCAGCAAACACAGGGGAAATCGTAATGGCTGGAATACTCCCATTATGAAGGCATGTAGAAAGCACTTTGGATAATTCTATAAAATTAGGAGATATGCACCAACCTGCCAGCTTGAGAAAGCTTTGAATATAATTCCCGAGTTGAAGGGTAGAAGTGTGTCTCAACTTCGTAGTCATATTCAGCATGATTTAAAATATTTATTTTCTAGGTGAGATACTCATCCTTCAGTAGGTTCAAATAACACAGATGACACAGTCATTGAATCATTGAATTGATATTGTTACAAAGCACTTCAATAGACGTAGGTGCGGTGTTGCCACATCTCCAGAATTTCCCCAACATCTGGGAATTTTTGCACAGTCTGGCAACACCACTACTGGAATGTCCCCAGCTCAAAATCGTCCGGAAGAAGATATGCCAATCGTGCAGCAGCCTCATGGAACCTTGAAGCCGCCGACTTTTGACGGAGAAACATCGTGGCCCATGTACAGGAGGCAGTTTGAGGCGGCAGCTCTCAGCAATGGGTGGAGCGAACAACAGGCAGCAACTGCTCTAATTCTCTCTCTTCGAGGTAAAGCCCTAGAAATCCTCCAGAACATCCCGGAGTCGAAACAGCAAAACTACTTAACAGTGATACAGGCCCTAGATTTGAGATATGATAACAAGTACATGAGCCAGGTCTACCAGACACAACTAAAGTCAAGGGTCCAGAAGCCAAATGAGACGCTGCAAGAATTTAGTGCCGAAGTGGAGAAACTTGTGCGACTGGCATATCCCCAAGCCCCAGAAGAATTTGTCAACCAGATAACCGTCCAGACCTTCATCGATGGGGTACTTGATAATGAAATGCAACAAGCTTTAAGGCTCGGAAGGTTCAAAACACTTACGGACTGCGTAATTTATGGCTTTGAATTTGAAGCAGCGAAGAATGCATCTCAACCTCGCCGCAACAGGCTGCGCGAAGTGAAGGAGATAGAGGACTTTGCAGACACAACAGCGGAACTAAGGCAAGAAATGAAGTTTATAAAAGAAGCCATAAGCAAGCTCACTGCACCGGTTGGGGCACGTAGGATGAAAGCAGATTGGTCAGACATAGAATGCTACAAGTGTGGTAGGAAAGGGCACATAAGTAGGCAGTGCTCACAAACCCAACAGGTGGCTCGCAGAAGACAAGAATACACCAACAGGGAGCGCCATCAGGGAAAACGATCTGACGCCAGTGTAGGTGGGCGACACGTGGCATGCGAGACCCAAGGCCCCAAAGTCAGGGTCTCCACTATCAGACGCTACCGCGAGAGCCTCGTTATACCTGGTAGCATAGACGGGAGACAATGCAGTTTCACCATCGATACTGGCGCCACTAGATCCGTTGTACGCCCAGACATGTTGCCAAACAAGTCGGCACTCACTACCAACAAACAGCCTGTGTTGCAGACGGCAAAGGGGGATAGAATACCCGTGCATGGAGAGGCCACTGTTTACATTAGGCTGGGCAGTACTGAGCTACAGGTAAGGGCTGTCGTCGCAGAAATCGTCGACGAATTTATTCTGGGCCTGGATTTAATGGAAGATTTCGATGTCCTATCAGTAGACTTCCAGAATAAGATCTTGAAAATCGGTAACGAAGAGTTGTATTTATCTCCAACAGCAGGCGAAGCTAATCCCAGGGTGAGGCTTATTGTCGACGAGGATACACGGATTCCTGGTAACAGTGAGAAGATTGTCAGAGCCAGACTAGAGAAGAAACTTGATTGTATGTCTGCTCTCATAGCGGAGCCCCTAAAAGATAGACGTGATGGTGCCCTCGTCGCACGATGCTTAGTAGACCCGAAGAAGACAATACCCATAAGAGTGGCTAACGTACAAACTAACAGGGTCACACTGAAGAAAGGTGAGGTTATCGCCACTTGCGAACCCATTGACCGAGTGACGTCCAAAAACGTGACACCCACTGCATTAGACAGAAGACTGGAAGTAGAGATAGTAGAACGGTTCAAGAATTCATGGGGCCAATTGAACGACATGGAGATTGAAATGGCCCTGAAGTTCATATTGGAGGAGGCCGATATTTTCGCTCAAGATAAAATCACAGGTCGTACGAGTCTAGTGCAACATAGAATTAATACTGGCGACGCAAGACCAATTAGACAGCCGCCGAGAAGACTGCCTTTTGCCAAGCAATCAGAAATCAAGGCGATGGTTAACGAAATGCTGGAATTAGACCTGAAAAGTGGCTACTGGCAAGTAGAACTCCATAAAGACGATAAGGAGAAGACTGCTTTTTCAACCGGGAATGGGTTGTACCAATTCAAGGTCATGCCATTCGGCTTATGTAATGCTCCTGCCATCTTCGAGCGACTAATGGAGTTAGTGCTGAGAGGACTTACATGGGAAACATGCCTGGTGTATCTCGACGATGTCATGGTGATTGGAAGGACTTTCGATGAACACCTGTCGAATCTGAAGCAGGTTTTCTCCAGGCTGAGAGGTGCCAATCTGCAACTCAATCCCAAGAAATGCGTCCTCTTCCAGAAGAAAGTGAGTTTCCTCGGACATGTCGTTTCTGAGAAAGGGATAGAAACTGATCCAGAGAAAATAAAGGCAGTAAGAGACTGGCCTGTGCCGAGGAACAAACATGAGGTCAGAAGTTTTCTGGGACTTTGCAGCTACTACCGACGCTTTGTAAAGTACTTCAGCAGCATTGCGAAACCTCTGCATAGCCTGACTGAAAATAAGGCCGAGTTCATCTGGTCACCAGATTGCCAAGAGTCTTTTAGAGAGCTCAAGCATCGTCTTCTCACTGCTCCTGTGCTGGCTTATCCTCAGGACAAAGGACTGTTTATACTGGACACCGATGCTTCCCAGTATGGCATTGGGGCAGTACTCTCACAGCTCCAAGCCGGAGAAGAAGTTGTGATAGGCTACTTCAGCAAAACGTTCGGAAAAGCAGAAAGAAATTACTGTGTAACCCGGAAAGAACTGCTGGCAGTTGTAAGATCCATCGAACATTTCCACAGCTTCCTGTACGGAAGAACATTCCGCGTGAGGTCGGATCACTCTGCTCTGCAATGGCTTCTGAACTTTAGAAATCCCGAAGGACAGATAGCCCGATGGATAGAGAAACTGCAGAGCTACGACTTCCGGATTGAACATCGAAGAGGAAGAAGTCACGCCAATGCAGACAGCCTGTCAAGAAGACCATGTTCAGTGCATGAATGTAAATTTTGCGAGCGACAAGAGAACAAAGAGATCGACAAAGTAACTCATCAGATCAAACAACTGGTGGCAGGACAGGAGAATAACACCGATCTAGACGTAAATTTTGAATACATCAGAGACGCACAGAAGACAGATCCAGACTTGAAAAATATTAGAGAATGGCTACAAAAGGGGAAAAGACCTGAGTGGCACGATGTGTCCCGGTTTGGGGCGGAGGTTAAAGGCTACTGGCTACAATGGGACTCATTGTGTCTAAAGAATGACATGATCACTCGAAAATGGGAAACTGCCGATGGTAGAGACTGTATATACCAGACCGTTGTGCCAAGTGAGTGCATAGACAGTGTTCTTCAAGAGTTACACAATAGTAGAAGTGGAGGCCACTTTGGGGTCAACAGGACTCTTGCCAGAGTGAGAGACCGCTTCTATTGGATAAACTGCCGAAGAAGCGTGGAAGAATGGTGCAAAAGGTGTGACCAATGTGCTTCAAAGAAAGGACCAAAGACCCGATCCAGAGGAAAAATGATGCAGTACATCTCAGGTACACCGTGGGAGAGAGTTGCCGTAGACATCGCAGGACCTTTTCCCATCACAGAGTCTGGGAACAGATACATAATGGTGGCGATGGACTACTTCTCGAAATGGCCTGAAGTTGCGCCGATCCCCAACCAAGAGGCAACGACCGTGGCAGAAGCCCTGATGGAAATAGTCATATCACGGCATGGCGTACCCTTGGAGATTCACACCGACCAAGGCCGGAATTTCGAATTAGAGGTCTGGAAGAGCCTAATGGACTTGCTAGGCATAAAGAAAACGAGAACAACGCCACTCCACCCTCAATCAGGCGGCATGGTAGAACGGCATAACAGGACCATCAATCAGTATCTTGCTATGTTTGTTGACGAGAATCAGAAAACCTGGGACAAGCTGATACCTCTGTTCCTCCTAGCTTACAGAAGCTCTCAGCATGAATCTACCGGCTACACTCCAACCATGATGTTGACCGGCAGAGAGATGCGGCTACCAATCGACATGACGAGACCACCACCGAACGAGGACATAGCGGACCTAGCTACGTTACCTGAGTATGTCGCCGACCTAGAAGGAAAACTGCGCACTATACACAGATGTGTCAGAGATAGGCTCCTCTTAAGCAGTGACCGGATGAAGATGCGCTTGGATCGCAGAGCAACACCCCATACATTCAAGGAAGGTGATGCAGTGTGGCTGTACCAACCAACAAGGAGAAAGGGCCTCAGTCCCAAACTTCAGAAACCATGGGAAGGGCCATACTTGGTGACTAAGAAAATTAACGACCTAGTCTACAGAATCCAGCTGTCTCCAAGAACTAAACCCAAAGTTGTTCACATAGAGAGGTTGAGTCCCTATCGGGGCAACGAACCCCCAAGTTGGCGGCCGGTAAATACTGTTCGGGACGAACAGTCTTAAGGAGGGGGGCAGTGTTACAAAGCACTTCAATAGACGTAGGTGCGGTGTTGCCACATCTCCAGAATTTCCCCAACATCTGGGAATTTTTGCACAGTCTGGCAACACCGCCTCCCCCTGGGGGTGCCTGGGGTGACCCCCCTCAGGCGAAGTCTCAACCCTCTAGGACCAGAAATAACGAAGTTACCAACTTGTACCCCGTCGGAACGGATAACTGAGGTCTGCACATTCCGAACAGCCCTGTATATACACCCTGTATACGCAGAGAACCCTTACACCCTGTATACGCAGAGAGATCTTATAGTTCGAGAAACACCTCTTGTGTAACATAGGACCACATTTGGATCATACTGTATATACATCCCCCTGTATACACATGGGACCGATCTGTATTCACAGTACCTTCTAGTAAAAGAAGGTCCTGGAACGTTCTGGAATGGAACGCTCTAGAAAGGAGGGGAAGGTACGGCGAGTATATAAAAGCGGAAGCAAGCCAGCCCAAGTTAGTTCAGTTCAGTAAGAGAATGTGGTAGTGACTTGAAGAAGCAGTGTAAAGTGTTAAGAGAGTAGCTACTGTAGTACCAGTGTAGAGACTTGTGTGCAGATTAGTAATTGTAGACAGTAAATTAAGTGTTTTGTGAAAGAGACATTCTAGAAATTTTATTGTATCCATATAGAGTAGAGTGTAAATAAAGTTGTTTTGTTAAAATTAAAAGTCTCACTTATCCAGAACCCGGAGAAAACGCAACAATATGTTTGATTTCAATGTTTAATCCCTGATCTAATGCAGCTCTCAAATTAAGATAGCCTACGTACCAAGTTAAGAGTGCAAACAGATGCCGACTTGCTCTGTGTAGTCAGTTTTCTTTGAGAGATGTTAAATTAGCTAAGTTTTAAGAAGTTTAATAAAATATTGGTTAAATTGTTGTCACGAAGTGAATAAGTGAAACATCATTATATAATCTAATTACTAACACGAGACTAGATCCATTCAATTTGCATTTAACTTAATATCTCATAAATTATTTGCAAATATTCATTAATATGTAGTTTTAAGCGCGCTCCGAGTCGTCCGGTGAAGAACCAGGCAAAGTCTTCGATATCAGCAGCGACGAAAGCGAGGTCAGGCCTGCTAACCGATTGGATCGGATTCGCGGATCGTAGCAGCGCAGAACCTTGATCGACACGCGTCCTCACCAGTGTCTGCAGCGACCGACCAACGAGATGCAGTTGGACAAGTTAGTTTTCTTTCAGCCGTTTCAGGTTCCAGTCACGCCGAGAGTAGCAGTAGCCGTCCGGGTCCCGTTCGTGCAGTTTTCTTTGTCTTTTGTTTTCCGTTAGCATCGAGATCTGCAAGCCGACCGAGGGATAAGTGTACATATTAATTCGCAGGTGCACGGGCTTTGAGAGAGTGCGGGGGGTGTGGTCCCTTAGCCTGGTCGTGCGCTGATCGTTCTCTTGATCGATCAGCGAGTGACTTAGCTACTGGACTCCTAGAGACTGGCTCCACGTGCCACCCCTGGCGCGACTGTCGGCAATGGGAATAACGCCCAGGGCCGATGGTCTACTAAAGTCTCAAACCTTCACACACACATCATACACACGCATACAAACACAGACACGAGACACATAGATCGGGTTGGGCTTCTCGGCCTTCGGCGCGGACTCCGAGGAGGGGCTCCGAGCGGAGCCTGCTCTGGACTGGCAGCGCTGTGCAAACCAGGGCTGGCACACCTGGCGCCGTATGGACAGTACAGGGGCCCACCCTTGCCTTGGCCGGTGTAGGGGGCTGCCCTATCATCCATTCGAAAAATGCTCGATCGTGTCAGCAGCACCGGGTAGCTCCGGAACAGGGGGTTAGCTGCGCGTTTCGGGTCGCCACGGCGTGGCCGCAGAGCCGCTCTCAACGGAATCAAGTCTCATCATGGATGAAGCGCCGGCGGCGGTGGGGTGACCTCCCGTATCTATTCGCTCACCAAACCATAAGCACACCATCACACAATTTTTTTCTAGCAACCATGGATGAGGACATAAAAGATATAGGTAACGTGCCAAAAATAAGCGAGGAGGTAGTAGGTGGAGAGATCCCTGTCTCTCTAAGCAGTTCCATCAGGGAACTGGAAGAAACGCTTCTCCGCTCTCCTGGCGGGGCGACCGGGGTGGAACCGTACTGGTCCGTCGGGAACGTTGCTGCCGGGATGAGCGACGGGGGGCGAACTTCGTCGGCTGCGAGTCTGGCCGGGCCCATGGACGTGTCCATGGGAGGGGCCGAGGACGAGGAGTCGCGAAGGAAGCGGAAGAGAGGAAGGAAGTGGAGAGCCCAGAAAAGGAGGCGAGAGAGGGAGGAGCTGAGGCAGCAGCGTCATCAGGGGGGTGTTGGTCCTCCAGAGGGGCAGGCTGCTTCGGCAGCGGCGACCCCGCAAATCCCCTTCGCCTCTGCGGCCGGTCGGGCTGCTTCTGAGCCGGGTGAACCCTCAGGGATCGTCAGGGCTGGGAAGCTGCCGGATCGGGCGGCCTGGCGGCAGGTGCGACGACGGCACCGTGAGGCGAGAGAAAAGGAAGTGAAGGCGATTGTCCTGCCGACGGGACCGGGCGAGGGCCGAGGTGTGGGGGAGGGGCCGAAAGGCTCTCTGTGTCGCCCCCCGGGCGGTCGGCAGAGAAGCAGGAAAAAAAGAGATCTGGGGCGCAGCCGAGCCCACAGGAACGGAAGCTGGACAGGCGGCCACCGACTCGGGGGGGACCATCAGGCTCTCCACGGTCGAGGCCGCCAGGCTGGCCCAAGTCAACTGGGGGCGCGTACGCGAAGCGCCCAAGACCGGAAAAAGAAACACCGCCGGAGAGGCAGGCCAAGAGGGTTAGCCGCGGGTGTGCGCCGGCGGCCGGGGGGGAAGCGGCTAATGTGTCCCCACTCCTTCGGGGGCGGGGCGCGGTCGCGACCCCGGCTGCTGGGGCGGGCACTGGCTCCTCGGGAACGTCAGGTCCGGCGGGTAGGAGGGAAATGCAGGTAGTCATCACCTCCAACGGAGGAGGCGGAGCCAATAAGGAGGAGTTTGCTAGCGGGGATGTTGGACGCCATGACGGTATCCGACAAGGCGTTGCAGCTCCGCTTCCGCAACTCTGGGATAGTCGATCCGGGGTGGTTCTTGGTGACCGCCGAGGATGACGAGTCCCTGAGTTGGCTTCTCAACGGCTGGTCCGGGACGACGGTGGGGGAGATCGCCTTCAGCGCCGTAAGGGCAGGGGGCGCCCCATGGCCGGTCCGGATCGGCTTTTGGCTCAGAAGTCAAGAGGTGGACCTAGAGGATGTTGTCAGGATGCTTGCGCTCCAGAACCGCTCGTTCAATGTTGGGCAGTGGCGGCACTTGGAGACGGCAGGAGGACCTGGGGCATGGCGTCTGGTCTTTTCGGTGGGGCCTGAGGTAGCTCGCGAGCTGGACGGGCAAGGCTGGCGGCTGTACTTCGAGTTGGTGACTCTGAGTGTAACCAGAGTTCCGACATGGAGTGCGGTCGCCTCCGCCCGGCCTGCGGCGGGCGAACGGGCGGGCTCCGACCAGGGGAGGCCTCCGCCCGAGCGGCGTCGCGATTAAATTCGCGGGGCAACTGCAGGTGGGCCAGATCAACCTTCAGCATAGCCGGGATGCCACTGGGGAGCTAGCAAAGCTTCTCGCAGGCGGTCCAGGCGGCGTAGTGTTGATTCAAGAGCCTTATGTGTTTAGGAAGCAAGTTAGAGGGCTTGGAGGAATTGGCTTCAACATCCTCATCGGTGGTGAAGCACAGGAAGAACAACCAAGGACATGCATACTGGCGTCGAGGGATCTGGACGTGATGTTGCTGCCGCAGCTCGGGTCCAGGGACGTCACAGCAGCTGTCCTGGAGTATAAGGTGAGTAATATTGGGCTTAAGGTTCTGATGTGCAGCCTTTATGTTCCCTACGATCGGCGGGGGCTGCCTCCGTCGGAGGAATTGGTGCGTATCGTCGATTACGCGAGGGAGCATGGGCTACAACTGATAATAGGCTGCGATGCCAATTCTCACCACAGATTGTGGGGTAGCACGGATACCAACCCACGCGGTGAGGCTCTGTTAGAGTACTTGGCTACAACGAACCTAGAGGTATTAAATAGAGGTACAGCTCCAACGTTTGTCAATCGTATCCGACAGGAGGTGATCGACATTACGTTAGCGAGCAGAGGAATAACGGGGGATATATCTAACTGGAGGGTGACGGAACACATATCAATGTCTGATCATCGTATGATCAGCTTTGAATTGGATGTGGACCGTGAGAGTCCTCCCCCCAGGAGAAATCCAAGGAAGACCGACTGGGATGCCTATCTAATAGGCCTCGGTGGGTCGCCAAGGAGCCCAAAGGGGAGTAGACTCTCTATAGAGGCATTAGATAGCGAGGTCGAGGCCCTAGAAGGGAAAATAATGGCAGCCTACGAGGCCGCGTCACCACTTAGGGGGGAACCGTCCATCAAAGTTAGATGGTGGAACAAGGATCTCGCCGTACTACGCGGGCGGACTCGGAGGGCCTTAAACCGAGCCGTCCGAGAATCAGGTGAAGCGGCCTGGGACGAGTTTAGGACTGCCAGAAGGGAGTTTAAGAAGGAATTACGCCGGAGTAATCGAGCTGGTTGGCGCGCGTACTGCGGGCAAATCAATTCCCTGCCTGACGCAGCCAGGCTGGTGAGAGTACTCAAACAAGAGTTAGGTAGTAATGTAGGATCTTTAAGGAAACAGGACGGGAGCTGGACAAGCACCGGTGAGGAGACCCTGCGTCATCTCGCCGAAGTTCACCTTGAGGGCGGTGGAGCCGTCACGGAGGCTGCCGAACCGGGCCGGTGGACAGACCCGAATGCGGACTGGCAGCTGGCGGAGGAGGTGGTCACAGATGGCTCTATAACCTGGGCGGTGAGCGAGTTCGCTCCATTCAAATCCGCAGGCTGCGATGGGATTTTTCCAGCCCTGCTCCAGAGGGGCCTGGATATACTGCTTCCCAACATAAGGGAGGTTTTTCGGGCCAGCCTGGCGTGGGGCTACGTCCCAAAGGCCTGGCGCCGGGTTAGGGGGGTCTTCATTCCCAAACCGGGACGGGAGGACTACACGCTGGCCAAGGAGTACAGGCTAATCAGCCTAACATCCTTCCTACTTAAGACATTGGAAAAGTTAGTAGATAGGTTTATGTTGGGAGGGATCCTCAAGGATCATCCCTTCCACAAAGGTCAGCACGCGTACCAGCGGGGGAAATCGACGGAGACGGCGCTCCACGCTGTGACGCGGAAGGTGGAAAGGGCTCTACACTACGGGGAGAGCACATTAGCTGTGTTCTTCGATGTGGAGGGGGCCTTTGATAAGGCAAGGACGGATACGGTCTGTAACGCCCTACAGGAGAGGGGAACGCCGAGGTCCCTAACAAGCTGGGTGGCGAGCATGCTGGAGGACAGGAGAGTGTTGCTGACCTTGAGGGGCCGAGGGCTGGACGTTGGGGTGACGGGCGGCTGTCCCCAGGGGAGCTGCCTTTCGCCTCATCTATGGTGTCTGGTCATGGACGGCCTCTTGGAGCGGCTCTCTGAGAATGGCTTCTACGCCCAGGCGTACGCTGATGATGGGCTGGTCTTAGTCACCGGCAAATTCCTCGGCGTCGTCTGTGAGTGCATGCAAGCTGCCTGTAGCATAATCGAAAGGTGGTGTGGTGAGCAGGGACTCTCCGTAAACCCGGCGAAGACGGAGATGATCCTATTTACCAAGAAGAGGAAGGTAGAGGGGTTCAGGGCGCCCGTGATGTTTGGAAAACCTTTAGCTTTAGTGCGGGAGGTCAAATATCTGGGGGTGATCCTGGACCCGAAACTAACATGGGGGTCGCAAATAGAACGAGTTGTGAGGAAGGGAGTAGCGACCCTTTTGCAGCTGCGTCGTGTGATAGGGAGGACCTGGGGAGTTAATCCCCGGATCCTTCATCGGATCTACACTGCGATCGTCAGGCCGAGAATCCTCTATGGGGCGTTGGTCTGGTGGTGTGGTGTGAACCAAACAACCAGCAGGAAGCTGGCCAAACTCCAAAGGCTGGCTATCCTGGGTATCACAGGCGCTATGAGGAAGACACCCTCAGCCGCGCTAGAGGTCCTGTTGATGCTGCCACCGCTTCCCATCTGTATCAGAAGGTAGGCTATGGCGACGCATCTTAGGATCCGGGACTCAGGTAACTGGAGCGGAGAGGGAGCAGTAATAGGGCATGCAAGAGTCGCCAAGGAGGTGGAAAAGGAAAATCCGATTTCCGCCATAAAGGTGAGGGATGCCGAGGACGATATTAGGTTGACTAGGCCATACACCCTCAGGATCCCCAGTAGGGATCAGTGGAGGGAAAATGAGGTTGCATTCCAGCCCGCAAGCCTGGTCTGTTTCACCGACGGATCGCGGCTGGAGGACCAGCAATCCTCCGGGGCAGGAATATACATCGAGGGCCTGGGGGTGCGCGAGAGCTATGCTCTTGGCGCATACACCACGGCATTCGAAACAGAGGCGTATGCTATCCTGTCTGTGGCCAATAGACAGGATGTGAAGATGAGTCCCGAGAAATGTGTGTGCATTTGCTCGGATAGCCAGGCGGTCCTCCGGGCAGTCTGCGCGGCCAGAATCAGGTCACCCCTGGTTCAGGAGTGCGCTGAGGCCCTCAGAGGGCTAGCCAGGACGAAGGAGGTGCAACTGGTGTGGGTTCCGGGACACTGTGGCGTGGCGGGGAATGAGGTGGCGAATAATCTCGCAAAGCTCGGTTCCCGGCGGCCGTTCTGTGGCCCGGAGCCTGCGATAGGCATAAGTAGGAAGACAGTCTCTGTCGTCTTAGACAGGTGGACCGAGGAAGCAATGGAGAGGCACTGGGGGTCGGTTGATGGCTGCAGGCAGGCGAGGGACTTCGTGGAGGGGCCGGACAGAGATAAAGCTGTCTGGCTACTCGGAAGGAGTCGACCTACGCTTCGCCGCATCCTCGGGGTGCTGACAGGCCACTGCGCCCTTAGAAGACACCTCACATTGATAGGCGTAGAGAGGGATCCCATTTGCCAGGAATGTGGCGAGGATGAAGAAACGTCCTACCACTACCTGTGTGAATGCGAGGCTTTTGGGAGTCTTCGAGCAGAATTGTTCGGATCAAGGACTCTGCAGAGGAATCAGGTAAGTACCGTCCAATTGAAGACCGTCATGGCCTTCATCTCGAGGTCGATGCGGTTTGGCGACGGAACCGAGGAAGAGTAGAGCATGGTTGCTGGGTTGCTGGGGTTGGCAAAAAGGGCCCATTGTGGCCTACTTGCTTGGCGTTGGCCTCCCCACCACTGCTACTACTTGAGAGAGTGCGCTGTGGCCATTGAAGAACGCCGTCTTCAGCGGGTTTTTCCCTGATTATTTTAGGTAGGTTGCCGTTCATGTAGCAGTACAGTAGTGTTGAAAAGAGTTATCCACAGATAGGGGTCTCTCTCTGTCGGGGGACACCTTGGCACGCTTGGTAGCCTTCGTCAGAGGTAATGTTGGAAGTCCATGTGTGGAAAAGGTTTTGAGTGTTGTTGTGTTTGTCAGTTGTATTCCGGAGCTGTTGTCTTCCCGAGAGCAGGAGGGCATTAGTAAAGCAGCTGACTACAATCGGATCTAACCCTTGTGGTGGTTTGGCCATGGCCTGATCTTAAAAAGTTGTCTCCCGTGGAGCAGCCCTCGTGTTCCTGGCAACAGGCTACAGTGAGGACACTTCGGACTGTGGTAGATTTCCACCCTTGCTGGCAATCGGTAATCTGGCGATACCCGGTTTCCCGACCATCCTAGGAGCATTATCTGGAGTTTTCGCCGTTTTCCATCTTCGTAAGAGAGATTTTTTTAAGAGATACAAAGGGTGGCTTTCCTGAGCTGGGGGTCTTTCCGAGAGCATGAAGGAAATAGCCAAGTGGCTGACTACAATCGGATCTAATGTTTGTGGCGGTCTATTGATGGCCTGATCTTAAAAAGTGCTCTCCCGTGAGGCAGCCCTCGTGGTCCTGGTGCTGGGCGACAGCTGGGATATTTTGGGCTGCAGTAGGTCTATACCCTTACTGGCGATCGAAATAGTCTGGCGATACCCGGTCTCCTGGTTACTTCGAAGAAATATTGTTCAGGTGTTGTTGATCAGAATTCCCGCCCCCTTGGGAGACAATTCCCTTAGGTTGTGAACATTCTGTTTGAATGCAACGTCTGCCTGAGGGGCCGTAGTTGACCAGTGGTAGTAAGAATCATAAGGTGCCGCTAGCTTATCTTGATATTGCACCTAGTGTTTGCTTTTAGTTCACATACTGCATGGCTGCTTATACTGACCGCCTGCCCGATACCTTGTCTAGGCAATCCCGTATCGCTTCTGCTCAATTACCGAATTCACAACCCCGCTTTACGACACCGCCCACATAGCTCGCGAATATTTACTACGGTCAGATTCGTTATAGCTGCTTCGGCCTCTGGTTTCTGATAACCTAAGTTGTTGCAAATAAGTTAGTTTAAGTGGTTTTAATTTCGCGAGAACCCCTTTTGTAAACCTTGTGTTGCATATAGTTTGTAAATATTTTGCCACAAATGCGTTTGTAAATAGATTATTTGTTTTATACGGTGTTTTTCATTCAGCACTTCCTAACAAGTCCACCCCAACATAATACTAACATTCTGATCTCTAATATACAGGCCATAACTAAGAAGTCCCGAGTGAGTTTGCCTGAGGACTTAGATGAACCCTGTCTCTATTGTACATTACCCCAGGTCTGGGTAGCTGTAAACAGCGACCTAGAACAGAGATATAGTCGTGAGGGAGCTCAGCGACTTCCTTTAAACCCCTTCGCTGCTGGCGCCTGAGCAAATCCCGTAGGAAATCCGTGTTGATAAGGTTATACCATGGAGACCTCCCCATACCAGGGAAAGATAACCTTATCCCGAAATTGACCCGTTTCAATGTTCATGATTATTTTCACTGAAAATGAAAATCATCTCTTATTTGTATGGAAGTTACAGTTAGGACAGAAATGTTAAAAAACAATTTGCGAAGTGCTCCAAACAATACTTTTAGTCTTAAACGTACATATACTCTAGTTATGATTTATTGACGTGCTCCACTTAAGGCTCAATAAATATAGTTGCGTTCACTTTAAATATTAATAATATGATGTTTTTAAAATTCCAATCACCTTATATTGTTTGATGTAGTCAAAGTTGATATGAACTGATGAACACTAAATTTAACTAAGAAACTTAAGCGCGGGATAATAAAATTTCTAAAACAATGAATTAAATCATAAGAAAGGAGAAAATGGTACTCATGTTTGCAATAGGTTTATAAAAAGTAGGCAAATTGTTTGCAGATTTTCATGGCTTACAAAATATTTAGGAACACTTTTAATGTTCATGGGTTCACCCTTCAAATTGAGAATGTCTGTTCTTAAGTGTAAACATCAAGTGGTGAATGACGCACTGAATAGAAGAAAAAACTTCAGCGTCATCAGTCCCAGTGTGGCTCCAGGCGTGGTCTTGTCCTTTGTTTAGAACTGTTCGCCCTTATTTATTTTCTTCTCAAAATTACCAGAAAAACTGCCGCTTGAACAATATGAATTTAAATTTCACGCGTCTTTGAACCTATGCTCCTTGAGTTTCTATTGGCTGAATTACCTTCCATAACACAAGTCGGGTTGTTTCAATTCTCACCTCTTTCAAATGAAAGTCCATTTTTTTCCATGCCATTATTTAGCACAAATGTGGCAGATATAAAAATGTTCTGTGTATTCTGAGTGCCTGGACGTTAGAAATATCCCATTATTACACATTACTTGCACACAGTGAGATGTAACACAGGAGTGGCCATCTCGTTGCGGAACCAAGTAGTATGTTATCACGACATCTAGCGCTAGCCTTACCTACATTGTCTCTATATTAGAGAAGAAATGGACCAGGGTGGGCAATTTACAAAATTGTTAATTGGTTGTAAACAGTCTCTATCTTATAACATTTTGTGTTATTTGGAGCTGTCGTGACAACATACTACTTAGTTTCACAACGAGATGGCGACTCCTGTCTTACATCTCAGTATGTGCTGTGAGGTTGGCTACCGTGGCCTATTACTTTATAGGTGTTTTTTCGCTGCAATCAGTATACCTTACTGATGAGCTCTAATTAGGGCGACACCGGCCTACGGTTCTGATTGTGGTGAGAATACATCTAGTCTTACATAGCCTTACATTACGTGAAATAAACAATTATACAGAGTGAGACTGAAAAACACCAAATGTTTCCTTAATTTTTTTGTGCAAAGTACATAATTTTGAGCAATGTTCTTATTTTTCATTAGTGAAGGGATAAAATTATTTTACCATGAATGATCAAGTTTTCCATTTGTGCAAGTTGATGCCATGATAAGCCAATCTCTGAAATTCAAATTAACTCAATACAAAGTTTTGCAGACAAAAGAGCCAGTAATGACCTAATTCTTGGTAGGCATATAACAACATTTTATCTTCCATATATTTGTCACTTTTTCATCAAGCAAGAAGAAAAATTGTAGTAGATGGGCCAATCAAAAAAATGATAATTTCATAAGCAACCATCTACCTTGGTCTTGAAGCAAATATGCTTATAACATACCTACTTGCGATGTGCAATAAATTAGTTTCCAATACTGTCCTGACCTGACCTTAAATGTGTGGAATTTCGACCAGGAAATTATAATGCATGTTTGTAAGCAAAATAATTCGGGACTTAGCAAGTGCGTTATGGTAGTGGATTTTTATTAAATGCTTCAAATTTGAATAGCTCAATTTGCTATTAACTTATAAGGTTCGTTGGCCAAGAAACTAGTTTTTTCGGGAACATTTTAAGTTTATTTTCGAAAATTTTTTGTACATTTTCAAACAATACAGTTATTTTGATCATTTATGGTACATTGTTTATACTGGTAAACAAATTTGATACCTGCTTTCTTTAAAAAAAACACACATATTTGCTATTTAAAACATTTTTATGAAAATTCACTATCATAACGCACTTGCCGCGTCCAGACTTTTTGTTGTATATAATTGTTTGTTAATTATATTGGTGAATTTTAAAATAAAAGCCTGGACGCAGCAAGTGCGTTATGGTAGTGAATTTTCATAGAAATGATCTGGCACAAAATATTTTATAACTTTTTTTTCTTGTAATATAGAAATCTAAATTTTGGTGTATAGTTTACTTTTTATATCGTAAACCTACCTACCAAATTTGGTTATCATAGATTTTTCATTTTTTAAGATAATTTTTTTTTTCAAATGAAAACTCAAAATTTTCCCGGAAAACCTTGTTCGATTTTTTTGATTAACGAACTTGTAAAATCCATTTACAAATGGAAGGTATGTGCCAAATTTTATCAAAATCGGCCTATTATTTTTTGAGATAAAAATTTTTTTCGAATGAAAACTCAAAATTTTCCCGGAAAACCTCGTCCTATTTTCCTGACTAACAGACTTGCCAAAGCTATTTACAAAAGAAAGGTACATGCCAAATTTTATTAAAATCGGCTAATTACTTTTTGAGATAAGTTTTTTTTTCGAATGAAAACTCAAAATTTTCCCGGAAAACCTCGTGCGATTTTCCTGACTAACGAACTTATCCAAGCTATTTACAAAAGAAAAGTACATGCCAAATTTTATCAAAATCGGCCCATTATTTTTTGAGTTATCGGTGTGATACATATATATATATATATATATATATATATATATATATATATATATATATATATATATATATATATATATATATATATATATATATATATATATATATATATATATATATATATATATATATATATATATATATATATATATATATATATATATATATATATATATATATATATATATAAATTGAAACTGACCCCGGATATGGGTTCTAGGGGTCCTAGATCGCGCTCATTTGAAGAAATTTTTTCAAAATTCAAAAGTCGAGATCTCCTCATTAGTGAATTTTTTCTAAGAAAATTCACTAAAAAAAGCGTTTAATGGTATATCATTTTGTCGAATTTTCGTAAAAAATCATTAAAGCTCAATATATACATTATGCAAGATACGAAAAAAATTGTATACATTAATTATAGGGTGTCGTGAGCTACATCTTAAAAACATATTTCTACAATTACAGAGTGGCCCATAAGTCGTTGGTGATTCAAATTTTCTTTTTTTTTATCGAACACGCTTTATGTTATTGCATTTTTTCATTTTCCATCGAAATATAATGCATGTGTGTAAGAAAAGAAATTATGGACGCAGTAAGTGCATTATATTATTTGTCATCTATATAAACGACCTAAAGCTTAATACTAAGTCAACAAAAGGGTGTCTGTTTGCAGATGATACCACTTTTATAAATAGAGCCCATTCAGAAGTCGAAGTAAAAATCAGGTCCGCTAAAGTTTTAGGTGAGGCAGAAGATTGATTTCAAAGCAATAACCTAAAACTAAATAAAGAGAAGACCAGTGTCTTAAATTTTTAATTAAAAAGACATGCATCTGAAAACGTAGTCACGTTTTCGGGACTCTTCGTGGACAGTGGCCTGAAACGGACAAACCACATTGAAAAACTTTGCAAAAAATTGTCTTGTACACAGCGATCGTTATTTGCGAAAGCACGGTACTTACCATGCAGCTCGAACTGCTTATTTTGCGAACTTTCATTCGTTGATGTGCTAGGGACTTTTGGTGTGGGGAGGGTCCGTCAATATTGAGTTGGTTCTAACGCAACAGAAGACAGCAATTAGAGCTCTGTGCAGTGTATCCTCAGGCGAGAGCTGTAGAAGACTTTTTTTACAAGAAGGAATACTTACCGTTGTCAGTGCTTACATTCTTCACTGTGTGGTTTATGTCCATGACAACAAAGATCAGTTTGTGGGGAACAGAGATTTTCACACTTATAACACCCGTTAAAGGCTATTTAAGCTTACAACATTTTCGGCTTACTTCCTCACAGAGAAATATGATATACATTGGTGTGAAGTTATATAACAAGTTGCCAAACAATTTCAAATACATAAATAACACCAAGGGTTTTAAGATGCAGGTCAAGAGATTACTCCTTTCAAGAACCTGTTATACCGTTGAGGAATCTTTAAGTGGTGAAAGTGTGACCGGTTAGCCTTTTGATGTTCAAATTTTAGAGTAATGTTATATCTTGTTTTTTTGTTTGTTGTTTCATTGTTTCTTTGACCTTATGTATCAGTGCATTTTTCAATTTTGTCTCTTGTATACTTAAGGGATTAATTTGTCTAATTGTTTAAGATTTTTTGTGCCTTTTAAATCTTAAGTGTGAGACAGATTTACATATCTAGATAGTTGTAGATAGTGGAATTTTCTGTGTGTGTGTTTATCTAATGTATAAGATGGAATAATGTGTAGCTGATATATTGCTTTTTACATGCCATGTATGGTTGATGGTAATAAAAATATTATTATTATTATTATTATTATAGTAGCGAATTTTAATTAAATGCTTTAAATTTGTATAGCTGCACTTTGAGCGACATCTTATAAAGAAAAATTATATTAAAAATTTTTGTAAATACAAAAGGCTTCATTTTTTTAAATAAAAATTCGCTAATAAAAACAAAACATAAATGTCACTACCTAAAAAAAGGAAACAGGAGAATATGTTACCAAGCGGTCACCCATCCAGGCACTGACCATGCCCGAGGTTGATTAACTTCGGTGATCGCACGAGAATTAGTTTTTCCACGTGCTATGGCTGTTCGCTTGGAATGATTATTTTTATATATTCATTATTAATTTTTAAGTTTCGATCTTAAATAAAGAATTAACTTATTTTCAAATTTTGCAATATTTATACAGTTTAAAACAGTCGTGATTGCATGGGTACTCTTCCTGTGTGAAAAAATTTAACATAACTTATTTTAAAGGTTAGGGTCTTAGACAAGTCACTTATTTCGCAATATGATCACACAACTTTGTTGTTTTCGGAAATGATTTAAGTCACAAGCTTTTCATATAAACTAAAATTATTAATCGAAAAACAACCTATTCTCTCATTTACTTAAAATAAAAATAAATTGATATGACATGACGCTACATGAACCGCGTCATTTGGTATAAGAATGCAAATAAGAGAACAAACCAATAGCAATTTAATTTCTGGCCACGTGACCAAGAATCGTGTTGTTGGTCAATTCAGAATGCCAAATATATAGATAAATCTCCCTAGACTAAATGCACAAAAAATGTTATAATTCTACAATTTTATTCAACCTATAAGATTTTTATTTAGTTTTTGATTGGGTAATACTATATCAAATCAAAATGTCAAAATTTTTGTGTTGTAACTGATATCAGTATTTTGGAAGAATTTTCTGGTTTAAGAGGAGCAGTTATTGTAAACTGAGAGCTGAACATTTAGAGTGGTAGTGCAACTGTTAGTGGCAGAAAGAAAGTTCAAAGTTATTGAATATTTAACAAAATTAAAAATGTGACAGTAGCAAGATTTGGCAGTTCCCTGTAGGCAAGTCAGAAGTCCAAATTGTGTTTACTGCAAGCACAAGCGTTAAGCTTATTTGTAAAACATATTGTAAAATTATATACTAATAAATATACTATACTACTACTACTATATATTGTTTGGATCACAACTAAAATCAGGTTTAAACTCTTTAGCTGCCGATTTTACCATATGGCTTTTTGCATAACAAATGAATTCTAGAAATAAATATTATCGTTAATTTTCCTAACGATTGAAAGTTCCCAAGTTTGTGTAATAACACTTTGAAACTGACAACTCTGGCTGTTAAAATTTATTAGGCAGGTTTTCTAGCTAGACAACATTTAATTAAAACAAACTAAGACATCCGTTATGTCAATCTCTCCCACGCGCATTACACAAGGACCTAATAAACTTTTAGGGGCGTGTCGTAGCTTTTAAATTTATTTAATTCAGAATAACTTAAATTTGTGTTGAGAGAAAGGTCTCAAAATTAATATATGAGAACATCTTTGAATTCTCTATATATGTGAAAAATGCCATTCCACTGACTTTAATAATTTAAAAAATATAGCGTTTTGAAAAAGTTTTCCCCGGTTTTCCACCGGTAAAACTTGAGCATAAAGGCTGATTAACGAACACGACCTCGGTTTTCGCCCTAACAAGATTATACCCAAGTTTGATTGAAATCAGTTTAGTATTTTTTGAGTTATCGCTCGGATACATCTATATATATATATATATATATATATATATATATATATATATATATATATATATATATATATATATATATATATATATATATATATATATATATGTATGTATGTATGTAAACGTATAAAAATTTTAACGGGCCTTGGTTTTGGGTTCTAGAGAAGAAGCTAAATCAAAAATTGTCGAGTTATTTCAACGGGGACATTCTGCTGCATCGGCTTATCATACGTATTGTGCATTAATGATGGATTCATTAGATGGAGATTATAGTAGCAAGGTATCCGACAGAAGGATTTTTTAGACAAAGACCGAGGTGCAAACATTGTGGAGAAAAAACTTCAAAGAAAACTTTGGTGAAAAGAGTGGAGAAGGAATGATGAAACAGCTAGAGGCCAGTTTAGAGGTAGCCCAAAATGATGAGTCTTGTATCGCATCACGAGGAATGAAAATAATTATGCAGTTGCATTTATGCAGTTGCATTTATGCAGTCCATTAATGCAAAGAGCATTGAAGCTACCTACAGTGAACGAGTGGAGTATTCTGGTAACTGTGACAGTCAAAATCACAAAATTTATTTTTTTATAATCCAAACACCTGCAGGAGGTTTGCCAATTGGTTGTATAATATCAACAAGCTTAAAATCAGAGGTATTTGATGCAGCCCTCCAAAAACTTATTGAAATTCTTCCTGTTGCAATTTCTTCTAATGCAATTCTAACGGACGATGATTAACAGAAATCAATGTTTTACGTAAATATTGGCCCAGTTCTAACTTTTTATTGTGTACGTTTCATGTCCTCAAAGCCGCGTGGAAACAGATTTAGACAGGAAGCCATGGTATTCTCAAAGCAGACCAACAAACCACATATAAACTATTTCGAAATATTTTGATAGCCATTGATGATGAGGGATTTAGTGAAGCTATTAAAGCTTTTGAACACAATTGCAAATATCCGTCATTTCTTAAATATGTCGAGAACTTGATGAAGAAAAAGGAGACGTGGTGTATGTTGTACAGAAATCAAATATTACTGAGAGGTGCGAATACAAATTAATACACCGAAATTACTTTTCGGTTGCTGAAAGACATAGCTCTAGATAGAACAAAGGCATTTAATTTAACTCAATTGGTGAATTTTATTATGAAGAATTTCGAAAGTTACTACAAGCAGCCAAGCAGCGCCTATTAGATTTAATAATAGAAATACAAAAAGTGTATTCATGAAATAAATAATTGTGAATACAGTGTCCTCAGCAGTAGTGATAATACTAACTATTACACAGTAGATATGCTTTCAGGAAAATGCACTTGTTATGTAGGGATCAATGGAAAACATTGTAAGCATCCGGCTGCCGTGTTAATAAAATATAATTTGAAATGCAGTGTGAATACTTTAACTGAAACTGTTAAATGTCAATTATATAAAGTAGCAAGTGGCAAAGAGCCCGAAATTGGATTATTTTTACCTGTTTGAGTTGGAATGAATGAAGAAACAGTATGTATTGACATGGCGACTGGAACAAATAATAATAAAATACAAAGATGAAATTTTACTTGATGGAAATATAAGCCCTGAAAATGTACAATCGCCACAAGAAATAAATGACCTAGAAGAAAAATGGAAGAAACACTATCTTGATATATTAGGAAAAGTTGATGAAAATCCTACTACATTTTGGCCAGCCGTGAAACTATTCTTGAGCAATAAAAATAAGTATGCCAAGACTGAAAATAGTCTTGTTAGCGGCTTATATACCTGTTTTAAGTACAATGGAGTGCATTGTAGTAAAAAGAGAGTTGGTTTACGACATGGTGTAAAAATATCTGTCCAACCAACTGCCTTGTCTAGAAGAAAGACCAGTATAGGTGTAAGAAGGGCTCACGTGGCTGGTCGAAACACCAAAGAACTTTCAACAAAGAAAAGTAGAAACCCTCATGCGCTTGCTAAATGCGTTGATGAACATAGGGGTCTTGGCTCTAATAAATCTAGAAAATAATAGGTTCATGTGTTCAATCACGTCTTTTTTTCAACGTATTTTTATTATAATCATAAATGTTTAAGTTAAATATTACAGCTCACACTTGTTTCCGTTTACATTGTATTTAAAATGTTGGCCTTTTATTTTGTTTTCAGAATTTCGAACTTCTCTTTGTAACTTTGTTCATTAAAATGTATGTATTAAAATTAATGAATCTCTTTTATTTTAAAATAAAATATAGCTTTTAGTTCAATAATGTACTAAAGTAACTTATCTACTGCAGTGGTTGGCGTCAGTAAATTAAGGCAGTGAATCCGCTTTAGTGTTGTATTGGACACAACTTTAGTGACAAGCGGAGATAAATATGTTATAATAAATAGTATTTCTAGCACAGATGCTATTACTGTGCACTACTCCTAGCGTAGGTGCTGTTACTGTTTCTATCTTCGGCTCGCTACCTTCGCCTAGCACTGGTGCTGTTACTGTATATGCCTCTTGGTTCGTGCTAGTACGTTATTTCGTATTTTTTTTTCTGGCCCAAAAATAAGCAATTTAAATATTACTTGTTTAAATTATAGATTAGTACAAGATCTTTAATATTTAAACTGTCTAAGAAATTAAGTACCAACGTTTTGGCGACTAAACTGAGAGCAATGCGACGCTCGAAACTTTCAGTCAGCAACGAACGACTGTGCGGCGTGCGTGTATTCCTTGTCACCGTTAATCTAGCGTTCGTACTTCCTAAGCTTACGGAATAGCAGAGGTAATACAATTTGAATAAAACTTTTATTAGTGCTTTTTTGTGTTCCTTAACAATTGATTTGACTTAAAAGAAAGTTACATGCAAGCATAGAATTCCTTTAAAATTGCAATAAATCGACTTACGAAATAGCGGTCATTTTATCTTTCGTGTGTCCCCTAGTTAGGGTCACTACCGAATCAGGGATATTCTAGATACATTTTTGTTGGTTGTGTATTTATATAATAATTAGGATAATTTAAATGTAAATTAAGAAACAAATAATTTATTTAAATAAGTTTCTTATAAGCTAAAAGGTAAAGGTAAGATGCTTACTGGCAATTAGGCCATTGCTGACCCTTTTTGCTCATTTAAACTAACCTACCCTCCACCTTGAGCTCGATCTCAACGACGACAGTGATTTGAAAAATCATCCGCCGCCGGTGACTCTCGAACCGTCGTCCCTCGAGTCCATATTGGAAAGTCTGAATCAACTTTCCCGCACGGCCACGGAGGCGCTTTTCTTATAAGCTAAATTCCGTAAATATTTTGTTCACTAGAATTCTTAAATAATGAGTTTCAAAGTGACCTGAAATTACATTTTTAAGGTAAATTCGCATAGGTACTACCGGCATAATTTTGTTTGTTATTTTATGTTTATATGTTGCTCACGTTTGCTTTGCTTTGTTTACGCTTGCTGCGGTTGTGATATTGTTGTTCACTTGTGCCCATCGCTTTAGGGCTACTTTCTTGTTACCTGCGGACTCGAGCATTGTCGCGACTGGTTATTTTATGTTGTACAGTTGCCTTTATTGGTCTCCGAATCCGCCAGTTTGCCTTGAATTTTGCATGGGCTTACTCTAATGGTAATTAGGTTTTACATTTTATGAGTGTAATTTTGTATACAGACATCGCAAGCCTAGCTTCTCCGGCTTGTGTATGATCTTTATTTGTACCATTGTTGTTTAAGATTTTTGTTGTACAGTGATTGTCACAACTTTTCTAGATATTTTATTATCGTGCGTATACTTTTAACTAGGTACTGTTTTATATAGACATTTATGACATGGGGATACATGTTCTTTTGAATTATTCTTAGGATTTATTTAGTTACTCTTATCTTAGAGTGTTAATTTTATACTATGTAAATATTTTGTTTTAATGCAACCTGTAGTCTTCGTTTTTGAATCATATTTTCGTTGTACATGTGAGTGATCAACTTTTAATTATGCACTTTTTTTAATTTTTAATATGCATGCTGCTTTTTATGACTTTTACTTGTACTATTGTGATTACTAGTTGTATGCTGCAGAACTCCTATTTTACTTATCGACGTTGCAAACTTACCTAGTTTTGTATAGTATTTACGCTTTTTAGTGAATAGAGAGGTATCGATGGTAAGATTTTTGGAAAATGTCTTCAAATGAGCGCGAATGTGGGCCTTTAGAACCCATATCCAAGATCGGTTTTGATTTATATATATATATATATATATATATATATATATATATATATATATATATATATATATATATATATATATATATATATATATATATATATATATATCTTTAGGAATATTGCACTACACTGTAATCACTTTTAAATATACACTTTATTTGTTTGCTGTACGTTTGTGATTTCTTATTGGTTTGCGTGGACTGCAGTTTCGAACCGTCCCGGTTCATCATCAGCACGCTACTGGCTGCTATCGCTCCTGTCTGGTCTACGTCGGGGATTGTAGGTGGCGCACGCGCCGTGAGCTTCTAGTGGTCGGTTTCCTGTTCTCTGATTGGTTGTGCCTTCGGACTGTGTCGTGTGTATCGGTCTTCTGTCTTGATCACTGTGGTTTAATAATTTGTCTATTTGTATGGCCTTTATTAAGTTTTGTTTAAATGTTTGTACTTGGATTTGTTCTGGCATTAATTGTTTTCTATTGTTTGTTTGTTGAATGTAGTATTGTTCCCAGATTTCCATTTTTTTGTGGTCTTTAACATGTTTCATTAGTTTTAATTGGGTGATGTCTGGTTTTTGGTGTTTTGTGCCGTGAATGTGTGTAGCTACGTTTGATTTGTAGCTAGGTATGTGGATTTTATCCAATGCTGTTATATGTTCTTTGAATCTTGTTTCTATTGATTTCTTTGTCATTCCTATATATTTTTTATTGCATGTGTTACATTCTATTTGATATATTCCGTTTAATTCATGTGGGTTGTGTTCTTGTTTTTTATTTATTTTGTTTATTATTTTGTTATTGGTTTTGTAGCTCATTTTTAAGTCATATTGTTTGAGTGTTTGTGTTATTTTTTTGATGTGGTGGTTATAAGTGAATGTTGTGTATTTTGTGTTTGTTTCCGGTGTTTTGTTTTCGGTTTTGTTGATTTGTTTGTTTTTGATTTGTTTTACTAGCTTTTCTATTGTTTTTTTGTTGTATCCATTTCTTTCTGCTATTTGTATTATGATGTTGTACTCCTTTTCTCGTTCGTCGTTATGAAGTGGTATATTTAGCATTCTGTTTATTAAGTATCTGTATGCGGCCATTTTGTGTGTATGTGGGTGTAGTGAGTGTTTAGGTATAGTGATGTCTGTTTGTGTGGGTTTTCTGTATATTTTGTATTCAAGCTGGTTTTCTTTTCTGATTAGTGTTAAGTCTAGGAAGTTTATGGTGTTGTTTGATTCTTTTTCTATTGTAAATTTTATGATTCTGTTAATTTGGTTTATTTTTTCGAGGATATTGTCTATGTTGGTTTTTTGATTGTCGTATATTATTAATATATCATCGACGTATCTTATCCATTTAATGTTTGGGTCTGTCTCTTTTATGATGGTGTTGATTTTATCTTCTAACTGTTGTATGTATATTTCTGCCATAATGCTTGATAGTGGAGATCCCATTGGTAGTCCATCTTCTTGGATGTAATATTCTCCGTTGAACTCAAAGTAATTTTGTTTTAATATGATGTTTAATATTTCGCTAATTTGTTGTTTTTTGTTGTTATTTTGCATTTTATTTTCGATTATATTTGTAGTTTCGTTAATTGGTATATTGGTGTACATATTTGTTATGTCAAATGAGGCAAGTCGTGTGTTTTTGTTTATGTTTATATTTTCTAGTTTATCCACTAGTTCTATGGAGTTTTTTATGTTAAATTTGTTTTCTAGTTGTATTTCTTGTTTTAGTACTTGGTCCATTTCCTTTGCTATTTTGAAGTTGATGAGTGGTCTTATTGGGTATCCCGTTTTGTGTATTTTTATTATTCCTGTCATTGGTGGTGCTTTAGGGTTGTTGTTATAATAATGTGTTGTTTTTTGGTTGAATATTGTCTTGTGTTTTTTTATGATGTTTAATATTTGATTTTGGAATTTTTTCGTTGGGTTTTCGTTCAGTTTTTTGCATTTGTTTGTTGAGATGAAAGTGTTTGTTTTTTCTATATAGTCCTGTGTTTTTATTGCTATTAGTGCGTCGCTTTTATCTGTTTTTGCTATTGTTATGTTGTTATATGTGACTTTGTTTCTTATTTGTTTGATCATTTTTTCATGTGTATGGTTTTTTGATTTAGTCTTGTCAAACACAAGCAGAAAAACTATACATCACGAACGAAATAAAACATCAATACAGCAACATAACCACACTTACAAAAAAATTATATAGACTTCATCTTTTATTAGCAAACCAGATGAAATACGACACATGGACACAAACATATAACAATATAATGCACAACATAAAAACCGATTATAAACACAAATTAGAGAAAATAAACAAAAAACTACACAACCTTAAAAAGAACAAACTAGATAATGTAAACATAACAACCACAACACACCACATATTTCAGGATAGATTTATAAACATAACAGACACAAAATTCACAAAAGAAGAAAAAGAATTCATAGAAAACAACATAAAAACCAACTTTTTAGATACAAAAAAATCTACAATAGAGAACATAATAGTGGACACACAACACGCGATAAACTCAATAAATAGCCCAAACTTAGAACCACTGAAAAACCAACTAGCAACAGAAATAAACAGAATTATTGACAAGACTAAATCAAAAAACCATACACATGAAAAAATGATCAAACAAATAAGAAACAAAGTCACATATAACAACATAACAATAGCAAAAACAGATAAAAGCGACGCACTAATAGCAATAAAAACACAGGACTATATAGAAAAAACAAACACTTTCATCTCAACAAACAAATGCAAAAAACTGAACGAAAACCCAACGAAAAAATTCCAAAATCAAATATTAAACATCATAAAAAAACACAAGACAATATTCAACCAAAAAACAACACATTATTATAACAACAACCCTAAAGCACCACCAATGACAGGAATAATAAAAATACACAAAACGAGATACCCAATAAGACCACTCATCAACTTCAAAGATGCACCTTCATACAAAATAGCAAAGGAAATGGACCAAGTACTAAAACAAGAAATACAACTAGAAAACAAATTTAACATAAAAAACTCCATAGAACTAGTGGATAAACTAGAAAATATAAACATAAACAAAAACACACGACTTGCCTCATTTGACATAACAAATATGTACACCAATATACCAATTAACGAAACTACAAATATAATCGAAAATAAAATGCAAAATAACAACAAAAAACAACAAATTAGCGAAATATTAAACATCATATTAAAACAAAATTACTTTGAGTTCAACGGAGAATATTACATCCAAGAAGATGGACTACCAATGGGATCTCCACTATCAAGCATTATGGCAGAAATATACATACAACAGTTAGAAGATAAAATCAACACCATCATAAAAGAGACAGACCCAAACATTAAATGGATAAGATACGTCGATGATATATTAATAATATACGACAATCAAAAAACCAACATAGACAATATCCTCGAAAAAATAAACCAAATTAACAGAAACATAAAATTTACAATAGAAAAAGAATCAAACAACACCATAAACTTCCTAGACTTAACACTAATCAGAAAAGAAAACCAGCTTGAATACAAAATATACAGAAAACCCACACAAACAGACATCACTATACCTAAACACTCACTACACCCACATACACACAAAATGGCCGCATACAGATACTTAATAAACAGAATGCTAAATATACCACTTCATAACGACGAACGAGAAAAGGAGTACAACATCATAATACAAATAGCAGAAAGAAATGGATACAACAAAAAAACAATAGAAAAGCTAGTAAAACAAATCAAAAACAAACAAATCAACAAAACCGAAAACAAAACACCGGAAACAAACACAAAATACACAACATTCACTTATAACCACCACATCAAAAAAATAACACAAACACTCAAACAATATGACTTAAAAATGAGCTACAAAACCAATAACAAAATAATAAACAAAATAAATAAAAAACAAGAACACAACCCACATGAATTAAACGGAATATATCAAATAGAATGTAACACATGCAATAAAAAATATATAGGAATGACAAAGAAATCAATAGAAACAAGATTCAAAGAACATATAACAGCATTGGATAAAATCCACATACCTAGCTACAAATCAAACGTAGCTACACACATTCACGGCACAAAACACCAAAAACCAGACATCACCCAATTAAAACTAATGAAACATGTTAAAGACCACAAAAAAATGGAAATCTGGGAACAATACTACATTCAACAAACAAACAATAGAAAACAATTAATGCCAGAACAAATCCAAGTACAAACATTTAAACAAAACTTAATAAAGGCCATACAAATAGACAAATTATTAAACCACAGTGATCAAGACAGAAGACCGATACACACGACACAGTCCGAAGGCACAACCAATCAGAGAACAGGAAACCGACCACTAGAAGCTCACGGCGCGTGCGCCACCTACAATCCCCGACGTAGACCAGACAGGAGCGATAGCAGCCAGTAGCGTGCTGATGATGAACCGGGACGGTTCGAAACTGCAGTCCACGCAAACCAATAAGAAATCACAAACGTACAGCAAACAAATAAAGTATATATATATATATATATATATATATATATATATATATATATATATATATATATATATATATATATATCCATCTGATAACTCAAAAAATACTTGACTGATTTGGACCAAATTTGGGAATTACCTTGATTGTGTTAATGGCTTGGATGAGCTCGTAGATGGGCACCGTGTGTCTAATTTTTCTTTGAAAAAAATGTAAAGAAAATTTTGAAAACACAATATTTTTATGAAATATTGGAGTGATTCAAATGAAAATTTGCACATATATAGGAGACGTGATAATATACCTGTTAACCAAAATTTAAATTAAATGGCCCACGAGAAAAGGAGTTATTCGAAAATAAAGATGTTAAAGTAATAAACAGTCTAAGATTTCACTTCGAATTACATGAGGCATTTCATGGTTAGACTGTGAATGTGCTATACTGAGTAGATAATTCAAAATCGACCAAGTCACCTGACAAATATAAATGAGCCGGGTTGCCAGATATAATAAAATTTCATTTGAATCTTAAAATGTAAAACATGTGGTCATAACACATATTTATACTCGTACAATAAATTAATCCATCCATTAAATGTCGTTTAATATTCATAAATGTTGAGTGACCAATTCCTCGTCTTATTTTCAAAAAATAATTACAATCTAATTTGTACAATATGGCATCGTTGCATGCGATGACAACACAGTGCGAGCTGCGTAGAGACACTCGAGACTTCGATACCTAACGTTAACGTTAATAATCATCAACATGGACGATTTATTTATATTCTTATTAAAACAGAAATCTTATTTTACATTTTTATTATTATTTAAATAGATAATGTAGGACGCTAAAATAATTATATGTTATAAATGGTAAGTAAAATATTACTTAAATAACTTTCGTGTATATAGTATATAGTAAATACTGTTAACTAATAACTAACCAAGGTATTTGTTTTTGTTATTTGCCTATAGGTTATGTTATAAAATAAACTCAAAGTTGAAACTGTATATTGTATAGTGATAATTTTCTTATCTTTAAGTTGGAAAAACGCAATGCAGCCGTTTTATAAAAGCGATAAAAGATGCAAAGAAGAAAGATGCTTGCTCAAACAATACATTCAAAATCCTAAACATTATTTCATTATAAAGAGAGCAGAACCCATGTTTTGGTAAGTACATGTACTATTGTATTGTCATTGTTAACTATAAAACAGAAAATTGCATCTGTTTACTATATCTTTATGCTTAAACGCATAACCAAAGCTTTTTCATAGTGTTCAACACTTAGCTATATTAGAGACCTATGTAAAAGCTATCTACAGTTAAATGCAAATAACCTCTGGATAATACAATTCCGTAGATTAGTATATTCCGTAGATTAGTATACATAAAAAACACCCACAGTGTGTCATTTATGTATTAAATGTGTTACTACAGAAGCAAACAACAAAGTGTTAACCTTACTCTTTTTTTTTTCTTGTTTTCAAACTTATGATTAAAGATATATAATTATCTTGTAAATTATTTTGCAGATAACTAACTAGACTAGAAACACACACATAGAAGATCCCATTCTCATAGTAAAAGGTACTAGTTAACGAATGAAGTAAATTGACAAATATTCGGGTTACATAAAATGGTTATGTTGAGCATTTTCCTACTTTGGATTGATCTCTTTAGAAATAATTTTTAAAAATGGTGTGGTAAGTAGTTGCAATATAATTAACATGAGCTACGAGATTAATATACATATAATATGACATTCTTTTTTGGTAAAATCAATACTTTTAACATACTGCCTCTGAAAAATAACACTTATTGAAGAAAATTTCGAGCAACAATGTCACTTTGTTTTCTACTGTTTGTCAAAATTTAGCGTTCGCTTAGAATATTTTATCTTTATATGGTGTGTCAGGCCATAGAACATCATATCCTCCAGGCAATGGCATTATGTTGTAAGCCACAAATCATTATTTTACAGTAGGCCAATAAAACTCCATAAATTTAGTTTTATCCTTAGTACATTTTTGCTATTTTGAATATAATAGCATCCCCTTTTCTGTTATTAAGCAAAATAAAATTAAGTTACATAATAACAAAAAATTTTGGGACGCAGCAAGTGCGTTATAGTAGTGAATTTTCATAAGAATTGTACACTGTTAGTAAGATATACTATTAAAACTAATTCTTTAAATTTAAATGGACCTTTGAGATCAGTTTTAGAGTCCTAGTTAGCGATTGTGTGAAAAAATTTATGTTTTATATGGAGATACAAAATTAAAATTTGGTCTTAGATATAATATGTAAATACTGCAAGTGTCTTTAAAAATTTGTGTTACAAATTTCATTAAAGTTACAAAAGTTTTTCAGAAAACAATTATTTACAAAGGGAATGTACCTGTCAAATTATAAATATGACAGGTATTTTTCCTTACTAATTGTTTGGATGGTTTTGTTTTAGTCAACCCATCCAGTTTTTGCAAACAATAAACAACAAAAAAGGTTTTTTAAAACAAATTTGTAGTTATCCGCGAAGCTCAATATGTTATTTTTCTTTAATTTAGTACCCACGTGAGTTTAGATAGGTTACTAAGGTTCAAGATTGAAGATTCTGGCTTAATGGGAAATTTATTGAGCTATCAGATTTGAAATATTTTTACGAAAATTTTCAACCATAACATAAAAAACCTTTTTTGTTGTTTATTGTTTGCAAAAACTGGATGGGTTGACTAAAACAAAACCATCCAAGCAATTAATAAGGAAAAATGCCTGCCATATTTATAATTCGACAGGTACATTCCCTTTTTAAATAATTATTTTTTTCTGAAAATCGTTTGTAACTTTAATGAAATTTGTAACACAATTTTTTAAGACACTTGCAGTACTTACATATTTTTATAATTCGACAGGTACATTCCCTTTGTAAATCATTTATTTTTTCTGAAAAACGTTTGTAACTTTAATGAAATTTGTAACACAAATTTTTTTAAAGGCACTTGCAGTACTTACATATTATATCTAAGACCAAATTTTAATTTAGTAGCTCCATATAAAATATGTTTTTCAAATAATCGCTAACTGGGACTCTAGAACCGATCTCCAAGGTCCATTTAAATTTAAAGAATTAGTTTTGATAATATATCTTACTAATAGTGTACAATTCTTATGAAAATTCACTACCATACCGTACTTGCTGCGTCTAGACTTTTTTTAATCTGCTTTTATTATTTATACGGTACCCATGGACCCTTATGTGGAGAGATTACAGCAAGTTTCAATTGATACCCAAACGATTGACGACATTGTCGACTACAACAAGTTAGTGGTTTCCACGGTGAAAGTTTCCAAATACTCCACTTGAACATACGAAGTTTAGCAAAGAATTTGGATGAACTTACGCTGATACTTAGTCAGTTTCAAACGGACCTAGATGTGATTGTTTTGGGAGAAACTTTTGCCTTGTATAATACTTCACTTTTTGAGATGAGTGGTTACAATATGCTATATAATCGGGGCAAGGTAAATAGGAATGATGGTGTGGTTGTATATATAAGGGATGCATTACATTACGAATATAGTGTAGTGGATTTTAGTGGAATAAATGTGATGAATGTATGTGTGCACAATGGAAATTTTTCTTTAATAATATTTTAAATAAGTATTTTAATAATATACAGACCACATAAAACATATTCATATGGCTTAAATTTGGACCTATAAGACTTTTTGAATGTGCAAAAACTACCTGGAGACTATCGCATTATATTGTGCGGGACACTAATTTTGACATTTTCCCAGAAAAATCACCATCGCAGGAATACTTGAATATTTTATCACAACATGGTTTTGTTTCATACATAAATGGTTACACTCGTGTGTCTGAGAGATCAAAAAGTTGCCTAGATCATTTCTTTGTAAAAAGCAAAAATTCGATAAATGACATTAAACCCTTTATTTTTACCTGCGAAATTACAGACCACTATCATGTAATATTGTCAATTAAACTAGGCGCAGGTTATACCACAGCTAAGCAAAACAGTGAAGTAAAAAATGTGAGGTACACTGAATACATGGCTTTGCGAAGAGATCTACTAGATACAGATTGGAGTGGATTTTACTTAATAAAAGATATCGACCAAGCTACAGATACTTTTGAGACTATATTAAGAGAAACTTTAAGAAAGAACATTAGAACAGTTGGAATCAAATCCAAAAAGCGGACCTCGTGGATAACATCGGGTCTGCTGACATCGATTAAAATGAAAAACAGCATGTATAAGAAAACTACAAAGGATACATGGAACACAGACATAGTGTCAGAGTACAGACAATATAGAAACAAGCTTAGTATGCTGATAAAGAAGGAAGAAGCTAAATATTACTCCCATCTTGTAGATAAAAACCAGTCATCATCGCAGGTATGTGGCGCTGTGTGAAAGAGATTAGTAATGATGCTAGCCAAAAGTCAGATCTCATATCGGAAATAAAGACATGTCAGGGAAATATGTTAACTGAGAAAGGAGACATGGCAAATGAATTCAATACCTAATATGCAGAGCTAGGGACGAGTTTAGCTGCTAAAATAAATAAGCCAGACATTCTAAGTTGGGGTATAGAAGAGACTTGCGAACATACCATCTTCTTGCAACCCACAAGTGAAGACGAGGTAAGAAGAGAAAGTGTCCAGGCTACGATGGCATCACTGCAGAATTGTTAAAAAAGATCGATGATATAGTATGCTTACCATTGGTACATTTATTCAACAAGTGTAAAGGAAAACGGAAAATTTCCAAAGTCGTTAAAAATAGCAGTGACTAAATCTATATATAGTATAGTATGTTTTATTGATTCAAATTTTACAGTATGTTTCACAAATAAGCATAAGCTTGTGCTTGCAGTTAACACAATTTTATTTAATGTTCTAAACTAAACTGTCAAAATATTTTTATAAAATGTCACTTCATTTTGTTCAACGTATGTTTCTTCCTTCTGCATTTCTATCAATAACACTCCTGCAGCTGCCACTAGTATTCCACTACCAGTATAAGAGAACTCATTCCAATATAACACCAAATTTCTTAACTAATATTAAAATTCTCACTACTATAATTTTGACATTTTACTTGATATGACAACACTTTTGAATCCATTTGTAATTCTCTCTTTAACAGACTTGCAAAAAGGAGGATCTATGTTCGTCTGTATGTATTATCTCCACATCGTCACAACGTGTGGAAGTATCGCATCGGCGACAAAAATTTCAAAGAATTTTTTTCGTTAAACGTCGTAAAAATAAATCAGGTAAACTACAGACCCATAACACTGATATCTGGCTTAGGAAAAATATTTGAGAAAATATTGAATATCAGACTTAATGGGTTCCTTGGCAGATATCAACTGGTTTCGGAAAGACACTACGGCTTTAGAGAGGGCAAGTATATAAGCGATGCAATCACGATACTCACAGATAAGATCTACAAGGCACTGGATGATAGCAAATCCGCATTATGTATCTTCATCAACTTGGCAAAGGCTTTTGATACCGTGGGCTATGGCATATTGCTTGAAAAATTAGAAAAATACGGTCTACGAGGTAATGCACATGCACTTTTGAAGAGCTACCTAACAGAACGACAGCAATATGTTGATATAAATGGAGTGTTAAGTGAAAGTGGGATAGTTACAGTACATGGTGTACCACAGGGAACTGTGTTGGGTCCATTGTTATTCACCATTTATATGAACGGTGTGCTCACGAAAACATGCAAAGGCGAAATAGTTAGCTTTGCTGATGATACAGCTGTTTTATGAGGCAGATACTTGGAAGACCCTTAAAGTAAACGCTCAGACGGATTTCAGCAATATAAAACGCTGGCTTGATTACAACTTACAGTAAATGTAGACCAAACAAAATACGTTGCCTTTAGTATATATAACAACCCAAAAGCCACCTTGGTAATCTAGCGGTAAAGAGCGATAATTGTGATATTACAATCCAACAGGCACTCGTGTAATCGCAACTTTATTACGGTGTTCTTGTGTGGGGCGGTGCTGCTAGCTGTTACTTGCACTCGTTGGAAGTAATTTTACAATGGTTCTTAAAGATTATTTACAATAAACATCGTGCGCATCCATCAAACCAACTGTTTATGGAATATGGTGTACTGGACATGAGACAGCTTTACTTTTATGCACTATGTGTCGAACTATATAGGCGAAAGAATACAATCCAATTTAGGCAGCACGATTACGGCACACGGTATCGCCGAACTGTCAGCCACATACAGAGGAAACATAAAGCAGCGGGTAAAAGATCTTGCATAATAATGATCTCTGTGGTACACGATGAACTACGTAATGGCGTCAAATCAGCCCCGAGCATGTATTCTTATAAAAAAAGTTAAAACATGGATATTTAATAAACCAAGAAAGGAAAAAATGACGCTGTGATCGTCAGGAACTAACAGGGGAATTGTGAAGAACAGGATGCAAACAATTCTTACTCAAGAGATTGGGATAATGGTGGAGTGTGATTATTTGGAGGTGTACCTGGGTGAGAAAGATGGGATGTAATTGTATGGGTTTCCCGTTCGTGGAGGTGGCTTGTGTGCTGTGCTGTATGTGTGTGTCTCTGGTTGTGTCTGTATGTTTGCATGTGCGAATGTATGTGTAGCCTGAAACACGCTTATCTACAAAAAGATTATGATAGCGCTAAATTGCACTGACTCCTTTAATTTACTATTGACATTTAACAGACTAAGGAAAAAAGTTAAAAAGGGTATGGTGGCTGTGTTTTATCTCTCCCCATCTGGGACTATTTCTATTGTGGGGACGTATTTTTGTCAACAAAAAAAAAATCTCACGCAAAAGTGTCCTGGCACTTCTGTGAGTTATTTAGTGTTTGTTTTGTGTGTACTAATTAATATTACTTTATCTCATTTATATAAAATGTACATGTATTGGAAGGAAAATAAACACTATTATTATTATTATTTATTTTATTTATTTTGGTATATTTTTAGTGTATATAGGGTAGTTAATGGTTTATTTACATAATTTTAAAATGATCTACAAACTTGAGTGCGGGAATTTACAAAGATCAATAACATGAAACAAGGGACTCTATTTTGTTACTTTCGCCAAGTTTGTGACAGACAGGCGCGTAACTACAGGGGGGCCCAAAGATTGTTTCTCTACCTCTACAGCTTTTTCAATGAAAATCTGAATATTTTTTTGTAAAAATATTAAATAACAGTATATTCAATACGTTTATTGATTTATTATTATTGCATCACTTTTTCTATGGACAAGTTATGAAGAGTTCACTAATTAAATTTTAAAAAATTGGTTGTTTCTTATTGTTTTAAGGTACAAAAATGAAACATGGACGATCAACACACCAGCTTCAACTTCAGGATCATCGCTGACACCTCTTAGTGCTGACAAAACTGAACAATACGAAGACACAAATTTTTTGATGGAGATGGAATTGCCTTCGACGTTTTCTTTAAGAACTATGGAAGTCAACTTCCATAATACTTTGGGCAACTTAGACAGTGGACCGCAGCAACCGAGACTAGCAAAATGTCCTCAGACAAACTTCGATAAATTAAGATCTTTTTCAGCCACATTTTACAATAAATATTCTTGGCTCAAGTACAGTGAGAAACAGGATAGGGTTTTTTGTTTTGTCTGAAGAATATTTGGTAGCAGGTGCAATATCCGTGATCAAAATGAAACGTTTTATAAAACAGGTTTTTGTAAATGGAAAAACTTTCCGAATCGTTGACTAAACATGACAAATCATCTTACCATTCTGACTGTGCAAATATGTACATAGAGTACAAGAAAACAAAATCCGAATCCTACCCTGGGAACGTATCTGAACAACTGAGGTCATTTCATGAGTTGCAACTTTCTGAAAATCGTGAATATATAAAGAAGTTGATTGATATAATTTGTTTTGTTACGACAAGGGCTACCTTTCAGGGGTCATCGGGAGGATGCTTCATCAAAAAATAAAGGAAACTTTTTAGAGGTGGCAGAATTGTTTTCCGTTTATGATCAGAAATTTTCCCAGTATTTTAATAAAAATATAAGTTATTGTAGTCCTAAGGTGCAGAACGAAATCATTGAAATTATAGCGAAGCTCTCTCTACAAAAAGTTGTTTCGGAAATCAAAAGTTGTGGATTTATGACTTTGATGGCAGATAAAGCTAGATGTTTTAAAGGGGAGCAGCTACCAATCGTTGTCCGATTTGCGAAGGATCTTATTAATATTATTTATTAATTGTTCCAACTCCAGGGACGCGGAAAGTTTAGCTATCCTCATTTTTGACTTTCTGGAAAAATCAAGCTTAGGTGATATCCCTATAGTGGGCCAGTCGTATGACGGGGCTAGCGTAATATCTGGAACACATAAAGGATTACAAGCTTTAATTAAAGAAAAACATTCATCGGCAATATATATTCACTGTTTAGCGCACAAACTAAATTTAGCTGTAGTTGACGCATGTACAAAAGTATCATCAGCAGCTTCATTTTTTAACACTTTGGAAGCATTATATGTTCACTTTTCTCAACCAGGAAATCACGAAAACATTAAGAACGTTGCAAACAATTTAGGTATTAATTTTTTTTGGACTACTCGCTGGGCATGTCGATTTAAAAAGTGTAAAGTAGTTTTGGTAAATTATGAAGCAATTAAAACGACACTAGAAAGTGAAATAAGCGATAACCAAGACAGGCATGCAGTTGAAGCTGTTGGATTGTTGGAATGCATTCAAAAGGCAGAGTTTTGTATTTGCTTACACATCCTAAACCATGTTTTATTGCTTGTTAACGTTTTGAGTCAATACTTTCACGGCAAGGATGCTACTATCGGCAAGGCAAGCTCAATAATAGAAGGTAGGCTAAAAACTTTAGAAGATGCCAGAAATAGCTTTGAGAATATTTATACTGAAATTCAAAGCTTCGCCGAAAATCATGATATATCTTTGGAGTCCATTAGAGTATCAAAAAGAAAGCGGCAGATTCCTGCAAAAAATATGGATTATGTACTAGAAAGTACTCTTGGACATGAAGGAACCATAGAAATTTCATCAGATTCGTCCAATTCGAATCACTCAGAATACTGGAAAATGAATATATACCAGCAAATAATGGATAACTTAATATCCAATTTTAGAGAGATTTTCGAATTTGCCGTTAGCGCAAGCAGCAGATGCATTATTTCAGTTGGATATTAATTAAAGTCGAGATTTCATTAACAATTATTTATCGATTGCCGGTGTTGATGTGAGTATGCTTGAAGCTGTGGTATTGGTACTGAAAAGTATGTTTACTTAAAAAAAATGGAAATTAATCTAGAATCGATAAAAATGAATGTCAAAAAAGACTTTTGTCCAAATCTCTACAAACTAATACAAATTGCCATTTCGTTGCCTATAAGTTCCGCTGGTTGTGAGCGCAGCTTCTCTGCCATGCGTCGAATTAAAAATTGGACCAGAACTACAATGAATCAAAACCGATTCGCCAATGTTTCTATCATCAGCATAGAAAATGATTTAGTTAAAAAAGATATTACAACCGATCACGTTTTGGAACTATTCTCACAACAGAATAGAAAATTGAAGTTAATTTAAAAACATTTTTTATAAATACACGGGGTATTTTTTTGTCGTTTGTCTAATAGATTTTCATTTTATATATTTTCATTTATAGTTCATAATTTTTATTTGTTTACTTTGTAGGTATAGTAAAAATTACTATTACTTTGTAGTTATGTTTTGTTTCGATGATATTAGACGTTTTGATCAATAAGTTGGTGTTCATTTTACTTTTTAAATAATCCCAAGTCACAATAACAGACACACCCTAGCCCCCCTCCAGGTCAGATGGCTAGTTCCGCCAATGGTGACAGATAAATCTATTGTGGTAGGTAAGGCACAGAACACTTACGCAATAGACGTGAAATCGGTACATTTCTATGTGTTCATTAGGTAGGTATCTTAGCTTGTTAAGAATTAGTTAAATATCGGTTCTTTTTATCTTCCAGGGACATTTAACGTACAAAATGCCGTACAACAAGTATGGTAGCGAAAATTTAAACCATGCTTTGGTATCAGTTAGGAATGGTGAAATTACGGCTTAGGGGAAAAACGGTGTAATACCCCGCAGGAGGTAATTCCGCGCATTCCCAATTTACCCATAACAAAGACGATTTTAGCAATGATACATATGGCGTCATCTAGCGACTGGTGGGTAAAGTAGTAATTAGCATTCAATCGTCTCGATCGTTGACGTTTCTGCGATAAATCTGTCAAAAGTTTAAAAGTGCATGTGAGGTTCTAATATTATCGTTGTTTTTGGAGATAAGTTAAATATTTAATGATCAAATTATATCACTTGCATATGGATATCAAGCCGTATACATTCCAGAATAATGTTATGTCGTTAAACACTTTAAACTAGAGAGTTTATATATTTTCCTATCACAGAATGAAATGAATAACACTGAAGGTAAATCCGCACATTCAAATGCTTGTAAATCCGCTGGCGCGGAATTACCCGCAAAACTTAGACTTGTGTCCGATTACTAAGATAAATATGTTTGTACTTATAAACGCAGAAGGTTTATGTCAGAAAAACTCTTAAGCGCAACTGGGCCTTAGATCAGCTGCAAACTGCAATCAAGGATGTAAAAGATGGCTTTCCAATTAGAGCTGTGGGTAGAAAATATAACATTACGGAACCAACTTTGCGGGATAAATTGAAAAATCCACAAAACCTGTTTCCCAATTTACGGCGAAGGATCACGTTTTCAGTAGCTGAAGAAAGCCAAATCACTGATCATATTATACATTTGTCAAATATGTTTTTTGGTTTGATTCCGACAATATTGCGAGAAATAGTATACAAATATGCTGCAACAAACAATATTAAGCATAGATTCAACAAGCAAAAATCTATTGCTGGAAAATATTGGCGTTACTTGTTTGTAAAGCGAAATCCAAAAATAAGTCTCTGAAAACCAGAGAGAACAAGAATCAATAGAATTACGGCCTTTAATGAAATTGAAGTTCGTAGATATTTTGATAATTTAGAGAAGCTTTATGAAAAACACAGTTTAAAAGCAGAAAGAATTTATAACGTTGATGAAACGGGCAGATCAACAGTACCAGAAACCTTTAAAAACATTTAATCCAAAAGGAAGAAAGCAAGCAGGCTCTGTCACTTCATGGGAGCGAGGCAAGAATGTGACAATTGTTTGTGCATTCAGTGCATCAGGAATGCCCTATGTTTATATTTCCGAGACGACACTCACCCCAACTTGAAATATAATTGTTCCAAAAATGGATGGATAAATGGAGATTTATTATCAGTATGGCTGAATTTCCAACATTATGCCAAATCATCAGTAGAACCAGTATTATTGATACTAGACAATCATGTTGCTCATATATATATATATATATATATATATATATATATATATATATATATATATATATATATATATATATATATATATATATATATATATATATATATATACACAGGGTTGTCCAATAAGCGCGCGTCGGTCCATAGTTACTAAACCGTTGCACTTGATAAAAAATTTCCCAATGAAACTTATAACGTGTGATCTTTGCTACAACCCAAAATTCTTTTTAAGTATACAGGTGTACAAAAAAGAGTAATACCAAAAACTATATTTTCTTAAATGGAATACGATAGTTTTTTATGTGGTATATGAAGCTTCTGTAAGTTCTATATTCAAATAAAAAATTGTAAGATTGTCAAATGCAGTGTTGCCGAGTTGATAATTTTTCTTAAAAATTTTTGGCAAAAATATACTTTCTTCAGGCTGTTATATCTCTGCCACTGTTCGTTAGTTACCCTCAAAAATTTACATGCAACCTTATATTGGTCTAGTTCATCCTGAACTGTCTTTAGATTTGGATTCGTTCATACAGGGTGTTCAAAATTTCTCTTCAAACATCCTTACATTCACCTTCATTTTAATTGAATTTCTTAAAGACAACACCATGTATATTATTTTGCCGTTAGAAAGCTTGAAGTGTGCTTATTCAGAAAATATTATGTTTGTTTACACAGAAAATGAGAAAAATCACAGGCGGCACGGCACAAGGAAGCGAAGCAATTGCTACTCGTTGACGTGACAATGTAACTAATTATTTGTACAATCTTGTGACATTTGGTGACATCTTGTGCATATTATCTTTTTTAATAAGGGGTATTTTGTAACAAAAATGAAGTATACGATTCAGCAGTCAATTGAAATTATTTATATGTAACTAATTATTACCTGTAACTAATTATTTGTATAATCTTGTGACATTTGGCGACGTCTTGTGCATATTCTCTTTTTTAATAAGGAGTATTTTGTAATAAAAATGAAGTACACGTTTGAAGAATCAAATGCAATGATTTATGTCCTTGGAGAATGCTTAAAGAATTGTCTTCTGACATCCAGAGCGTACGCTGAGATATTTCCTGAAAGAAGGCATCCAGATGCAAGATCATTTCAAAGACTAAATAATAGATTTGACCGGACGGGGACAGCTAAGTACGAGAAGCATGAGCGAATGAAGCCATTGCTAAACGAAGAGAATGAATTTAATGTTGTCGCATCTGTTGCTGAAGACCCACATAGAAGTACAGCAGACATAAGTGATATGTTGATCTTAGGTCAAACTTCTGTGAAAAGAATGTTAAGTAAGAATAGGTTCCATCCATATCGTGTACAACTCACTCAAATGCTTAATAGGCAAGACTTCGAAAATAGGATATATTTCTGTAATTGGGGTCTTGCTAGAATTGGAGAAGATGAACGATTTTAGGATAATGTATTGTTCACCGATGAGGCGACATTCCAAAACAGTGGTCTTGTAAACAGGCATAATGTACACTTCTACGCTGTCCACATTTTGTGAGAACTGTTGACCAGCAACATAGGTGGAGTGTAAATGTATGGGGAGGAATAATTGGAGAACACATAATAGGGCCGCATTTTTTTGATGGACACCTCAATGGAAATATTTTTCAAATTTTTTTAGACGAAGATCTTGATAATCTGCTGGAAGATATACCATTACATCTGTTAAGAAGGATGTGGTTCCAGTTAGATGGTGCGTCTGCACATTTCAGCATTGGAGTCCGAAATACGCTGAATGCAAAATTTCCAGGCCGTTGGATCGGAAGAGGGGATACATTAAAGATCTGGTCTACAAAATACCCCCCACAACAGCAGCAAACATGCGGGAAAGAATTAGAGAAGTATTTGATTCAGTTACTCCCTTGATGTTACGAAATGTAAATTAATCTTTAACAGGCAGGTTCAATATGTGTCTACAACAAAATGATAGAGTGTTTGAACATTTGATGAAGTAGTTATTGTGTTTTTGTTAATTACCTAAATTATGTTACGTTTAATAATCTTTTATTCTGCATGATTTTATCATTAATTCAATAAATATTATATAAATTTGCTTCGATTCCTTGTGCCGTGCCACCTCTGATTTTTCTTATGTTCTGTGTAAATTTTTGGAGAAAGTTTAATATCTCAAAAGTAGGTTGAGATAAATACGGCAAACATGGTATTCTCTGAATGAGCACACTTTAAGCTTTTTAACGGCAAAATAATATACAGGGTGTTGCATTTAAGAAATTCAATTAAAATGAAGGTGAATGTAGGGATGTTTGAAGAGAAATTTTGAACGAACTTAAAAAGAATTTTGGGTTGTAGCAAAGATCACACGTTATAAGTTTCATTGGGAAACTTTTTATTAAGTACAACGGTTTAGTAACTATGGACCGACGCGCGCTTATTGGACAACCCTGTATATCTCGAAATATATAATTATTGCACACAATTTGGAATTAAAATGGTATGCATTCCTCCGCATTCGTCACATAAATTACATCCACTTGACCTTCTATGGTCCGCTAAAATCTGCATACAATAGAGAATGTGACATGTAGGTACCTAAGATCACACGCACATCAAAAAATAACGCGCTACAAATTGGCTGAATTGCTACTTTACAAAAATCTGTTTCTGGATTTAGAGCTGTGGGAATGTGGCCTTCAAATATTGGCAATATCAAGTTTTTAGACAATTTTTTAGAAAATTTGCCAAAATTGCCATCACACTATAATAGAGCTAATTCATCAAAATTGTATTTAAAATCTGTTTTTAAAAATATGAAAGAATTGTGAGATGTATATAAGGAACAGTGCATTTCAGAAGGTAAATAACCCCTAAGCAGACAAACTTTCTACGCCGGCGTCCTGGGTCACGTTAAAAAATTATTTTCCTATAATTCTGAGATAAAAAGTCAGAATTCTGAGATAAAAAGTCAGAATTCTGTGATAAAAACTCAGAATTCTGACATAAAAAGTCAGAATTCTGAGATAAAAAAGTCAAAATTCTGAGATAAAAAAGTCAGAATTCTGACATAAAAACTCAGAATTTTGAGATAAAAACTCGGAATTCTGACATAAAAAGTCGGAATTCTGACTTTTTTAACTCAGAATTCTGAGATAAAAAGTCAGAATTATTCGAGAGCTTCATACGACAGCGCCCACTTGCAAAACGTTTACCTATTGACTATTGATGTGTAATTAGGCGGGTAGCTGCCTGTGCCGGTTAGCTGCATGTGCCGGTTTTACAGTTAGTTGATGGTTTACAAACTAAAGGGAAAGAAAATTAGTTCATTGACTATTGTTCTCGTTGCGTTAATAAACTAATGCATAGTGTAGAAATTATGATTTTACTAATTATGTACGTAAATATGTCGTCGTATAAATATACAAACATATTATTGTTTTAATCGGCCTTATACCATGAAAACTTTAACTGAATTAAAGTCAAGTCAGCCTTAGAAGTTTATAAATAAATATGTTTGTGTTTTTGTATCTTTAACGTCGGTCTATTTCCGCGACTATGGCCAATCACCGACACCAGGAAGCAGTTTCACCTCGCTATCCTGAAAATTTTGCCAAACCCTGCCGTTCCGTAAGGATAGTAGGAATATTTAACGTGCCCAACATCGCATCGCACAGGGGACCGACGGCTTTACGCCCCCTCCGAAGGGCAGAACGTGCAGACATTCAACTTTCTCAAATATAATGCCACAACTTCGGTTGATTTTAATGTTACAGTATATACTGAAAACGTGAAAGGAGAACCCTGGGATAGAACCAAGTACCCTTCGGTTCAGGGGCACACGTTCTTACTACTGAACTACCGAGGCCCTTATAAGTAAATAACCATGAGATGAACGTAAGTTTGTTGTTGTGTGATGATTTGTTTTTGTTGCTCGATAACCATCATCATCATCACAATCGAAATGCGATACCATCTGTCGCAATCGTGACTCTCCCTCTGTAACTTCCCATTTTAATTTAGTGTAGCTTCCAGCTTTAATCAATATTGTACCATGTTTCCAGAAGCTTTACTTTTGATCTACCTCGTCCGTTTTGTCTAGGTATATATCTTTCAAATAAAACTATCAGAAAGATGTTTTAAAATATGTCCTATATATTATGCGTTCTCTTATAAATTTCTTTCAGCAAGCATTACTATTCTGTCACCTCTTCTAGCACACTTTTTTATTCGTGTTTTTATCAGTGTACCTTATTGTCTTTGTCATTTTGCTCAATGTCCATGGTTGAAAAGCTTCTATTCCCTTAGTGTCCTGCTTAGTCAATGTCCACCTCATCATTATAACACTCCATACTTATGACTTCACAACCAAATTAAACTCAATTTTTGATAAGAATAAAAAGTATATTTTGAGAAAAAATCATAACCTTAACTCTGCGTTAGGCGTAACATTGTTCAAAAATAAATATCAAGATTCACCCAATATTTTTCCATAGATTTATAATAAATTTATATATATATATATATATATATATATATATATATATATATATATATATATATATATATAATATGTACATTCTTGAATGACTTTCTTTCTTGTGTTTTAAATTGTCCAACTTTAATAATACAAATAATACTCTAGCTACTGCCAGTCTATCCCCAACTTTTGTCAAATAAATTCCGACCAAATCTGACTCCCTACACATGCAAGTGCTGCAATGTCAGTCAGAACACAAAGAAAAAATAACTTTATTTATATTTCTTAGAAATTGTTATAGTGTGTATTTTTTAGAGGTAACAATAAAATATGTAACATAGACTATTAAATTGTAAAAAAAATTGTGTCAACTAATTGAATTATTCACCCAGAAAATAATGTAAAAACCTTATAACGTTAACCTTAAAAAATAAAACTATTTTAGAAAGTCACGTTATTTGTTATTGCTGAATTAATTGCCTTCTTATTATTTTTATTATTAAAATTAGACAATTTAGAAGACAAGAAAGAGAAAGTCATTTCAAGAATGCACATTACATATACATATACATATACATATATATATATATATATATATATATATATATATATATATATATATATATATATATATATATATATATATATATATATATATATATATATATATATTTATTTATTATAAAACTATGGAAAATTGTTGGGTGAATCTTGATATTTATTTTTGAACCATGTTACGTCTAACGCAGGGTTAATGATATACATTTTCTCAAAATATACTTCTTATTTCCATCAAAAATTGAGTTTAATTTGGAGCTGAAGGATGAGGTTTATCAAGTCATGCGTATGGAGTATTATAATGATGGGGTGGATGTTAATTAAGCAGGACACTAAGGCAATAGAAGCTTTTGAAATGTGGACACTGAGCAAAATGACAAAGACAATAAGGTACACCGATAGAAACACCAATAAAAAAGTGTGTTAGAGGAGATGACAGAATAGAAATGCTTGCTGAAAGAAATTGGCAGGAAAAGGCAACATATATATAGGACATATTTTAAAACATCTTCCTGGTAGTTTTATTTGAAAGATACATACCTAGACAAAAAGGAAGAGGTAGATCAAAAGTAAAACGTCTGGATATACGATACAATACTGATTGAAGGTGGAAGCTACACTGCATTAAAATGGGCAGTTACAGACGGAGATTCTCGATTGCGACAGATGGTATCGCATTTCGATTGTGATAGTGATTATGTTTATCGAGCAACAAAAACAAATCATCAAACAACAACAAACGTACGTTTATCTCATGATTATTTATTTATAAGAGCCTCGGTAGTTCAGTCGTAAGAACGTGTGCCTCTGAACCGAAGGGTACTGGGTTCGATTGCAGGGTTCTCCTTTCACTTTTTTCAGTACACACTGTAACATTAACCGAGGTTGTGGCATTGTATTTGAGCAAGTTGAATGTCTGCACGTTCCGCCCTTCGGAGGGGGCATAAAGCCGTCGGTCCCGTGTCCATGTGATGTTGGGCACGTTAAATATTCCTACTATCCTTGCAGAACGACATGGTTCTGCAAAATTTCAAGGATAGCGAGGTGAAACTGCTCCCTGGTGTCGGTGATTGGCCATAGTCGCGGAAATATACCGACGTTACAGATAAAATAACACAAACATATTTATTTATATGCTCCTAAGGCTGACCTGACTTTAATTCAGCTAGAGTTTCCGAGGTATAATGTCGATAAAAACAATAATATACTTGTATATTTATATGACGACTTATTTACGTACATAATTAGTAAAATCATAATATATGCACCTATGCACTATGCATTAGTCTATTAACGCAACGAGAATAATAGTCAATAAAGCAATTTTGTTTCCTTTTAATTTTTAACACCATCAACTAATTATAAAACCGGCACAGGCAGAGCTACCTACCTAATTACACATCAATAGTCAATAGGTAAACGTTTTGCAAGTGGCACCACCTGGATGCTGTCGTATAGCTCTCGAATAATTCCGACTTTTTATCTCATAATTCTGAGTTAAAAAGTCAGAATTCCGACTTTTTATCTCAGAATTCTGACTTTTTATGTCAGAATTCTGAGTTTTTATCTTAGAATTCTGAGTTTTTATGTCAGAATTCTGACTTTTTTATCTCAGAATTCTAACTTTTTTATCTCAGAATTCTGACTTTTTATGTCAGAATTCTGAGTTCTTATCACAGAATTCTGACTTTTTATCTCAGAATTCTGACTTTTTTATCTCAGAATTATAGGAAAATAATTTTTAACGTGACCCCAAGACGCCGTCGTAATGTTCTGTAGAACATTTAAAGAGAAAAATATATCTCTAGAAAGATAAGTGTAACACCTGTACATCGTACGAGGTAGAAAATGTATCTAAAGAAGAATGGCAAATACACAGACGCAAAAAACAAAGAGCTCAAGAAGAAAAAGCCACAGATAAGCTTGCTGCAAAAGAAAGCCGGTGTATTATTTTAACGATGGATTTGGAATCAGTTATCTCACCTCTTGTAAGTTCCACTTCGTTTTACTTTAAAACAAAACTGTGTTCTTATAATTTCACAGTTTACAATTTAGACAGTCATCACACATTATGCTATTGGTTCACCGAAGTGTATTCTGACCTCACAGCAAATACTTTTGCCTCTTGTTTGGTCGATTATCTTACAAAATATTGTGTAGAAAAACAGCTTCCTATAGTATGATTTTCGGATGGCTCTACGTATCAGAACAGGAATCTTACTATGGCAAATGCACTGTTACACTTATCTTCACGATATAAGGTCCCCATTTATCAGCAATTTTTAGAACGGGGTCACACTCAGATGGAGTGTGACTCTGTTCACAGCCGTATTGAACGGAAGATAAAAGGACGTGACATTTATTTGCCCAGCCAGTATGTATCAGCTACTAAAGAGGCTCGTAAGAAACCTTTTCCGTACGAGACGAAAGTCTTGGATTATACATTGTTTTTAAACTATAATCACTACTTGCGCTATTCTGCTATCAGACCAGAAGCAAGAATGATCCGGTTGTAACGGATATCAAGGTGATGTTTTATAATGAAAATAAAATTCAAGTAAAGACTGACTTTGACCAAGAAGAGTGGTTGCAACTACCGGTGAGGCCCAGAGAGAACCCCATTGAACCAGAATTTCCACAGCTGCATAAAGGTCCACTTCCTAGCTGTAACAGCAAAGATGACCATCTCCAGCTTCAAACAACAAATTCCAAGTGAGTTGTGATAATTTACCGAGAAAACCCTAAATTGCTTAACAAAAATAACATTTTAAATTGTATATTTTTTTTTTGTAAACACTTTTGTCTAATCATAACTTGCTTAGTTTATTATGCTTTATAAGTTGAAAGAGAAAATAGAAAATATTTATGTTTTAAATTGTCCTATTCTTAGATGAAATAAGTATTAAAATTCTCATGATTAAAGAAAGAATATTTTAGTTTTTTATGTTACTGATGTAAAACAACCTTGTTATGCCAATAGGTTTGAAAATAAAGTTTAAAATAAACCAATTATATTATTTCCTAAAAGCAATTTAATCCCTAAGTCTGTGCATTTATACCGAACAAGTTAACGGCAATACCTCCTAAGTTCTTAAATTTTCCATTCTGATACATCCTAACTGATAAAACAAATTATAATTAGTAAAATTGATTATAATTCATTCTGCATTATAACAAACACATAGATATAATAATATTCCCAAAATATTATCTAAATTAGAAGAAATCCAATTAAAACCAGTTTTTTGTCTCTCCTGTAAAATGACACTTCTAGTATATAGAAGGTATTGTCAGGACACTGACGATATGGTATTTTCCTTAGGTGCGGGGAATTCTCCCCTACAAGGCTTCAAAGTTGTATAAAGTGCCTTACCAAAAGTTATTAGACAAATTGAAAAATATACATACAAATCCTTCTGGGCATACGACAGTTCTCACGAAGAATGAGAACAATTATTTATCAAATAGATTCACTACATGGCAGAGATTGGGTTTCCTGTCACAAAGGAGCAGTTACTGCATTCTGTTGGTAAATTAGTTAAAGAACTTAATAGGCCCAATCCGTTTAAGGATGGAGCTCCAGGAAGACACTGGTACGAAGCATTTTTGAAAAGAAATCCAGATGTGAGTTCAAGGGTATATCAAGCATTAACTACACGAGTCGATGGCACAGAAGAAAAAATACGACACTGGTTCGACAGTGTTTATAACTACTTGGAAGAGAACAACCGTCTGGAAATTCTGCAAGATCCATCTGGAATTTTCAATTGTGACGAACCGGCTTTTTTCTTGTGTCCTAAAGGTCAAGCTGTATTGACAAGGAGAGGACAAAAAAGTATCTACTGTCGATCTGGTAATGATGAAAAAGAAAATTTAACACTTTCCCTTGGAGCTTCAGCTGATGGAAAACTAATGTCAATACTGGCTCTCTTTCTCTATAAGCGGATCCCAATGAAAATTTTTTAAAACTATCCAAAAACGTGGGTAATTGGCATGTCTGATAATGGGTGGATGACATGACAGACATTTTTTGAACGCATGGCAAATTCGTTCAATGGTTTATTCTTGAAATAGAACATTAAAATCTTAAAATAGTAAGAGCCTTAAGATGCCGTAACATGGGACATTTACCTTAATGCTGCAACCAGGATTTCAACAAATGCAACAAGAGAACTACAGTGAAGCATCAGGATTTAAAGCGTAAGTACTTTAGATTACAAGAAATACCATAATATAAACTATTACCAGATCGACCCTTACCTACATCAAAAGTCTTATTTTTGCAATATCTAAATTGATTAAAAATGTAATGATTTATTTATACACACATAAATTTTAAGGCAACATAATATATTCAACTATTGAAGAAGCGAGTAAACACCCATCTTGTCGCATATTGTTCTTGATCTTTTAATAAAATATTTTACGTTGCTCGATTTAATTAGCAATTAGAATATTGGTATCTATTTTTTATTTATATCAATTGCTTTCAAAATGTAATGTATTTTTACAGCACTAACACACAACAGATAACTGCACCCGACTTGCAATTCCTAGGCTTGGGACAAATACAACCAGCAACGCAGTGGCGAATTTACGGGGGGCAGGGGGTTATTACACAATGGAAACAGAAGCTACTCCCTAACAAGAGCAACATATGAGCAACTCCACAGCTCAATCGCCACAAAAAATGCCTCCGATTATAATAACGATTAGTACAAAAAAATACCTCAAAAACGAAACAAAAATATTTACAACACAATCTGACTATAATACCCTCTGCGGCTCACTGGACGACAACAACATGCAGTATTTCACCTACCGCCCAAAGGATGAAAAAGACTAAAAAATCGTCCTAAAATCAGCCCCACACTTCCAAGCAGAAGTGCAGAGACAACCCAAAACTCAGTAACAGGCATCGAGAGATGTATCAGAATGAAAGGAAAAAGCAGGCAATCTTCCTTCTTTCTCGGCACTACCAACAAAACCAGCAACCTACAGGAACTCAAGAAAATTAAGGACATTGACATCACCCGCGTGAAATGAGAGCCACTACATAAAAGACTGGCTGTGATCCAATGTCACAATTGCCCAAATTTCGGGCACGGTTCCAGTCAGTGTCGACTTAAATCAAGGTGCGTGAAGTGTATTAAAAACCACCACACTAGGGACTGTGAAAGAAAAGGCGGAGACAGTGGGGTGCAGTGCTGTAATTGTCATGGAGCTCACGCTGCAAACCACAAACAGTGCCCGGAATACCTCAGGTATGTCGGCTGAAATAATAGGGCACAGAATCCACTCACAGGAACACGCACAAACCCACAACATTTTAGAGCCACAGACACCCGCACGTAAACACAAGTAGCAACTGAGTTCCCTCCACTAAAACAAAATACACTAACGATACCCATGCAATACTACAGCAGACAAGTCCCGCCTGCGACACACATCAACATGTCGTCAACCACTCAAACATACGCACAGCACACTTCCACACAATCAGGCAATAGATACTCTTTTAATATCCCCTTAAAGGAACTCAACACACTGAACACACTCTGCGGCGTCGGACTAATGATCCAGATGACCAGAGATCTAAACTGACGTCTCACACCGAACCTGAGCAACATGGAGAACCTCATAACTTTTCAGCAAGTCTCATCCATATATGGATAGACAGCGGAAAAGCCTGAAAATATTATCATGGAATGCTAACGGCATTCGCTGTAAGTTCTATGAACTAGAACACATTATACAACAGCTGAGACTAGACATCACTTGCACACAAGAAACACTCCTTAACACGCACAAACCTGATATCACACTGATATCATGTTTAGTAATATATTAAAAAAATCTTAAAGTGCTACGCCTTAAGATGCCGAAATCTGGGACATTTACCTTACTGCCGCAATCAGGCTTTCAGCAAATGCAACAAAAAAACTATAGGGGAGCATCAGAGTTCAGATTTCAAGAAATATCATAATATAAATTATTACCAGATCGACCCTTACACCAAAAGTCTTATTTTTGCAATATCTAAATTCATTAAAAATGTAATGATTTATTTATAGATACATAAATTTTGAGGCAACATAATATACTCAACTATCGAAGAAGCAAGTAAACACCCACCTTGCCGCATATTGTTCATGATGTTTTATAAAAAACATTAGCTTTACCTTTCGTATACTATTTCATAAAAAGAAAACACTGAGTGTCTGTAAAAGTTAATTTGGTATTTAAAAAGGAGCAATAAAATATTTTACCTTGCTTGATTTAAGTAGTAATTAGAAAATTGATATCTATTTTTTATTTATATTAATTGCTTTCAAAATGTAATGTATTTTTACAGCACTAATACACAACAGCTAACTGCACCCGACTTGCATTCCCTAGGCTCTGAACAAATACAACCATCACCATCAGCATGTTATTACCATCCCCCATGATTGTTTTAAAGACGGATGTATTTAATATTTAAGAACCTCATTTAAAAGGCGGAACAACGTAACAGCATAACTCTCAAAAGACTACACAAAAATTCGCCTAGATAAGTTGTACCATATTGGTATTATTATACAGCACCGGCGACCATAGCGGTGCACGCAGGCTCGAACACCACACGCAAAACGTAGTGGCGGTGCTAAGCACCACGCAGTATGTGGCGCACACACACACACCTACCCAAAATCTTGTGGTTAGTTGACTATAATAAAGACAGTCTCCTACTCATTTAAATTTTAATTCTGTATTTTACATTTTTCGAAGTTGTTTTTCTTTAGACTAATACCGGCTGAAAAATGACAACCATAGTCATCAATCTCCCCGACCTGAATGGCTCATTGGAGGCTGCTCTTGCTGTCGGGACTGACCCCTCACTTCCTGGCCACAAGCTGCCAATTGCAACATCTCAGCCTATAGCAGATGCTACCAAACATGCAGCAAAGTGGACATATGACACATTCCAAAATTCACCTGCTGGAGTCCTTGACATTGTACGTGGCCAGCGCAGCAGTGTGTGTGTAGCAGGGAGCCTCTGCCGCAAAGTTGGCACACACGCAGATTGGGACTGGACTGAAGTCGCAACTACAGCCACGCTCTTACCTCCACTTTCGAATTGAGGCACTAAGACTGACTGCCATGTGCACAAGAGATTCGATGGCGAACGTCCTGTCGGTGGTCATAGCAACCAAAGCTAACTGGTGGGCTATGAACCACCATACAAGGCAGGGCGAGGTTCAGGGTTACGTTCGTAAGGTGCTTATTAGCAAATTCGGAGAAGGAATAACCCGCGCCCACACAGAGATGGCACATACTGTCGGCCACTGGGCAAGTACAATCCATATCTTGACCCTAGCCAAGATTACTGGGCTGACAGCAGTGTCCGACCCGTTGCATACTGGAGGATTTGCAATCTCCCTAGCCTCTGATGCAATTCTCAGGTTCGCAGCAATGCCTGCTGGTACTCACCGACTGGCCATTGCGTACGAAGCCGCAAAGAGCCTTGCCAGATCTCAGCTCGCCAGATTATGCTCTGGAGTCAGGAACATGATAACCATCCCAGAGACCAGGAGGACTGTCATGGGGAACCGTGCTCCATACCATATTGGAGCGTCCTATTTGAACGGGAACACCAAAGCCCAGTACAATGATAGGGACCACGACCAGTACTTAGGAAGATTGGGGGCTTACATCCGCATCATTTTCCCCAAATTAACGCTGACAATGTCACCACACCTCACGGTCCAAAAAAACCAAAATCTTTGAGAACTATGATCCCCAGTGGGTCAGTCTCCTCAATTATTTCAAAATGCAAGCAGCATCGAGCTCAGCGGACGCCATGAAGAGTATATCAGAAATGACATCGCTAGTGTCTGACGAAGACATGGCAGCAACGCGCACGGCTTTTCAGTAAATGGCTATCGGGACCCCCGCGATAGCCGTTTACCTCAGGATACGACAGGGGGTAGCAGAGACGAGGGCGGGCGCAGACCAGGTCACGGATACAACTTGAGACGCCGAGACCGGCATTAACTCCAACTGACATCAGGCCAAGACGCCGAGACCGGCATTAACTCCAACTGACATCAGGCCAAGTCATGCTTGCACCTACACCTTATTGCCTTAATGTTAAGAATATGATTATGTTTTTGTTATTGTTCTAAGTTTTTTGTTCTTTTGTGGATTACTAATTGAATGTACCTTATTCTTGTGAAGTAGAATTATCTTTGTTCCCTTATTGTGTTGATCTCACCCTTTTTGTTATGAATAATGTTTGTGTTTATGTTTATGTTTGTATTTGTTGACATCGTACCTGTCTAGCATTAATTGTAGCAATATGTGATTATGGCATTGACAAGACTGAACAAATCGGTATTATTTTCTTACATGTAATTGTAGTGTAGTAGACATTTATTCTTGTATAAAAACACCTCCCACACGGTTTTGAACATACCCTCAGATGTGAGTGTTCGTGGTTGTGGCTGCTTACTACACAAAGGTGGTGACTCCAGCGTTTATGGAAACTGGAGGCCAATTTCAATTTTAACAACTGACTATAAGATTCTGTCTAAGGCGTTATCCATATGCTTGTCAGCGATACTAAACTTATTAATAGATCCAGATCAATCCTATTGTGTAACGGGAAGGTCAATCTACGAATAGCCTCCATCTTAACAGGGAACTTATTCAGCACATTAATGTTCACGATTTACCTGTTGCTATCGTTTTATTAGACCAACGAAGTGCCTTCGATAGAGTGAGTCATGACTATATGTTCTACCTTCTGGAAATATACAATTTAGGCCAATTATTTGTGAACTATGTGAGGCTTCTCTGTAAAGATTCAGCTTGTATGGTCAGAGCGCACGGTCTTATGTCTGCCCCAATTAAGTTTGAACAGGGTATTCGTCAGGGTTGTCCACTTTCAGGTCCACTTTTTATTCTCTGTATTGAACCACTTCTATCTTTAATCAGAAACGCAGTGGTCTTACCTTGCCTATCCCCCAAAAAAGTCACTTCCTAAAAGTCTCCGCCAATGCGGATGATGTTAATGTGGTGATTTCTGAAAAGACTGACTTGGAGGTTATGATGGACTGCTATAATGAATACTCCCAAAATTCTGGTGCACAACTCAATACAGATAAATGCATGGGTTACTGGTTGGGAGCTTCTAAAGGTTCCGGAGAGACCCCCCTCGCTTTTAATTGGTCATCCGCAGGCATAAAAATCTTGGGTATTACGTTTAAAAATCACGCCGACGTACTTGATCTTGCCCCATTAAATGCAGCATTCAAAAGGTTCAAAGACAGCTCCAGTAGATGGATCAGAGACCTTCCGGCTTTATCCAAGAGAGGAAGAGCTATGGTTATAAATCAGTTTATTGCACCTAAACTTTGGTATATCTTGCAAATCTTACCTGCCCCACCTAACTTTGTAAACAAAACTCAGTCCTTATAAATTTATTCTGGAGTGGCAGAAAGCACTGGATTTCCGCGCAAGATCTATGTCTACCAATTCCCTATGGAGGCTTAGACTTAGTTCATATAGCGCCTAAAATAAAACTGTTTCGAATTTCCTTTACTTTGCGATTCCTGGCGTGTAACGAGGAAAGTAACTGGAAGCTAATTACACAGCACTCTTTGAGTTCTCACAGATCTAGTGATCTGACCTGGCAGGTCCTATTTATTCAGTATTCAAGCTATCACCCAGCAAAGTTATCATTATTCTTCAGGAAAGTCCTTGAATCAACCTCTTTGATAAATCTCTGTTTGGTAAACTATCCCTCAACATTCTCAGAGTTGACACAAATACCTCTGACCGCATCGCGCTTATCACTAGGCAGTTCTAAGTTCTCTAACCTCTGGTTTTCTAGAGGCGTTTACACTATTGGCGATTTTTTTGATGGGGTAAAATGGAAGTCATTCGAAAATATTCAGCTAAAAGAGTATAACTCCCTCCTCAAAAATAACCTTAGAATTAACTTGCACCATTTTAAAGCATTGATAACGGAAACCTGCGCAGATGTTTTGCCCAAAACTGGCCCACCAAACATGATCTTTTACACTGCATTCAAAACCACTGAAGAAAAGCTCACAGATTGTAGCCTCCGTAACAAAAGCGCTATTTTACGCGATTTACCCTTGAGGGCATTTTGTGCCACCTCGCCAATGAAAGGGGCATGGACTGATGATACAGTTAACTGGCACGTACTATGCTCTAAACCCACTATGGGCCATGATGCGACTGTCGCTCTTAGATTTGCCAAAAATAGGTTGGCAGATCCAGTTTTCTTAAGCAGAGCAGGAATAATCTTGTCCGCTCTTTGTCCGTGGTGCGGTATTACCGGGACATCCTGGCACATGATAGTAGAATGTTCGGATGTTTCTGCTCTGTGGAGGTTTGTTGGGTCTCTTGTCTATAAATTAACTGCAAAGCCACTTCGTATGGTCGACATATATGCGGGATTTGAACCACTCACTAGTGAGAAAGCAGCCCTTGTTAACTTTTTGTTACACAGCAAAAAGCACAATATATAACTACATAGTTTCATATTTTAAAGACAACGCTCAACACCAACCATATGAAACCATATATAAAAATAGACTAAAGTGTCGCTTAATGAAAGAATATTCATGGTATTCGAGCAGAAATGATGTCGTTTCTTTTGAAAATAAATGGTGTATTGGGGAGGTTCTCTGCGGAATTCAGGAAGTGTATCTAGTTTTTAATTTCTAGTATTGTCCTGATACATAGCCCTTGGCTTTTATTTATGTTATATGTTTTCCCCCGTCGTTAATTGCAATAATAATAATAATAATAATAATAATAATAATAATAATAATAATAATAATAATAATAATAATAATAATAATAATAATAATAATAATAATAATAATAATAATAATAATAATAACACACTCACGCACGCACGCAAGCACGCACAAACACACACAAACACATAGCAATTGAGCACCTTTTATTTTCGGAAAAATTGCATTTTGTTGTTAACTCATTAAACTTTAAACTTACTTTAGAAAGCTTCTAAAATTTTTACCCTGCCTGCGTATGGTGTGTGGTGCCCCGTTCCCGATGACCTATGAATTAACAGATGAAGCTTGAAGCAGGAAGCACTCCACCCGGATCGAGCACTCGCAACCGCTCGCTTAAAGTCGATGTCCTAGGATAAGAGAAGTGATCACGCGTGTGGCAGGGCTTAGCGTTTATTACATCACACAGCGCCAGCGAAGACCGGTATTTTCCAGTTATTACGTGGAATGGGGAAATTTTAGGTTATGTGTAATGTGTGTATAGTGTATTGTACCGTGGGTTGTATTGTGTTCATACCTGAAAATCTCTCTCTGTCACCGTCACCTATCTGTCTCTGTTCTCCTTCGTATTCGTACCAAACAAAGGTAGGTAGGTTCAGTGTTCAGTGACGGGACTATTCGAATACAAAATATAAAAGTATTCAATAACATTATTGAAATGTTGAATACACACATTCGATGCACGATTTGAATTTGAAACCGCATCGAATAGATCGTATAACGATTAGTGAATACTTAGATACTCGAATAGACATTTGAATACAGCATCTTGATGCGAGTAGTTGAGTGTTGAGTGATGCAAATACTTGGTATTTAACAAAGATATAAGTTATTTGAATACCAATACATCATCTAAATAAAATAATACACTGTTTAGCCGACGGGTCGAGGCTTTTGAATTGCATTATGTAACTCGAGTATAACTTTAAATTATCTTGGTCGTCAACACCTTTTAAAAGATTTTAATCTAAAATATAAGTAGGGTAACGGCACCGGTAATTGCCAGCGTACCAGTAATTGCCACTTAACAATCATAATCCCAATAATAAGGTTTCCTATTTACAAATTACAAATATTGCGCCACCTATGTACGAGCAACTCTAAGAGATGGCAGCACTTGCGAGGCGGCCATTGAAATGTTTCAATCTGGCTACATGAGTGGTAGAGAAGAGATTTGTTACCATTTGTGTTAAGAAGCTTAGTGTATTTTTTTGGAAATATTGAATGTGATTTCTGCACTTTTTATGTGAAAATATACATAACAGGTAATTGTTTGTAAATAATATATGAGTATTTTACTTGTCCTAAAGTTATTTTATGGTTTAGAGGGGGTGGCAATTACTGGAGCATATTATTTTCTTTAACCCAGTAATTGCCATTAATGGCAATTACTGGAGTATAGTAAGATAATCGAATACAAGCCTAATTACAATTAGATTTTATTGTTTGTAGCCTTAGCTATATTTGATATAAAACTGAATCAAATTTCTTTAAAAAATCTAGTAATTGCCACTGAATGGCAACTACTGGTTTAATTCAATGGCAATTATTGGCACAGGTAAAACAACAATGGAAAGGGCGAAAAAAACATTTTTTCGATATTCAGAAGAAAGTATGGAGGCCGCCATAACTGCCTGTCGCAGTGGTATGCCGTTTTCAACTGCTGCAAAACAGTTTGGGGTTCCGAGAAACACGCTAAAAAAAACAAAGTAAAAGGAAAAACGCCAGTGGAGCGCAGAATGGGTCCACCTGCAGTTTTATCCAAAAATGAAGAGAATGCACTTGTGCAATGGATAATTGAAATTTCAAACAGAGGGTTTTCGCCTCACAAAGATGATCTTCTGATAACCGTACAGAAAATTATAAAAAATTCTAATCGACTAAGTCCATTCATAAATGATAAACCCGGCAGGAAATGGTTAGCGGCGTTCTTCAAAAGAAACCCAACAATATCTGTCAGAGTACCTGAAATTTTGACCTCCACAAGAGCTTCGGTAACAAAAGAAATACTGAGAAACTGGTTTAAAGAAGTACTTACCTTCTTGGAATCTGAAAATCAAACCGACATTTTTAATTACCCAAAGCGCATATTCAACTCTGATGAATCTGCCTTTCAGATATGCCCTAAGTCAAATAAAGTTATTGGTCCGCAAGGCGAAAAAATATATATGAAATAGCAAAGGGCTCAGATAAAGACTCAATAACGGTAGCTATCACAGTTAGCGCTAATTGTACCTTATTACCACCATTTATTTTATTTTCATACACACGACTAACTGGGCCGTTAGTATCTAATGTTCCAAATGAATGGGCCTTTGGTAAGAGCGAGAAGGGATGGATGACCGGCGAATCGTTTTACGAATATGTGGCCAACGTGTTCCATCCTTGGCTTATGAAAAATAGAATAACATTCCCTGTGATTCTGTTCATTGACGGACACAAGTCACACTTAACTTTACACTTAAGCAACTTTTGCGAAAAGAATAAAATTATATTGGTGGCGTTATATCCCAATGCCACTCATATAATACAACCTTGCGACGTCTCCGTCTTTAAACCTCTAAAGAATCATTGGAAAAACACTGTACACCAATGGAGACTAGATAGAAATATTGAAGTTTTAAACAAAACAAATTTTCCATTGATGTTTTATGATGCCCTAAGAGGAGTAACAGCAGAGTGCATAATTAATGGCTTCAGAAAATGCGGGCTGTATCCTTGGTCGCCTGATGCTGTCGACTACTCTAGATGCGTTAAGGATAGACAACTGGTTTCGACAACTGCGAATCAATCTGTGTCTGTTTCAGGAAAAAGGACGTCACATTTAAAATATCTGGAAACATTTATTCCCAGTGACACTCTTAATCTATTTAAGAAATGCAGCCTCAATGAAACCTGGAATGGGGAAGAAAAATTGTTGGAACTGTTTAAGGTTTGGCAGAAGATTAAGAAGAATCATGATTTAAAAGATAATTCAGCAATAAGCGAGAACGAAAATATACCACCAGTAAATAAACTAAATCTAGCAAGAAAAGAAATACCCCCCCAAAACATTTGGGAATTTAATGACATAAATTTAGCAGGTCCTTCCACAGCTCATCAATTTTCGACAGCAAAAACGCCTCCCAGAAATTCAACAGATTCCTCCATGTTTAATATGCCCCCCGATATGCCCCTAGAAGAAACACTAAACCATCCAACAACAGAAATACCATCAAAGAGAATTGAAGATGCAAATTTATCAGATCATTTTAAAGAACATACGCCCCCAGGAACTACTAATTTCGAAGTCCCCAGAACTCCTGATGTGCCGATACGTTCTAATAACCATTCTCCGATTTTAATGAACGACAGTTCAAACTCAAGTTTTGGAACACCTTTTAAAAGAGCTTTAATATGGCCAGAAAAAAAAAAGAAAATACGTCGCTTAAACGAAAAAGGAACATTGAGAAAACTCCATCTGTAGTTACTTCAAAAGAATGGAAAAAATTTATGACACAAAAAGGAGAAAAGAAAAAAGAGAGAAGAGAGAAAAGGAAGAGAGGAAGAGAGCAAGATATGAGAAAAACCAAATAAAACTACAGGAAATACAAAAGAAAAAACAAGGGTTACTAGAGAGAAAGAAACGTGTAGTTGAAGAGAGTGAGATGGACGATAGTGAAGAGTCAGTTATATATACAGATAGCACATCTTCAGGTTCTGAAGATTTTTCAGATATGATACAAACAATTACGAGTAATAAGGAAAGGGCATCTGATCACTTGAATACTGATCAGGAGGTAACATTGCTTCCCGAGCATTATTATGCTGTATACTACGATGAACAATACTTCATCGGAAGGATTATTAATATTGATAATGAACAATCTAAAGCAACCATAAAGTTCCTAAAAGAAATAACAGAGAACTCATTTCTTTGGCCTGTTAAGAATGATGTCGACGAAGTTCACTTATACCGTATATTTTTTGGACCGGTGGATTTAATTGGCAATAACCCATTTTCAATAAATAATAACATAATAAAAAAAATTAAAACAGCTTATAGGGCTTTTAAATCAAAATGTTAATTTTTTAGTTTATGTACTTATCTAGTATTTATAATCTAAAGACAAAATAAAACTGTTGCATTCGTACATTCTTTTTATTTCAAAGTTCTTATAGTGAAAATAGATGGTAAAAACATAGAAATAAATATGGGCAATTACTGGTGCATAAAGTGGCAACTACTGGGATTTTTTAATTTGAATAATGGCAATTACAGGTACTTGGAAGGAAAGTGGGGAAAAAAATTATATGATTGGTAAATATCTTTATTGCAATTATGACAGTAGAGATACCTTTGTAAACCCTCAACAAACACATGGTTTTTTTGTTCAATCGCAAAAAATTGTTTTTAATTTTTTTCTAGCCTATTTTATGCAAACAAGTCTTTATAATGGCATTTACTGGTGCAGTTACCCTACCTATTTAATATTTAAAAAATGAACGATGAACGGTTCTTTAATTTTGACTGATTGTAAAAACATCTTAGTACATCATGTCAGTACTGAAATTTAAACATTCATACATTCTACAGACTACTGTAGAATGTATGACCCGTTCTGTGATAGTGTGATACATTCGTTCGCACAAAAAATAAAAACATTAATTAACACTGCAAGGAGGGGTTTCCTTGGATTTAAAAGTGGCAGTTATGTGTTGTGATGTGACTAGGGACTTTTGCCGTGTATTAATATTTAAACTAACAATAGCCCCTAGTGCTCATACTGCCTTCTGAGTTCCATTTTATCTTATATTACTATATACATAGGAAACGTGGCAATAATAAACTTGTGACATGTATTCGAATGACCATTCGATTCTTATAAGTATTCGAATGCAAGCTATTCGATTCCTAACAGTATGCAAATCGGCCCATCATCATAGGTTAAGTCGGCAGTTGGATACTAAAGAATTAAAAGAAAAATAGAATTGAACTTTGAACAGGAAACCAGTTTGTGAATAGATAGGGAAGCATGGAGGGGTTTACGAAGAATTGTCTGAAGCTGTCTAAAGCGAAGGATAAAGAACAGGACAAGGATGAAACTACACACGAGGCCTAGTCGACCACGGCAGATGCGAGAAACAGTTGGCCTTTGATTTTCGAGGAAACTGGAAGCGTGCCTGTGGCTGGCCGCTGTGCTGTCTGTCAAAATATAACTCAAGAAAGGGTAAAATCTAAAAAAGGTAAGATTCATTTTTGTCGCGTTTTTACGCTTTTCATTACATTCTATCTCATTTTAAAATTCAGGTCGTTCATTCCAAGAAAGTTGTAAAACGCAATTTTCTTGGCTCGAATTCTCTTCTGACGAAGACAAACTTGGGAAGGTTGTGTGTACTATTTGTACACAAGCAGTTCACAAGTCCTTACTTCTGCCGAACGGTTTTCACGTTTCGCAAGCAAAGGAAGCTTTCGTGGACAAAGGCTTCTACACCTGTCAACGAGCGTTGGATGCTTTCAAGAATCACTAAAAATCAGAATTTCATCAGCACTCCGCATCCGAAGTGGCTAATCTCGCGATAACCAGTGTTTTAGAGTACATTTAGTTGGAAAAACAAAATAAAATGAAGGAAGCTCGAACGGCATTGAGAAAGATTTTTCATACCGTTAATTTCCTAGCCCCGGACATCACCCGCTTGGAGCAAGTTTCTTTATCTTTAAGATTTGTACAGGACGATTTTCAAATAAGGGAAGAATTTCTCGGGTGTTACCAAACTGGCGATACAGCATCTGAAAGTCTTTATAAAATTACGAAGGACGTTTTTCTTCGGTACGATCTCGATATAAAAAATCTTCGTGGCCAGTGCTTTGACGGGGCAACAAATGTACAAGGCAAGCTGACGGGTTTACAAGCGAGGTAAAGAAAACGGCATCATTCTCGCGGCACTCCTACCAAACTTAACTCACGCACTCCAACCCATGGGCGTAGCGGTGTTTTGTGGTTTGAAGAGTTTGCGGATGGCTAATAACGCAGCCAATTCTGAACAATTAGTTGCTGAATCTGAAAAGCTGCTAGGTATTGAAAGGCTTAAGCTATTTAAAGACTTCGATGGAGTTTGGCAAGGCGACATTAAAGATGCGAATTTATTTTATTTTTGGAAAAAGGTAAACAGTTGCAATGACGACGAAGTTATAATAGGCAACACTACTTTGGAAGCAAACAATTGCACGTTAAACAATATAGAAGACAATATTTTGAGGTTTGATAACTATGATATATTAGAAGGTGTTGTTTAAGACGATGGAATTGTGACTAGTACCCCAGTTAACCTTGAGCTGACTAACTCCAGAACTGAACTAACTGCGAACTGCTTTGAAAAGTCTTCCAGATCACCGTCAAAAGTAAGCGAGTCAGTTGAGAGTGATGATAATTTAGGTTTTAATAATTTTAACACTGTTTTGAATAATACTTCCACCCCAACTACAAAATCCAAAGAAGCACCAGAGGTTACAGCACCTGCTAAACATTCTCAGCATGAAAATTCGGCTCCACCGTAGGAAACTTTGTCTATAAAATCTCTGGCCAAATCATTTCCATCAAACTGTACCACTCCTACAGCGCAACTGTGCTGTGCAACAAACGAGAATGTACTTTCTGAAGGTAATATACCGTGTTTAAATACATACTCACAGGCAAAGCAGTCAGTAACATACTCGAATGTTGAAGCCATTAATATAACAGAATCGAGCTCCTAGTAACCCAAATAAGTCACAGTTCCCAACTCCTTTCAAAAACTCTTTACTATGGCCTGAAACAGGCGTCACTAATAAAACAAAGAAAAAAGTCAAAAAATCATTAATTCCAACAATTGCTATTTCTACAAAGTACATGTATTACCAGCGACGCCTAGACCAAGAGAAAATAGAAAAAATAGAGAAAGCTGAGCTTCCAAATGAAGAACGTGAGGAGAAGGCTAAAACTAAATTAACGGCTAAAGTTAAATTCAATAAAAATGGTGCTTCTGAAACTAATAAAAAGTAGAAAGCGACAACGAAAAGTAAAAAACGCGCCATTCTAAAGCAGCACCATCATTAGAGTCTGAAAATATTACAGAGATAAAAGAAAACAAAATAGCTAAGGAGATATCTCCTAAAACTGGCGAATACGTAGTTGTAATACACGAGGGCGAAAATTTCCCAGGTCTTATCACTGAAGTATCTGAAGGCACTTCGAAAACATATGATGTAAAGGCCATGACAATGAGTGACTTGGACATAATTACTGGTTATGTAAATTGGCGTTGGCCAGAAAAAGACGACATCTAACGTACGACTGTGAATATGTTGTATGGAAAATAAAGGACCCGATACCACTCAATAAAAAGGCCTTTATTCTGTAGCAGATATGTAGTGAATTTTTTTATCTTTGAATATCGGATACAGTTCCACTGATTTATGTTTCTTCACTTTCCATTTTATTAATGCTATTGTTTTGTTTATGAAAGACAGGTTTTATATTTTTGAAATGATTTTATTCTTTAAAGTTTTTTTTATTAGAGTTTTGACTTTGAGAACTGGCTCATTCAGTCACTGTCAATCTTCAAAATGAACAAGGATGCATCTGACCTTGCTTTTCATTATGGAAAAACCTGCCTTAAGAATGTTAATCTAACAAGCTCTTTAACTTTTTTTCTTTTAACTTCTTTTATCTCCCTATACGCTTGCTGTTTACTAAAAATATATCTTAAAATTAAAACTTACATACTCCACTCACACACATACGCGAGCGCATATACACTCATGTATACGCACTCACGTCAAAAGGCTTTATACGTCCAGTACTTAACACTATGTGGAGGATAGAAAATGCACATTATCTCTTCATGTGCATATACACACATACATGCACACATCGACGCTACAAGTTGTTGCAGGAGAAACACTGGGACACTTTTCACACCAATAAAGCCTGTCATGGTGATTTTTTAACACACTGGGCTGCGGTCAAAAGATGTTAACACAAGGAAAGGCACAAAGGAACTTACTTTTATCCCTCTGACTATACATTAATCTGCTAAGTTTATTTAGTATCCCTTAAGACTATATAGTATATTGCCACTAGTACAATATTTATGGAACAGTCCAATTTGCAGAATATCATTTTTTTACTAAGACCTATATAAACCTAGCTAACTTAGAGTCTTTAACAAAACACATGAAAGCTACTACCATGACACTTTTATTACACACAGCTTCATACATAAGTGACGTCACATCCAGTGGAAAGGAAACATTGTATTCTATCAAATTACAAAATAATATTTTTCTTTGCACAAAACGGGAAAAAATCAAATAATTTAAATCAGCTGGGCTGGTATTGTCGCATGAGCAAAATGGATTGTCTTCAACTTTTATTCTTTAAAGTTTAATCATTTAAATTTATTTCAGTTTATTTAAAAATTTAAGTTTATTTAAATTTATTAAAGTTCATTTAAGTTTATTTAATTACGTGAGTTCGACATTTTGTTTCTTAATCTGCAGATAGCAGAAATAGCATTCAGGCATAATACTAAATAGGTATACTCTTTAACAAACCAAAGCTTCAAACAAAAGAGATATTGAGTTTAGTTTTCATTTTTAGTTTGTAAGTAATAAAAGCTTAGTTTATTGTCATCAAGCTGAATCTCACTCTCACATCCTTTTATTTAAAAAAAATCTTTATCCTGTTTCTAATTATTAAAGCCTTTAAATAGTTATGTTTTTTATTAATAAATTATCATAATTAAGTAAGTAACTCGCTGTAAAAAAACTTTGTCCCGAAGCCACTATCTCACGAACTTAGAAGCAAAGCCAAATTCTATTACGAAATAGAGTTGAATCAAGAGGTTCATAAATAAATTAATATAAAAAAAATCGAACTAAAACTACATAATTCATATTAAATTACTGGTAAAATACGATATTCATCACACAAAAGCTTTCACACTAATATCATGTTTAGTTATATATAAAAAAAATCTTGAAATCGCAAGAGCCTTAAGATGCCGAAATATGGGACACTTACCTTAATTAGGATTTGAATCGTAAGTACTTTACAAAAAATACCATAATATAAATTGTTACCAGATCGACCCTCACAACAAAAGTCTTATTTTTGCAATATCTAAATTGATTAAAAATGTAGTGATTTATTCATACATACATAAATTTTGAGGCAGCATAGTATATTCAACTATTGAAGAAGCGAGTAAACACCAATCTTGTCGCATATTGTTCATGATGTTTTAATAAAATATTTTACGTTGCTTGATTTAAGTAGCAATTAGAAAATTGATATCTATTTTTTATTTATATCAATTGCTTTCAAAATGTAATGTATTTTTACAGCACTAACACACAACAGATAACTGCACCCGACTTGCAATTCCTAGTTTTGGACAAATATAACCAGCAACGCATTGGCGATTTTACGGGGGGCAGAGGGTTATTACCATCCCCCCATGGTTGTTTGAAAAAAGTATGTATTTAATATTTAAGAACTTTATTTAAAAGGCAGAACAACATAACTCTTGTTGTTGTTCTTCATATATGATGGCTGCGGCTTTTTGCCATTAGCACATTTTTCCAGTTTGGTTAGCCGTAAAGCATTTCCAGCTCAACAGTTTATTTATATTCAATATATACACATATGTACAAATACACACATATATACACAAATATATACATATATACCGCAATATCGGATCACTCGGTGTAGGTATATATTACATGTATTGTTCATTTATTCTATAAATTTATTAAATAAATATTTTTTATTATTCCTATTTTCTCTTTTTTCATTTTAATACACATTTATTTACATACATACATACATATATATATATATATATATATATATATATATATATATATATATATATATATATATATATATATATATATATATATATATATATATATATATATATACACAACTTTTTGTTTCATTATTTTTTTATAGATATTTATTTTCATTACTTATACCTACAGGAAATGCACAAGCGACACAAATTTTCATGCCAAGAAGTCTGTCAAGGCAACTTTAAAGACGAACAGGAAGACTACTATAAGATAGGGTGTACAGGGTGATTTTTTTAAGTGTCTCACCCCTGTAATTTTTTTATTACCAATGATATCAAAAAAATTCCAACGCCATCTGACAAACTATCATGCGATGAGTTAAACTACTGCGACAGAAAAACAATTGCATATCGCCTTCATAGAAATCCGTGGCCAACGTTGATTTTCATAAATGGAAAGATAGGCCTCAGACACATACAGTCGATGCAGAATCGAAATCTGCGTACAACGATGCCACGCTCGCATTTCTGAGTCAAGCCGTTTCGGAGACATGACGTCACAAAATTTCAAAATGTTGCTGATTTTTTTAAGTGTCTCACCCCTGTAATTTTTTTATTACTAATGATATCAAAAAAATTCCAACGCCATCTGACAAACTATCATGCGATGAGTTAAACTACTGCGACAGAAAAACAATTGCACATCGCCTTCATAGAAATCCGTGGCCAACGTTGATTTTCTTAAATGGAAAGATAGGCCTCAGACACATACAGTCGATGCAGAATCGAAATCTGCGTACCACGATGCCACGTTCGCATTTCTGAGTCAAGCCGTTTCGGAGACATGACGTCACAAAATTTCAAAATGTTGCTGATTTTTTTAAGTGTCTCACCCCTGTAATTTTTTTATTACCAAAGATATGAAAACAATTCCAACGCCATCTAACAAACTATCATGCGATGAGTTAAAATATTGCGACAGAAAAACAATTGCACATCGCCTTCATAGAAATCCATGGCCAACGTTGATTTTCTGAAATGGAATGATAGGCCTCAGACACATACAGTCGATGTAGAATCGAAATCTGCGTACAACGATGCCACGCTCGCATTTCTGAGGCAAGCCGTTTCGAAAACATGACGTCACAAAATTTCAAAATATTGCTGATTTTTTTAAGTGTCTCACCCCTGTAATTTTTTTATTACCAAAGATATGAAAACAATTCCAACGCCATCTAACAAACTATCATGCGATGAGTTAAAATATTGCGACAGAAAAACAATTGCACATCGCCTTCATAGAAATCCATGGCCAACGTTGATTTTCTGAAATGGAATGATAGGCCTCAGACACATACAGTCGATGCAGAATCGAAATCTGCGTACAACGATGCCACGTTCGCATTTCTGAGTCAAGCCGTTTCGGAGACATGACGTCACAAAATTTCAAAATGTTGCTCATTTTTTTTAAGTGTCTCACCCCTGTAATTTTGTTATTACCAAAGATATCAAAAAAATTCCAACGCCATCTAACAAACTATCATGCGATGAGTTAAAATATTGCAACAGAAAAACAATTGCATATCGCCTTCATAGAAATCCATGGCCAACGTTGATTTTCTTAAATGGAATGATAGGCCTCAGACACATACAGTCGATGCAGAATCGAAATCTGCGTACAACGATGTCACGCTCGCATTTCTAAGTCGAGCAGTTTCGGAGACATGACGTCACAAAATTTCAAAATGTTGCTGATTTTTTTAAGTGTCTCACCCCTGTAATTTCTTTATTGTCAGATATATCAAAAAAAAATCAAAATAATGTAACGAAGGTTTTGCAAAACACCCTATGTTATATTACGAAGTTAACTGATTTTGGTTAAACCTATAGTTTCAATGGTTTTTTTTTTCAGTAAATGATTTAATTTATCACGTTACAACATTTTTTTTTCATGTCTCCGAAACGGCTTGACTCAGAAATGCGATCGTGGCATCGTTGTACGCAGATTTCGATTCTGCATCGACTGTATTTGTCTGCGCCCTATCATTCCATTTGAGAAAATCAACCTTGGCCACGGATTTCTATGAAGGCGATCTGCAATTGTTTTTCTGTCGCAATATTTTAACTCATCGCATGATAGTTTGTCAGATGGCGTTGGAATTTTTTGGTTATCTCTCATAATAAGGAAATTACAGGGGTGAGACACTTAAAAAAATCAGCAACATTTTGAAATTTTGTGACGTCATGTCTCCGAAACGGCTCGACTGAGAAATGCGAGCGTGACATCGTTGTACGCAGATTTCGATTCTGCATCGACTGTATGTGTCTGAGGCCTATCTTTCCATTTAAGAAAATCAACGTTGGCCACGGACTTCTATGAAGGCGATGTGCAATTGTTTTTCTGTCGCAATATTTTAACTCATCGCATGATAGTTTGTTAGGTGGCGTCGGAATTTTGTTTATATCTTTGGTAATAAAAAAATTACCGGGGTGAGACATTTAAAAAAATCAGCAACATTTTGAAATTTTGTAACGTCATGTCTCCGAAACGGCTTGACTCAGAAATGCGAGCGTGGCATCATTGTACGCAGATTTCGATTCTGCATCGACTGTATGTGTCTGAGGCCTATCTTTCCATTTAAGAAAATCAACCTTGGCCACGGATTTCGATGAAGGCGATATGCAATTGTTTTTCTGTTGCAATATTTTAACTCATCGCATGATAGTTTGTTAGATGGCGTTGGAATTTTTTGGTTATCTCTCATAATAAGGAAATTACAGGGGTGAGACACTTAAAAAAATCAGCAACATTTTGAAATTTTGTGACGTCATGTCTCCGAAACGGCTCGACTTAGAAATGCGAGCGTGGCATCGTTGTACGCAGATTTCGATTCTGCATCGACTGTATGTGTCTGAGGCCTATATTTCCATTTAAGAAAATCAACGTTGGCCACGGACTTCTATGAAGGCGATGTGCAATTGTTTTTCTGTCGCAATATTTTAACTCATCGCATGATAGTTTGTTAGATGGCGTTGGAATTTTTTTCATATCTTTGGTAATACAAAAATTACAGGGGTGAGACACTTAAGAAAATCAGCAACATTTTGAAATTTTGTGACGTCATGTCTCCGAAACGGCTCGACTCAGAAATGCGAGCGTGACATCGTTGTACGCAGATTTCGATTCTGCATCGACTGTATGTGTCTGAGGCCTATATTTCCATTTAAGAAAATCAACGTTGGCCACGGATTTCTATGAAGGCGATGTGCAATTGTTTTTCTGTCGCAGTATTTTAACTCATCGCATGATAGTTTGTCAGATGGCGTTAGAATTTTTATAATATCTCTGATAATAAAGAAATTACAGGTGTGAGACACTTAAAAAAATCAGCAATATTTTGAAATTTTGTGACGTCATGTCTCCGAAACGGCTTGACTCAGAAATTCGAGCGTGGCATCGTTGTACGCAGATTTTGATTCTGCATCGACTGTATGTGTCTGAGGCCTATCTTTCCATTTAAAAAAATCAACGTTGGCCATGGATTTCTATGAAGGCGATGTGCAATTGTTTTTCTGTCGCAATATTTTAACTCATCGCATGATAGTTTGTCAGATGGCGTTGGAATTTTTTTCATATCTTTGGTAATACAAAAATTACAGGGGTGAGACACTTAAAAAAATCACCCTGTACATAAGGGGTAGAACAAATGGATTGCTTACCTAATTTAGTTATGAATATGTTTTATATTAGTCTAACCTGGCTATATACATCTATAGCTATATTTACTTACAGACTTAAACCCAGCCTGTGTATGTGGTCAATTAGGATTTTATATATTTCTATATTTTTCATTTCCAATAACTGAGTAATGCAAAATGGTTTCTGTATGAAATTTAGGTTAATAATAATTTGAAAAATTGTTTCAATTATGTTTTGTTTATTACTACATTCTAGTAAGACATGCTGTGCATCACCCACCTCTCCACACACACAGAGTGGGTTTTCTGTAAGACCTATTCTATATTTATAGCTAGGGAACAGAGCATGGTAAAACCTTAACCTACATATTATCGTTACAAAATATTTTTGATAATAGCAGTTGCTAAACCAGGGTACTTTGGGTAGATTAGGCTGAATATCTCTGTAATATTTTCCTTTTGTCTCATTATTATATTGTTCCTCCCAAATTTTGATATTTTGACAACAAATCTTCTACTGGACAGAGATATTCAGTTAACTGACCCACTTCCAGCGCCTTTTTTGCTAAGTTATCCACAATTTCATTTTGGACAATACCACAGTGGCCTTTGATCCATATAAATCTTACGCTTTTGTTATCTGAGAGTAAATTATGTAAACATTTGGCTAGTTCTCCAAATAAGTAGTTATTTGAACTGTGGTTTCTTAGGTTTTCAATTTTATGCAGTACACTTTTACAGTCGGTGATTATTACAAAATGAGTATCGTCCTTACTGGTGGCATATTTTAAGGCTTCTATGATTGCTATTCACTCTGCAGTATATTTTGACATATTCTTGTTTAATTTAAAGGTTTTAAAATTATAATTTATTACTTCAAAAAAAGCACATGCGGTTTCATCGTCTGTTTTTGAACCATCTGTAAAAATTTGACAGCTATTCTGTTGGACAAGTTTTCTGTAGTCTTCTCGAAATATTTGGTTTCTTAGCTGCTGAGGAAAGTAAGAGTAATCTTGCAGGTAGTCAATTTTTAGATTTTGAAATACTTCGTTATGCATTTGATGATATGGCTGTATATGATAGGTGTACATGTCGGACTTTACTTCTGATGCAACTATATATGCTTCAACTGTGAGTTGGTGTTTTTCTAATCCAATATCTATGCCTTAGTGTAAGTTCATGTAGTTGACCTAGCTTCAGTAGTATCGGGCTGTTTTTTGCATGCAACTTTAACATAAATCTTATGCATATCACTTTCCTTCTAAGCTGAAAAGGCATCTCACAACATTCTGCCAACAAGTTATTTACAGGGGTACTTCTGAGTGCTCCCAAAGCCAACCTTAAACATTTATGATTTTATTTAAATGGGTTTTTGCCACTTGATCATATAAAAATGACCCGTAGTCAAACAATGCTCTTATAAATGATCTATATATTACCAAGGCTATGTTAGTGTCGGCCCCCCATTTTGTATGACAGACCATACGAAGAATATTCATTGCTTTTTCTGCCTTTGTTGTCAAATGTTGAATATGGTCTCTCCAAAATAATTTCTTGTCTAAAAACATGCCCAAAAAGCAAACCTTGCCTTTAACAGGGAATTATATATTGTTGACCTTGACATTAATAGGTAATGGCTGTTTCTTATGGGTAAAGATACATATCTGACTTTTTTTAGTTGATATATCGATTATATTATTTTGAGTCCATTGATGTAGTTGTGTGATAGCTTCTGTTACTTCTTTGATTCCAGTCTCAATTTCGCAGTTGGTATGATAGACACATAATATACCATCGGCAAACTGCAATATCTGTATATTTATGTTGTAACTGAGGTCGTGAGTATAAATCAGATACAGGAGTGGGCTGAGAATATTTCCTTGTGGTATACCTTTTGATGTGGTTCTAGAGGAGACACATTCGTCGTTAGTTGTTATTAGAATAATTTTTCTGTTGTGGTATAGTTTTGTTATTTTACGGGCAAAATTTTGCTCTATTCCTATGTATAACATTTTATTGTATAGTAAACCCAAATCGATGTTATCGTAAGCACTTTCAATATCAATAAACGCCGCTACTGTTGACTTTACGTTAGTGAATGATATGTTAATATCTGTAATAAGCTTTCTATTGTGGAATAACCTCTTCTAAACCCATATCGATCTGTGGATAATTTCAACTCATTTTCTAACCATGTCTCTAACCTTCTTTTGATCATTTTTTCTAATGTTTTTAGTAAACACGATGCTAATGATATTCCCCTATATGACCTTGTTAAGTTAGGAGCTCTGGGCGGTTTTAAGAGCGCTAGAATAAGATATATTTTCCAGCTTTCTGGATATTGTTCAGACAGCCATGTCATTAATTATCTTTAGTAAAACTATTTTTGCTGTGTCCGATAGGTGGTATAACATGGAGTAGTGAATGTTGTCCGCCCCCGCAGCTGTGTTGTTAATATTTTTCAGACTGAAGTTCAGTTCTTGAATGGTAAATAATTCTATATTGTCGTTTGATGTTGCATTAGGATATGTTACATTTTTTTCTACCCATGCCGGAGCCTGCAGTTGCATAAATTCTTCCATCCAATCGTTGGTAATACCTCTTGGTGTGTGTTACCTTTTTGAATCCCATTTAAACATTTTATTGCTTTCCAGATGTCATTAATTTTTGTGTTCTTATTTAGGGTATTACAAAAGTTATGCCAGGTTTTTCTTTTACTTTCTAAAATTACTCGCTTTGCTAAAGCCACACTTTTTTTATATTCAACAAAATTTTGCATCGTGAGGTTTAATTTGTAAGATTGTAGAGCTGTTTTTCGTTTAGCAATTGCTACTTTACGATATTCATTCCATCATGCTCTGTTAAACTTAGAATTCTTACTTTTATTCTCAGGTATTGTGTCTGAAATTATTGAATTTAAGCCATGGATAAAATCATTATATCCAATGTTTGAATATACTTCTGATATATTTTTCGCAAATTGATCAGTTTTTTGGGTGTATAGTATCCAATTAGCTTTCCTTACACTCCATTTTTTGTTTGAAACTTTATTTTTAAATCTACCTAAACTATTATTTAGATTATTTATATAAAGTTTATACTCTATGAGAAAGTGATCCGACCCTAGTGTTTCGCCTTTTACGCTCTATTCTATATTTTGTGCTAAATTATTTGACGATATCGTCAAATCAACTGCCGATCTGGAAATACTGTTTAGGTTACTTATACGAGTTTCTGCACCAGTATTGAGATTATTATTATCATCTATAGCTGTCATTAGATTTTGTCCATTCAGATCAATACTGGTGCAGCACATTGCTGCATGATGAATATTAAAGTCACCCCCGACTAAAAATGGTCTTTCTAAACTTTTAAAAAATCTACCCCACTCAGTAGCTGAAATTCTTATTCCTGGTTTAATACAGACGGAATAAAAATTAATAATTTTTTCAGGCGATATTTTTATTTTAGCTGCTACAAACATTTAAGTTGTTTATTAAGTGGAATCCACCAATTTGTGTATATGCAAGTTTATTTGATATAAATAGGGCTACCCCACCATACACATCTACTCTATCTTCCCTACGCATATTGTAGCCTATCGTATTTACACAATTTGTCATTTTCAACCACGTTTCACCTAATAATGCTATGTCAACTTTATTATCATAAATATAGCTTTCCAAACTGCCTTTATTTGAAATCAAGGACCGACAATTCCATTGCATTATATTAACCGCGAAGGGGTGTTTTGGTTATGTATTATGTGCGATATGTCTACTATAAATTTATGTAATTGATCCCCATCAAATAAGCTTTCCATCCCCATATTTTTTAACGTCTCTAAGAAAAATGAGACAAGCTTTTCTGTCTTGTCTTCGTCTTTAGGTTGTTTATAATTGGGGGGTATTGGATTCATAATTGGTCTCATTTTTAAGGTGCGTGTCGTGAGAATTTGTTGGTGTTGTCGTATTGTGTCAATTTTTTGTCGTTCAGTATATTTGTACGTTTCCTTTTAATTAAATGTTGTGACTGGGAGGGATACTTTGTTTGTGAAAGACTTGGGGAGTTAGGAAAGGAGTAATCATTCGGTGGAGAGTTGTTCTTACTCGTACTAATTGTTGACAACGTACTCGGATTCTGGAAAGTGACTTTTGCCCTATTTGCATAACTCTACGAGTATTGAACTGATGCTTCCTTAAAAGATTTATTTTCAATGCTCATTATATTTTTAATTGATTTTTGCTTTTCATACTCTGGGCAATATTTTCTGTCTGTCGCCTTATGTGGTCCCCGGCATATTACGCATACCGGAGGGCCTGCATGGTTACACTGATTATTACTATGTTCGTCTCCACATGTTTCACACCTTTCCCTTCCTTTGCACTGCGTACTTACGTGATTCTAGCGTAAACATTTCATACATTGTATGACCCTTTAATATACGGTTCGACCTCAAAGATAATTTTCTCTATAGATATTTTTTTTGGAGGTATTGACCTTGAAATGTGACAAGTATTGTTTGAGTTGGGACATAAGAGAACTGATTACCGTTTGACACCCTTCTATTCATTCTGCGTACACTTATTATTTGGAAATGTTCTCATATACGCGGTTTTATTATACTGCACAATTCATTTTCTGTCATATCGATGTCTATTTTTTTATTACCCCCTGCCGTTTCGTTAAATATTGCGGTATATAAGGTAAATAATTTTTATTTTTTAATATTGCTGAATTAACTAAATTATTGGCACTTTGTGCCCTAATAAGTTCTATTTTTATTTTACTCAAGCCTACACTAATAATTGATTTAATATCATTATCTATGTCCGGTAGTGAATTTCTAATTATTCGTGATGTAATTATATGTCTTTTACCAATGTTTCGGTTATTATTAGTGAATTTTCTTTAAAAATTTCACTAATGAGGAGATCCCGACTTTTGAATCTTGAAAAAATTTCTTCAAATGAGCGCTAATTAGGCCTCCGAGAAAACATATCCGGGGTCAGTTTCAATTTTTATATGTTTATATATATATATATATATATATATATATATATATATATATATATATATATATATATATATATATATATATATATATATATATATATATATATATATATATATATATATATATATATATATATATATATATATATATATATATATATATATATATATATATATATATATATATATATGTATATATATATCACACCGATAACTCACAAAATAATGGGCCGATGTTAATTAAATTTGGTGAATAAATTCCTTTTGAAAATGGCTTGGATAAGTTCGTTGGCCAGGAAAATCGGTCCAGGTTTTCCCGGAAAATTTTGTGTTTTCTTTAGAAAAAAAATTATATCTCCGGGATTAACAAAGTAAGGGCAACCAAATTTGGTACGCAGGTTTATATCCTTATAGGTAAGTTACATAGCAAAATTTAGCTATGTAGGTCAATAGACAAAAAAGTTATAGGCATTTAAAGAAAAATAAATTGGGGTTTTCCTCAAAAAGTTGCGATTTAAAACGTCAAAATCGGCAACATTTAGGCAAATAAATTGAATCTAATACGGGCTATGGAAATCAAATGTCTCAAGAAGGATGTTTTACAAATCCTGAAGTCTTAGATTCAACCGCCATTGTCCTTCATTTTACTAAAATGTTTCCAGAAAATTCATTTCAAATAGACCCATTCTCTGATGCTTGGCAGTAGCCTTATCTATAGAGTTTATCGTTTAATGATATATAATTTTTGTCGAATTTTCGTAAAAAATCGATAAAGCTCAATATATCCGTTATTATACAAGATCTGAAAAAAAATTGTATATATTAATTATAGGGTGTCTTGAGCTACATCTTAAAAAATATTTATACAATCACAGGTTGGCCCATAAGTTGTTGGTGATACAAATTTTCTTTTTTTTTTAATCAAACACGCCTTATGTTATTGCATTTTTGCATTTTTCATCGAAATATAATGCATGTTTGTAAGAAAAGAAATTCTGGATGCAGCAAGTGCGTTATGGTAGCTAATTTTGATCAAATGCTTCATATTTGAATAGCCCAATTTGCTATTAACCTATAAGGTTGACCAAGAAACGAGTTTTTCCGAGAACACTTTAAGTTTACTTTTGGAAATTTTGGTACATTTTCACACAATAAAGTTATTTTTATGAAACATGGCACATTGTTTTTACTATATAGGTCAGGGTAGGCGAACCAATGGCACGCGTGCCATTGATGGCACGCGACACAATATTTTGGGCACGTCGCCGATCATAAAACATGTGTAAAAAATGTGTTAAGTAGTAGGTATTTTGTAGTATTTAAGTAGGATCGAACGCGAGTGATCCTACGCTACGGAGTGTTCGGTGCGCGGGGTGGGGGCGGCGCGGCCGCAGGCAGGAAGCGCTGCGCGGCGCTCGTTTGTTTTGTTTTTATAAGTCGTGGGTTTCAATTGCGAATGACGCATTGTTTGCTTACGCATAAAGTAATAGTGAGTTTTGTTGACATAATTGTATTTTAAAGTTTATTCGAGTGATTTTTATGATTTTAAACTGATATTTAATATGGCCAGTTCAGCAAAAAAACAAAAAGTGCAAGATAGTAAGTGTATCAGAGAATTTCAAACTTGGTGGACTGAGAAATATGGCATGATTAGTAAAGATGACAAAGCGGTGTGTGTTTTATGTTCTGGAACAGTGGTATGTAGAACATCGTCCGTTAAACGGCATTTTGAAACAAATCACAAATCTGTTAGTCAAAAAAGCGAAGCAGAGCAAAAAGAATTAATTGCAAGTGCATTGAATGACAGAAATAAACAGTCAACATCTATGATTAAATTTGTTTGCAAAAATTGTCATACGAGCGCGGCAAGTTACGCGGCTGCAAATGTCATTGCCCGGCATAGTAAACCTTTTCAAGAAGGAGTTTTTGAAGGAAGCCTGGTTAGCATGCGCGCCCTCTCTTTTTGATGATTTCGATAATAAAGATAAGATAATTCAGCGCATCAAAGATACTCCTCTATCAAGAAACACAATAAAAGAAAGAATCTTAAAACTGGCCGAAAATATAACAGATCAACAAAAAATTGACATTAACGATGCTTCTTTTATATCGCTATGTCTTGACGAAAGCACTGACGTCACTAAATCTGCACGTTTAGCGGTTTTTGCTCGGTATTGTGTAGGAAACGTCATTAAGGAAGAATTAATTGCGATAAAATCGTTGCTAACAACTACAAAAGGAACAGATATTAGTACGGCAGTTAAAAATTCGCTTGCTGAAAAAGAAATTGATATAAAAAAAATGTTTCTGTAACAACTGATGGTGCTCCAAGTATGGTGGGTAAAAAAAAAGGTTTCATAAGTTTATTTCAAACAGACGTAGGATATTCGATTCTTGAATTCCACTTCATCATTCACCAATAAGCCTTGTGTTCTAAGAGTGGTTTAATATCCCTTGATAATATAATGGCGGTAGTTACAAAAATAGTCAACCTCATCTCGTCACAGGCTTTAAACAAGCGAAAGTTCGATGCTTTGTTGGATGAAGTCAACTCTGTGTATAATGGCTTACTGATGTACAATAATGTTCGCTGGTTGAGTCGCGGGAATGTACTTGAAAGATTTGTTGATTGCTTGGAAGAAATCAGACTGTTTTTGCAAAATGAGGGAAAAATTGAACAATACCCACAGTTGTTGGACGTTATGTGGCTTTCAAAATTGATGTTTTTTACAGACATATGCCAACATTAAAATACATTAAACGTAAAGCTTCAAGGGACAAACAAAACAATTATTGTCATGATAGATCTCATTCGCGCTTTTGAGGCTAAACTGCAAGTTTTCAGAAACGATATTATCACAAGAAACTACAAGTATTTTCCAAACTTGAAAAAATATATCAATGATTTTGATATTCACGAGACAGCAGACAAAGAAAAATTTACTGAAGAATTTATTTCTGTGATCGATTCTTTAATCAAGGAATTTTCAGGGAGATTTTCTCAGTTCAAAGAATTTTCGGAAATACTCAAATTTATTATGTACCCTGATGTGACGTCATTTCATAAACTGAATTTCTCTCAATTCGATTGGTTGGAAATTGAAGAATTTGAAATGCAGTTGATTGATTTCCAATCCAGCTCAATATGGATTCAAAAATTTATTGAAACAAGGAAAGAGTTGGAATTAATTGAAACTGAAAGATTGACAAGTAATTTAAGTAAAAATTCTAATAACAAAATTCTGGAAACATGGAATGCGTTACCAGACACATTTAACTGTTTGAAGAAGCTGGCTCATGCTATTTTTTCATCTACCTATGCCTCTGAGTCATTATTTTCAGAGATGAATAACATTAAAAACTCGGTTAGAAACCGTTTGACAGATGAATCCAGTTCAGCATGCATTTTGCTAAAAGTAACATCTTACAACCCTAACATAAATTATTTGTCATCTAACCTGCAGCAACAGAAGTCACACTAATTTTACAGTAATTTAATTTATCCGTGTAATAAAAACATTCCAAAATGTACCTCTTTTGTTTACTTTATTTAATAAAGAGTTTTGATAGATAGTATTTATTATTATTATTTTCCAAATAATCAGAAAGTCAAAATTATTTGATGGCACGTCAATGACCCCATTAAACATTTTTCAGGAAAAATGGCACGTTGATGCATAAAGGTTCGCCTACCCTGATATAGGTTATACTGGTAACCAAAATTGATGCCTGCTTTCTTAACAAGAAAACACATATTTGCAATAAAAGCATTTTTATGAAAATTCACTACTATAACGCACTTGCTGCGTCCAGAGTTTTTTTTTTTAATGTAAACAATAAACGGTCCACTGTGAAAATTATCGCAAAAATTATTTATATCTCTAAATGGTTTATCTATATTATTTAACTTATCATCTGATTTATTTTTATTTAATTCACTTGTTTGATAATCCTGTATATTTATTCTTACATTCCTGTTTGAAATTTCTTTTAATGAATTGAAAACGTTACTTACCAATTCCTTATCTATTATATTTTTTTGTTTTTTTCCACCGATATCTTTTGATTGTTTTTCCATTCCTACCTTACTTGTTTCACAATCCATCTCTGTATCCTGAAGTCATTCCTTTTCTGTTTCTTTGTACCAATCTGTCACTACACTTCAGGTTCTAACCTCCCCCTGTTCGGGGTTCGGCCCTTTTATTTTGATCCATTTTTTAAATCCAAAAACTCCGATTCCTACTTTTAACGCACTTGTCACAATTTACGATACCTACTCGTTTAACCGTTCACCTCGGTGTCTGGCTACCGAATGAACATAACATATACTAAATCGTAGGCAAAGAACACAATCGAGAGAGGGCTAAACTGCAGGCAAATTTTGCAGCGTATTATATTTAATTGTCGGACGAGGTTTTTGAACTTTCTCTATTACTTTATCTGAAAGGTGTCGGTCTAATAATTTTGTGAAGGTTCAAAGACTCATAAGAGTCGCAATAGCACAACTATACTATATTTTGAATGACTGTCTAAAACCTCAGTACTTTCTGGTAATGCTGGTAAAACCGCGTAATCCTGTACTTCCTGAAACCAGGAAAGGATAAAAAGCTTGCACACAACTACAGGCCAATAAGTTTACTTGCAGCGTTGCGTAAAGTACTCGAAAGACTTATACTGCATCGACTCAACACACACGAAAAAACACATATATACTCACAAATTCACAATTCGGATTCAGAGCCAAACACAGCACTACACTACAGCTAGCACGTATCACACACCTTATAACACAAAACTTCCATAAAAAAACACACTACCGCTATGATCATACATTTGATACAGTGTGGCACGATGGACTCATATAAAAACTCATACACCTGAACATTCTACGACACCTAATTAAAATCATCCAAAGTTACCTACGCGACCGCACGTTCCAAACAAAAATCAACAACACCCTATCAAACAAATACACAACACCAGCCGGCGTTCCGCAAGAAGGAATCCTGTCTCCCACCCTTTTTAATTACCCCATTAATGACACACCCCAAACCCAAACGTTCGTATACGCGGATGACAAAACCCTAATTACACACTCAAGAAATGCCAACCTAGCAAATACTTAGCTTCAAAAACACATCCCCACGTTACAAAACTACTACTCCAGGTGAAAAATCTAAACCAGCCCCCAAAAAAACAGAACTCACACACTTCATAAAATCCAAAAAACAAGCCACAAACTCGATCACATTATTTGATAAACAAATCACGCACAAAAATAACACAAAATATCTCGGAATCAACCTCGACAGCAAACTCACCTACACAAAATACACCAACACACTAAAACAAAAAGCCACCGTGCTCCTGGGAGCCCTCTACCCCCTGCTAGGCAAAGGAAACAAACTAACACCCAAATCGAAACTTTCACTATCCAACAATGGCACAAAACCAACCATAACATACGCATCCCCCATGTGCTGTAGTACATATAAATCTAACTACAACAAACTACAGAAAGCACAAAATAAAACTCTCAGAGCAATGTTGTTCTTGACATTACAGTTAGAATAGATCTATTACTAAAAAAAACATTCTGTTACGGGTTTTACTCTATCTGTAGATAAAACAGTGGTAACTTTCTTCACAAGACATAGAATTAAAGAGCGCAATGCGCCAATTCCATCCATTTCTCTTGCGGGGACTAACTTTCCATTGCGATCCCCTGTTAAATACTTAGGAATCACTCTTGACCAGAGACTGGGATGGAAAAATCATATAGATTCACTAAAAGATAGAGCAGGGAAAAGCTTAAATATTTTAAAATACACTACACGCAGAAATCATGGTGCAGACATGTCGACTGCAATGACATTTTATCGAGCATACACTAGGTCTATCTTAGATTATGGCTCTATATTTATGGATCTGCTTCTAACACGCGATTAACAAAAATTTACAGAATCCAATATAAAGCTCTTAGAATCATAACAGGAGCAATCAAAACTTCTCCTGTAGAATCTCTTTTAGTTTTAACAAACGAACAACCACTTTTTGTTAGAAGATTTTTGTTATCCTGTAAATTTCTTATAAAAAACTTTAGCTCAGACTCTCAGGACACGTTGATGAAAATTCAACAGCTAGCTGTGATCCATCTTACGCACAACTATTGGAGAAACAAAACTTCACCACCACTATTTGACGCTTCTTTGGAAATCGAAAATTCTTAATGGTATGCGAAAGAAATCCTTAATTTTAGATTTGATTTCTCTTATAACATACAACTGATAAGACCTCACATTATTATACCCATATTTACTAACATACCAGATATAAATACTTGTATATTGAAACAAGCGTTAAAACTATATAAAGAAGCGGTCAAAATTTATATTGATGGGTCAAAAATTCAAGATTCAGTGGGGGGCGCAGTGTACATTAAACAATTAGATTATGTTGAGCTATTTAGTCTTCCAAAGTTCACTTCAATTTACACTGCTGAAGCTGTTGCCATACAAAAAGAGTTAGTACTAGCCTGTAACCAAAATATGAGTAGCTTTATTGTTTTGACCGATTCGCTTTTACTGTTAAGAACTCTATCGAATCTTCAAAATGCTATATATCGGTCCAGGGTAATATGTGATATTGCTTATCAATTAGAGGTCTTGGAACAACAGCACAAAAGAGTTAATTTCATATCGGTAAAAGGGCACTTAAAGCTTGAGGGTAATGAAAAGGCTGACTATTTTGCTAAAAAAGCAACTAAAACAGGTTATAAACATGACTTTTACAGTAACAGAGATCTACTTCCGCAAGTAAAACATGTGTGTAATATAAGATGGCAGGATCATTGGAATAAGTTGGAAAGTAGCTGTAAGAAGCAATTCAGTAGTATCATCCCTAATCTAAGAAAACAGCCCATTTACAAAGAATTGTTGCTTCCTAGGTACTTGTCTACGACACCTAACAGAATTATCATAGGCCATGGTGCTTTTCAGTCTCATTTGTATAAAATAAAAGTTGAAGACAATCCATTTTGCTCATGCGACAATACCAGCCCAGCTGATTTAAATCATTTGAATTTTTCCTGTTTTATGCATCATGAGCAGAGAAAAATATTATTTTGTAATTTGATAGAATACAATGTTTCATTTCCACTTGATGTGACGTCACTTATGTATAAAGCTGTAGAATAGAAGTGTTATGGTAGCTTTCATGTGTTTTGTTAAAGACCCTAAGTTAGCTAGATTTATATAGGTCTTAGTAAAAAAAATGGTATTCTGAAAATTGGACTGTTCCATAAATATTGTACTAGTGGCAATATACTATATAGTCTTAAGGGATACTAAATAAACTTAGCAGATTAATGTATAGTTAGAGAGATAAAATTAAGTTCCTTTGTTTCTTTCCTTGTGTTAACCTCTTTTGACCGCAACCTCCCCAGTATGTTAAAAAGTCACCATGACAGGCTCCACTGGTGTGAAAAGTGTCCCAGTGTTTCTCCTGCAACAACTTGTAGCATAGATGTGTGCATGCATATGTATGTGTGTGTATGTGCACATGAAGAGATAATGTGAATTTCTGTCCTGCGCGTAGTGTTTAGTACTGAACGTATAAAGCCTATTGACGCGAGTGCGTATACATGAGTGTATATGCGCTCGGGTATGTGTGTGTTAGAGAAAAATAACAACCAACAACCATTCTATTACGTTATTACGCCTTTTGAGAAATGATGGCAAAACTATTACTATTTAACCTTCTCTGATTTTTACCTGCAGCGCCCTCTTAAATTGAGACATTCTACTTTTAAGCATTGTTTCCTCTCTTGTCATTCAGGTTTTCTGTTGGAACCATGGAAATATTTGCAATCTCTTCACCAATCAAACGTACGCGCTGGCAGACTTGCCCAAAGCGAATTTCGTGTGTGCAGTCCTGTCACCTGATAGTTTAGACCGCGCGAGATCGAGGAATGTGCAAAAAAGTACCATTAAAACAATTTCGCAATCCGCAACATTTTTATGTTTATCTATGCGCAACATAAAACCAGCAACCATCCGACAGTACCGGACTCGTGCTCCAACAGCAAACCTTAAACAGTGCAAAGTCCACAGCACACATTATTACTAAACCGACCGACAGTATAATGAAAGGACAATAGAAGTTTTATTAATCACAAGGAGATCAAATAACTACTGGAAGTATCAAATAAAGAAGTACCAAAGGCGCACTCAGCAAAATTTCAGTTTTTTGAGAGTGGTTTTATGTTAAATGGATAAGTAATTACCCACCTATAGAAATTATATGAAAATTACCATTTTGACATTACATTACATATTTCATACCTACACAGCTCATTCTTCATAACTTTATTGAATGTAGTTATGGATTTTCTTTTAGATTTATAATTAAGAAGCGGCCCACACCCGCAATTGCAGATGACGAAGATTATATGTCTAGTTCTCCCTCTGGATCTAATTTGCTAAAACATCAGCAACATGAAGTTGAATTATCAAAATCAATTTCAGAGAACAATGGTGAATCAGAGGGAGCTGATAAGCCTACAGAGAGTAATAAGTGTATTGTGAAAAGAAAAAAGTTTCATATAAGCAAAAATACAGAGAAGCATGGGTCGATAGTGATGCCATAAGAAAACAATGGCTAGTTCAATCAAAAAAGCAGATGATGTGCCAGGTATGCAATGAGGAACTATCTGCTGTAATTACGCACATAAACAGGCATAGTGCAACAAAGCTGCATTTGCGAAACATCAGTGCTTCTCGCAAAACAAGAAAATTACAGATGTAATTGTTCCTAATGAAGTGCGGAAACTTCAGAAAAGAGTCAAAGAAAGTGAACTCAAACTAGTTTTGTTTGTCGCAGAACACAACCTACCTTTGAGGATACTAGATCATTTAACAAAATTAATTCCTGCTGTATGCCCAGACTCTGAAATTGCAGGACACTTGACATGTGGAACAAAAAGGGATCAAATATGTGTTTGAGATCAACAGGTCCTTTCAATTTTAAAGAAGTGGTGTCAGCTCTCCAATGTTCATATTTTTCATTAATTATAGATGAGACAACTGACATTAGTGCATCTAAATGCTTAGGAGTAATTGCCAGATACTATTGTAAAAATAACGTACACGCTAAATTTCTCTGGGTAAGTTGACAGTTACTCCGAGACTCAGAGGGACTAAACCAGGGATGGGGAAACTACGGCCCGCGGGCCATCTCCGGCCCGAGAAGCGTTGGAATCCGGCCCGCGACCATTAAACAAAAATCAAGTGAAGTTTTCGTGTTGTCAGAAATTTCATTCTCATTTGCAGTGCACGGCGCCCATAAAACAATCACGTATTGTTTCGCTAGCGCGGGCGGTATGAGTGACAACCAAACTCCGATCCGATTGCTGCAGGTCGGCCGCCCCTCCCGCGCGCCCTCCCTTGGCTGCTCGTGTCCACGCCGCCGGCCGCACTGCCGCAGTCCGAGTTTTGTTTTACTTCAAATCGCATGTTTGTACGTCTACTTACGAAACTACAACAGTCAGCTAACAGACGGTGGCATTTTTAAATCCGCAAGGTAAGATGTAATCATATACTTTGTATGTAAAATCTGAAAACAGTTTGTTCAGATAATAATATACGGGTAGCGTAAATTTCATCACTTTTTGTTTCTTAAAATGATTTGATTGTAAGATATGTTTGTTTGGGCGATGTATTGATGCTGGCTCTGTTGTTTTGTTACAGCAGCAAAATGACGACCAAAAAACGCAAAGTCAATTCTGAGTGTCGAGTTTTTAAAAAAGAGTGGTCATGGAAATATTTTTTAACAGAATATAAAGACAAACCAGTTTCCCTCATTTGTAATGAAACAGTTGCAGTGTTTAAATATTTTAATTTTTCTCGACACTTCTCAACAACAAAAAAACATTCAAATGAGAAATATTCATCTATGACAAATGCAGAAAGAAAGTCTTTTGTTGAAACGCAAAAGGAGAAGTTACGTGGACAGCAGAACATGTTCACGATGCAAACTGATACTCAAAAGGCTACAACACTAGCAAGTTATGTTGTGGCTTACAAAATTGTTAAAACTAACAAGACATCGTCGGATGGTGAATTTGTAAAAGATTGTATGGTGGCTGTAAGCAACATCATTTTTCCACAAAAAAGTAAAGATTTTCAATCTTTAGCTTTATCACGGACAACAATAACTGATCGAATTGACGCCATCGCTGAGCAATTATCGTCACAGCTGGAAAAGAATTGTAATGAATTTGAATAGTTTTCTCTAACCATGGATGAGAGCACAGACGTGAGCGATACTGCCCAATTGCTCATTTTTGTCAGAGGAATTGATTTAGAGTTCAACATAACCGAAGAATTAGCTAGCTTACAATCCTTGAAAGGAAAAACCACTGGAAAAATTATTTACGATTCTTGTTTTGAACGTATTTCAAATTTCAACTTGGACAAATTATGTAACATAACCACGGATGAGCACCCAATATGGTGGGCAGCAATTTGGGGTTTATGGGTATATTTTGCAAACAAAACCCCAATAATAATGTGTTATTTTTGCACTGTTTAATACACCAGGATGTGTTGTGTAAAGCAGCTATTGACATAAAACCCGTTTTGAGTGTGGTTGTTAAACTTATCAACACAATACGTTCACAGGGTTTGATGCATCGAGAATTCCAAGAATTTCTAAAATCCACCGAAACTGAGTTCTCTGATTTCCTCTACCATACTAAAGTGAGATGGTTAAGCTGTGGTAATGCATTTAAGAGAGTGTGGAACTTAAGAAAGGAGATTCAAGACTTTCTGACGGTGCAAGGAAAATGGGACGACTTTAAGATCCTGTCTTGACGAAAATTAGCTTCCTGATTTCGCATTTTTCACCGATTTGCTGTCACACCTAAATAAATTGAATACGAAGCTTCGGGGCAAGAATCAACTCTTAGATGAGCTTTGGGGACATTTGAAAGCCTTCAAATTGCAGCTTAAATTATTTTGCAGTTGTGTAGAGAAAAATGAACTTACACATTTTCCCAAACTGAGCAGTATATCACCTGTCTCAGACGACAACTTAAATAGGTTCGCTCAACAACTGAAGAAACTGTACGAGGAATTTGACAAGAGATTTCATAATTTTAAGGGAATTGAGTCGTCACTAAATATTTTTTCGATGCCTTTTAATGTCAACGTTGATGAAGCACCCGCTAACATCCACCTTGAACTAATTTAGATGCAATGCAATACCCATTTGAAGCAACTATCTCTTAACACCAGCAAATTGGAATTTTATAAGTCCTTATCTAGGACACAATACCCAAATATATTTCCCCACGCCCAAAAAATAATGGCTATGTTTGGTACAAGCTATTTGTGCGAACAGACGTTTTCAACAATGAAACTAAGAAAAAATTGTCTTCGTAAGAGGCTTTCGGATGACCATCTTTTTTCACTGTTAACTATTTCATCACAAATGGAGCCGGCTTATGATGAAATCATGCAGAAACAAAAACAGTGCCACATGTCACATTCGCATGTCCCCACAAACACTAGAGTTCCTCAACCTTCTACTTCATAGCAAACTTAAAAGTTTAATTGCAATTAAATAAGTTATTTTATAATATTGCACAATAAATTAGTGGTTCAGAAAATACATATCAATATTTTTATTTCAGTATATAATATAATATAGCCAAAAATTTAACAACTTGGCCCGCCATATATTTCGTTAGTAAATATTGGCACGCGAAGGAAAAAGTTTCCCCATCCCTGGACTAAACCAACAGAATACCCATACAAGATAAACCA